>JAGFBS010000034.1:0-465936 GCA_018397855.1 Boletus reticuloceps
GTTCCGGCGACAACCCGAAGAGGGAACTTCAGCTCTCGGCTTTCCAAGCTATACGTGCTACAAACGACAGAGGTGTTGACGAGTCCAAGCAGCGGGCCATGACTTCTACATCCTCTGAGTCGCAGGGCGATACAACAATACTCTTTACTAGTATGCCAAGAGCCGATGAGGGAGCCCCGAAGACTATCTCTCCTATTCTTACCACCGAGAACAGCACCAGTCTCAACAGGATCAGTATCTCGCGGAACCAACGTTGCTGAGGACGACAAGCAAGCGAAGTTGGACAATCTGCAGTTCGCACGGAAAATGCAGGGTAGTTACGAGCAGCCGATAACTCAACTATCCTCGTGAGTTGCCTGCATTTCGGACTATTTCCGTTCAGCGAATGTTGGTTTCTAGTGATCGCGAGGGGCGCGCGTCAAGTGACCACATGGACCGGGCCAGTATTCCGAATGCGCCTGCGTTGGTGACACCAGAACCACAACACGCTCCCACTCTGGAGTCGTTTGATGTTGACTCGGGAACACAAGTCGAAAGCACTGATTCAATCCCCAAGTCACCACTTCCCCTTCTTACAACACCCTCTGGAAAGGACACTGTCTCATCGTCCTCAGATGCTCACGGCATGCAAGGATCCCTTGATTATGCGTGGGTTTGCGCTGTCACCGTTTGAGACCAGGACAAGCTAACCTTAACCGCAGCGGTGAGGATCTCGACACAACCATGCTCGATCGGCCCATCGAACGTATCGAAAATGAAGAGGTGCACATGGACACGTCGCGAGAACTTCCGCTGCAGAATCATGACACCTACATAACGTCGCCACTAAACCTAACCACGGACTTTCGACCGAGGTTCGACGCTGGGAGTCAACAAATCACTCAGTAGTCCATGGGGAGCAACAGACTTCTCATGAGTTGTCTGTCGCAAGCATTGGTGCTCCAACGAACGAGCAGACCACGGTATCTCAAACAAATCTGCAAGAATCCACTATTGAAAACGAGCGATCAGTAGTCATGAAAGGGACGGAGTACAAGGCGACTGACACCGAAAGCGGTCAATCTAACCTAGTCGTTTGGTACGTGGTACAGGAGCAGTTTTTACTCCCCGTTAACCTGCACCTAGCCCTCCCATGCTACGGGGAAACGATCAGGGCACAATGGATAGGTCCGTCGTAAAGTTAATACCTTGCCGCACTGCCTCACTTTTCCCTAATCATGTTCTAGGTGCCCTGCATCCGCAAGCACGTCTCCTATCGATTTGGAAGTACATAACCCTCCGTCCCTCGATGGAGATCTAGGCATCACTAACAGTTCGTCGACCATCTGGATGACGTGGATGACCAACGAACATTTCTCCGGTGTACAACGTCCCCCACTGAGCATGGGCATCGATACAGTGGTAAACTTTCCTTTCCCAACCCCTCCCGACACCCAAGCTTTGAAGAAAGCTGAGACGGTGTTAACTCACCTCGGTGCGGTGAGCAGTACACCCCTTGTATCCTCAACGACCCCGGAAGCGTCTATCGCTACGATTGGAGGCAGGATTACACCGCTCGGGAAGTCGATGAGCTTGTTCCCTCTTGCTCCTCGATATTCTCGAATGCTAGTTGCTGGTCGACAACATGATTGTTTGCCATACGTGATCACCATCGTGTCTATCATGACAGTGGGTGATCCTTTTCTGTACGAAGAGGGATTAGGTGATGGCAAGGACTCTGACGATGAGGACAACGATGAATTGGAGTACATCAAGAACGAACGAATCAAGGCAAAAGAGGCTTGCTGAACGCGTCGCAAGGCCTTCTTTGAGACTCAACAGGTAACCTCGGTATAATTCTTCATCGCGTGGCGCTAACATTCTACTTCCTAGCTCCACGCTTCCCTAGGAAAGTCGACCAGCGATATCTTTCGAATCCTTTCAGTCGTCGGCGCATACGGGTTTGCTAGGGGTGGACTCCAATTCTGCTCAGAACATTTCGTTCGACCAAAAGTGGGACTTGTAGGACTTGTTTTCGTGTCCCACGAACTGACGCGTTTGTTCCAGGCCATGGAAGAGATCCACAAGTTGAGCGCGCAACTGTGCAACATTGTCAGCGCGACCTTTCCTGGCGTGGAAACGGGGCTTGCCAAACCCCTCAAACCACCCAACGCCACACAGGTTAGCTACACGTGTTGGCTACGAGTTGGCGTCATACACTAAAGAACAACCTGTAGCTCAAGGTTCTTCGCCAGTTATTGGCTAGCCGTTCGAAAAGATCACGTGCAAAAGAAGTCGACTACTGGGGTTCAGTACTCGACTGCCAAGGGTGTCCCTTACAGAGCCATGGGCGTTGAGGAGGACGTGTTCATACATCCTTCGTCCGTCCTATCACAAAGATCTCCCCCAGATTATATCATCTTCACTGAGATCGTTAAGACAACCAAACCGTGGCTCAAAGGTGTGATGCCATCCCTAAAATTCAATCAGAATTCCCGTCTGACACTATTGCAGGACTTACACTGGTCAATCCAACATGGCTTTCGACACTCGGAAAGCCGACACTATGTACCTTCACTAAACCTGCAAAAAACAGCGCAGGCGTGTTGATGACGATACCCAAGTTTGGACCGGATCAGTGGGAACTTCCACCAATAAAAGCTTCATAGTGATAATAGGAATATATTACATCCTAGTCAGACAATGTAGAGGTAATCTAGGTAGATGCGCCGTGCCGTGCAGAAAGACAAAAAGTATGTGCGACAAAGATCTCGACTATGTAGTGTTGTGCTCTCTATGGCTTGGGTTTCTTTGGGATGAAAATACTCCCCTTGTCCTTCTTGTGTCGCTTATGTGCCGACGGTTTCGGCTTGCCCTCCCTGGTAGACGACGAGGCATCCTCAACAAATGGTCTCTTTGGTAGGAGGTGCTTCATCGACGAAGATGCTTCCCCAATGGATGGTTTCTTTGGTAGCGGGTGTTGTACTAAATTGCCACTTGAACCCGGGGCGGTTTGGACCGTAGTAGGGACAATCGGACTAGAAGAAGCGTTTTGTGATTGCGGTTTAGCACGAACGGATTCCGCCATGCTCTGAGGAGTGACAAGGTCGACTGGTTCTGGAGGTTTTGGGACTGGCCGCTGTTTGCTGGCCTTTGTTGGCGAAGCAGGCCGGGCTGACTGCACGTGTGTGGGTTCTGTTCTGTAAAGTAAGATGCGTCTGCCTGTATGTGAAATGGTGAACACTAGTTGCCGTGGGTAACGAGTAACGTACATCAGTCAACAGTGACCTGGTTCTAGCATTATTCACGATTTCTTTCCAATCTGCGTCGCTTCTCTCCAGCGTTGCAATATTTCCCAGAATGAATAAGGACGATTTTGCTCGGGTAAGAGCCACGTTCATTCGGCGAACATCTAGTGGGTGGAATTTCAGCAACACCTCATTTCAATGTCCATGAGTCGTACCAGCTAAGAAGCCAACCGATTGTACGCCGGGGCCGGCCCGTACGCACGAAAGAATGATGATGTCCTTCTCCTGACCTTGGAAACTGTCGACCGTGTTGAAGTGTATCTTGCCACGAATGTCTTCTCCGAACCTCCTTTCGAATGTACGCTGCATTTCGACCACCTGACAGCGATACATCGAAACGATGCCAATCCGGAAGTCAAAGTCGACCGATGCGAATTCTTTGCGCAACCTCGCGTAGAGTGCGACAGCCACTTGAGCTTCCAATCGAATGGCCAATGGCTGATTCTTCCCGGCCACGCAAAACATTGAAAACCCGATAGCAACCAAACTTTGCATGTGACTGCCAGGGCTGTCTGGTTTTAACGCCCATGTCAGGTCCGTCAAGTAGACGACCTTGGTAGAATAAACGGCTGGGGAGCTGGCTGATTTCGGGATGCATGCGGTACTGAATGCTGTTGGATCTTTGAGTAGGTCGATCAGACAACAACACACCACACTCACCTTAACAGATGGACAGCCTCTGGGCGATGCTTTTGCAAGCGAACAAAGAGGGATTGATTGTAGTTGAATTTACATGCCTAGAAGAGGTATCAGGACGAAAGCAAGACTACGGGAAGAGTCTCGTCACCTCTTGGGAGAGCACGGTCGGTGGAAGTTGTTGAGGGTCTACAGAACAGGTCAGGTTCCACATCGCACATCAACGGTTATCGATCTCTTACCTCCAACCCATAATGCACTTCGGAGTTCGAAATTTCAAGGGAATCAACGACGTCAATTCGACAGCTTGGGCGGCCTCATCAATGATGACCATCTCAAACTCCAACTGCTCGACCGAATCATGGCCAGATCCGGCGAGCGTGGTGCAAATCACGTCCGCCTCTTGCAGAACCTCGATGCGGAATCGCCTTCGAACAGCATCTAAAGTTCGGTGATCAGACTTTTGTTTGTCCTTCAAGCGATCGAACTGCTGAGTCAAAGCCATTCGACGAGAATTCAACTTCTTGATCTCTTCCTCGATAGCGAGTGTCCTTGCAGTGTTGTTTTGAACCGTGGATAGCTCCTCCAACTTTTGCTGTTTGGCACGTTTGACAGATTCTATCTCTTGCCGAAGCCGCGCTATTTGTTGTTTTCCGGCGTCGTTGGAATCTCGCATATTCTCGCCGTTCATCTTCTGCTCCACGAGGTAATCTAGTGCGACATCCCGGGCACCGATATCGATAGCCTTTTCACTGCCAATGCGAACTACTTTGATGGGCTCCCCGCGTTTCTGGGTACCTCGGTAACCTTCCTTCAAGCGACTGGCGACTTCATCAATTGCTGCGTTACTTGGGGCGCATAGAAGGATCTTTTTCACCGGCCCTTTGTCGGCTTGTGTGGAATTCCGCCCCGCGTGTATAGAAGTCGTAGCTCGGGGACGTCGGGACAAGAAAGCCTCGACCAACCCACATATAGTAGAAGTTTTCCCCGTTCCAGGAGGCCTTAAAAGCATCTGAGCAGTGAGCTATCGAGATGGACACCTTCACTTACCCTTGAATCAACCCAAATCCCTCAGCTCGTAATGAACCGAGAATAGCTCTTGCCTATTAATCTACACTCGGAACCAGGTATCCCGGCGCTTCCGGAGCGCTTCCGACGTAGACCCTATGCAGCAGCGATAAGACTCTTATGCGGGACTCAGTAAGGATAGGTAGGTTGGAGTTGGGGCGGTGGGTGTTGGGGGGCGTTTGGGTGACTGTTGAGGTGGCAGTGGGTCACTTGTTCTTGTCGGTGTCTTTTGGGGGGGATGAGGTCTCCTTGCGTTTGGCGGAAACGGCCGGCCTCGTTAATGTAGGCGAGAGCGTGTTTGGCACAGGTCGGATCTGCTAGAAGCGTCGCGATTTGGCAGGTTCTTCTTTTTAGTGGGTGGCGGAGTTGGGTGCGAGCGCGTTCATAGTGGGGGCACACCAGCAGGAAGTGGAGGACTGTTTCGGGGCGGCCTGGGTGTGGGATCGATTTTGTATATTTGCTAGGCGCAGGGGGAGGCTTTAAAGATGGCTGACTGGCGTGTTTTCTCTCTTCGTCCGAATCGTTATTTTATGGCTGATTTGCTTCTGGGCAGGTTTCGAGGTGCTCCTCGGTGCCTCAGCGAGCGTGGTAGGAAGTTTGAGGCTGAGGTTTCCCCTTTCGCAGAGGTCTTTGCGTGCGAGTCTGCCTCCTCGTTTCCCATATCAACTTTATGCGGGGGTTCGTATGAGAACGAAAGCGGCGGCCACCCAGAACGTTGGCAACTTACTAGAATCATCTTCCATAAGCTCGTGCAGATATTCGGGCGAGCCCAGTACACTAAGAGAAATGGAACGATAGATAAGTAAGTATGGTTGAGCGGGGGAATCGAGTCGCACCCCGAACGCAAGTCTGTGTGCTTCTTTGGACTACGTCCTTGTTCGGTTCCACTATCATCAAACGAAGTACGCTTGTTGGGGCTGCGAATACTGGGCGACCTCGACCGTCGATCGACACCCGCAGGCATCTGAGAGCTCACGGGGAATTATTTGAGGCCCCTCTTCCCTGACCACCTGTCAAGTCGACGTGGTCCTTTCCGGAAGGCTTATGCACCTCACCCTTGTCCTGGGAGGAAGAGAGTGGAGACAAGTTGGGAAAGATAGTTCTACGTTTTCAATGGAGAAGGAAGAGGAATCGATTTGGGTAAGTTCACAAGGGTCACAGCGCGCGACAGACTATCCTTCTTGGTCTTGCTGGAGGAGGAATCACCGCTCCATGTGCCATCAGAGACATTTTCCTTTGCCTGCAATGACATTTGTGGTTCTCGACGTAATGGTGCAGGGATGGGTAGTCTCTCGGTGGTTCGATTGCTCTCCGCGTTGCTATAGCTCTGGCGTCTTGCAACGTAAAGGTAAACCACGCTTCTGCGCCAGAGGTCGCGGTGTGGATTATAGGCTGCTGTCAAGCTTAGGAAGGCGTGATTTTATGACAATGCGCGGTCGTGGGCGAGGTTTTGTGGGTAGAGCGTCCTTGACTGTCAAGAGAACTGAGGAACGGTTGAGTCCTTGGTATCTGGGAGCCAACGAGCCGTGGGAAGCGTCACATCGGGACTCGTGCGACGCGTCTCAGAAGACTTTGTCGCGGAGAGGAGGATCGTCAGGAATCCCAATATCATCGGATATAGGCTTGAACAGGTCCTGAGAGCCGTTCAGAGACGACGATAGTGGCGGCCAACGCCTGACAATCGTTTTGACATGCCAAGTCACTCGATCTCGTTTCTGCGAACTTGATTCTAATACGAATCTAGGGTGTAAGCGTCCAGATGGGTTTGGCGGGACTGGTATCGTATCATTCCAGGCCAGAAATGACGCTGGAGATAGAGGAAGCATGACCGTGTTTCCCGGACTAGCCTTGGGGGGCTTGTACGACTTTGCATGAGGGGAAAGTAGCGCACGGAAGAGCATAGGCACTGAAGGATCGATGGACCGCGCCAGGAGCATGAATCCCTCTGTAAATACATAAACTGCGAATCTAATAATCCTGTGAGCACGACGAAAGGTTCTATAACGAGCTCGTACCTAAGGACGGTGTGACCATTGACATCGGTGCTCAGAGTTGATTCCAGCCGCGCCGGCCGCGCAAATGATGATCTAACGCTGCTCTCGCGAGCGTGAGTAAGCAAGTCGCACTAACGTAGTACGTGAACAAACCTTGTCGTACCACCGTTGGCACAGTCCCTACTTGAACCCCTTCTCGAAGATCGTACCTTCCACACAAGAAGTTAGAACAGAGCGCCACCAGGTCTTCTCCGTTCGCATTTCCGAGTCGTTTCGCATGTTTTCGATGCCTTCGTGAGCAGATGCAGCGTCATCGAGACAGACGATGAACAGTCTATCGTCGATAAGCCTCAGGCAAGCGGCGTTTGTTCTGTCCTCGGCAAGTGCTTGGCGCAAGCGAGACCAAGTCTTCTGGATCTTGGTGGTGAGTACGCCGACGGAGGTACGAGAAACCTGGACACCATTCAGGATGAGCGGCGGAAGTATGATAGTATGAGTACCGTTGACGAACCTCCATGATAGGAATTTCTCTGCGTCTTGAACAATGGCCTGGGGGTTCCTCAACACGTTCCGCCAATAAGAGGCTGGTTCTCTTCATCGAGCACGTCGAGCCATGATGGACGAGAGTAAGCAAAGTGTGAACGAAGACAGACTGTGTGATCGCACATACAGAATTGTCCCCGTCCAAGGTCGACAATATGTCGGGCCGCCTCGTTCATGATCTTACAACCCCTCTATCCCTGCAATGATTAATGTCTGTCCGTGACCGATCAACGGAAATCTGTACCTGAGTTGGGATCCGCGCCGTTCTAAACAACCTCATGTATGGATATGGACCATGTCGAGCGTGCTGCCAAGGACAGCGTCTGGATCGAGTAATCCTGCATGAAGATCGTGCACGAAAGCCGAGCGAAGAGATAATGAGGGCGAATGCACAAGGCAGCTGAGATCCACGATGGGGGGTTGGATCGTTCCTTCGAAAGCTGTATCGACATCAACGAGCGATGGAAAAAGAAATAATGCGTACTCCAGGACGAAGAAGGGATTGAGAGCGAGTACCACTGTGTCGCCGTGCGACAAGTAACTCTCGTACCTATGTCGGGCCATAGTTAGACGACATGCCACGGTTGAAAGAGTAAAGTAATTGACCAAGAATCCTCGCATAGAAAGTGTTGAGAAAGACGCCGTGTTGGTCGAGCGAGTGCACGAGCGCTCAGATGCGGCTGAATCTGTTTCCCATCCCGTGGCGTTGGTTTCGTAGCCTGAGTCCTCGGTCAGCACGTCCGCTGTACCTTTGCGTCGCCCATCTCGTCACCATCTTCGCCATGAGAGTGCGCGTGGTTTGAGTGGTGGCGAGTAAATAGACGTCTAGATTGACAGGATCAATTTGGTTTAACCGGTCGCTTGCAGAGGCGAAAACACTTGTGGGGGCTATATGCGGCATTATGTAGGACGTAAGACGAATGCCGATCAACGTGTTGTGGAACGCCATGGGGGAAGGCTTGAGGGCGTGTTGGTCGAGCTTTGAGCAGCGATTATTACCCGAAACTTGTCCCCTTTAATTAACAGGTGAAGGAATAGATAGAACTTTATACTACATGAATAGACTTCAACGATCTAAATTGGTGCGTTTCGAAGTTGTGTTATACGTCTGGCGGACCCGAGCACGGCTTCCTGTTCCATCCCTCCCCTGACCCAGAACTCCACCGTGCGTTCCAGCTAACAATCCCCTGCTTGCTCCAAACTTGGGTTTCTCACGACTGGAGTTGGGATTCGAATGGAAAGGACGGGTTACCGGGGACGCATCCTCGATGTCGCTGTTGGCGGCTGGTACTGAAGGCAAGAAAGTCAGGGAACTCTGAGTAGTTCCACCCAGGGCAGCGAGTGCCTGGCCCTCCTCAGTATCCGGGCTGTTTTGTCCGCCGGGTTCATTAAGAAGCGCAAGAATTTCATCACCATCACCAACGTCTTGCGTGTCCATGTCAGCTGTCAAGGCAGCAGGCAGCGCAATAACAGCAACTTCGATGGGTGGAGGGCGGAGCTTTAGTTGAGGCCGAGTGAATGCTTCGGTACTCGTTCCTTCTACGATCGATTGTGGTTCCTTTGCACAAGTACTAGCGTTATCGACTTGAATAGCGTCAGCCGCCCGAACGAGCAAAGATTCCTCATCAACCGCCCGAGTAATGGTCCCCTTGCGGGAACGTTTTGGTTTCCTCGTAGTTTTCCCACCGGGAGGGCTGGTAGGTGGACGTTTCAGAGCAGACCCGACGAGGTGATCACAGGCCTTTGACTTTCCATCATCGTTGTCCCTGCTGGTCACTGGCGAAGTATTATCATCGTCGCTGGATTCTTCAGCCTCCGCCAGATCAATCTCAGTTGATTCCACAGCAACTTCTGCAGCATTCTTCGCTTGACGCGTGCCTTTCGTATTTTTCCCCTTCCCTCGTCCACGACCACGTCCACGTCCTGTGCCGCGACTCGAACCTTTGCCCTTCAGATTGCTGGACTCAGCATCTTTCAAGCGCAGCGGGACAGAAATCAACGAAGTGTTGTCATCTTCCACGAGTTCCGACTCAAACAGTTGCTCTGCAGCATTCCATGGTCGTTAACATCATCCTAGCTTGAATACACACGGTCACTTACGGAATTCCGGATGCGAATTGACGAACGCAGTGTGTAGCTCACCCTTCCCAAACGCAATGCTGTTCAGGAAAACATCCGGGGTATTCAGTGCGATCAGTCGGTAGAAGTGGACTTGTTTTTGTTGAGGATAGCGGAAAATGCGCCCCTTTAGCTGTTCGTCATCCATCGCAGACCAGGTAGTGTCCTGATGAGAATTGTATCACGGATCGGTTGGGAAATGTGCTTAGGTTCACGTACCACCATGATCATGATGTTCGCGCAAGCTAAGTTGAGTCCGACTAGACCAACAGCAGATAAAATGAGTACCCGGTCCCCGTGATTTCGCGTCGATTTCCGGAACGAGTTCAACGCGGCTTGTCGCTGCTTGATGGACATGGCACCGTGCATCTCCGCTGCAGAAACATTGTGCAGTTTTAAAATCTAAAGAAACACACGTAAAGGCATGCGAATGACGGGAACAAACACCTTACACTTGTTATCATCCTGTTTGAGGATGGGAAAGCAGAGAAAATGACGATTCTATCGCACTCAGCGTACTCCGTGTCATCCGCGAGCCCCGTCTTGTTAGGGATCATGTTCTGCCCGTCTTCACACATTGTCAGGGGTGGTCGGCCGTCCTTCTCAAGATGGTACTTGACGATTTTGCCAAGCACGTCGAGTTTGACGGTCTTCTGTCGGTGATTTCCCCACGCTTCAATGCTGTCGATGGTCGGAAAGTCCATATCCGTCTTGGGATTTGAGGTGGGATGAAGGATTGAGCGGCGGAATTCAATGTAAAAATTCTGCACACGGAAAAGGTAGTTAGCAAAGAGAAGAATAGAAGACCAATCAATACAGGCGAATATAAGTACCCGTGGCTGAGCGCTGAGCGTTGAGCACGGGTGTGTCCGTCCGTCCAAGACTGGCAGTCAGCACGACACATATGAGATGTCCACCGTCAGTGTACATGAATAGTCGGTCGCCCTCCTAGGTTGGTCGCAACTGAGTTCAACTAGCTGCCTTGAGCAGCCACTTTGGACGGACGTTCCGTTTGGCAGGATGTGATCTCGCAACGCAAAAATGGCAATAAGACTTACCTTGCGAGTGTCAATGCTCGCGATCGGATTCTCTTGCACCAACACTTTTGCGATGTCTCGTAACATCTCCATTTCCCACTCGTACATTCGTACCTCCATGACATGCTCCAAGTAGGGTTTCATCCCAAACAACTTCTCATTCTTGTAGTCGATTGAGTCAATGGTGCGCCTGATGACGTTTGCAGCGAACCGTTCACGCATCTTCTGCATGACCTCGTGAACTAAGCCTGGCAGCTCAAGTGAAGGCGCCTCCTTGTTGCGGGCACCCGATAGCATTCCACGGATGATAGACCCTTCTGCACCAGCATCTCGCAAAGCTTTTGAATCCGCCCGACTGGCTCTGTTAATCTGGCGTGACATGTCACTGAATTCACCAAAATTGTCAAACCCAGGGATGCCCATCCATTGGCCCATGATGTAGAGATCCTTCAATGTGTTGCATTCAGCGACAACGATTCAAATGATCCGTGGCACATTAACACACCTGAGGTCGTGTGGTGACCGGTGTGGCAGTCATCGCGACGAGCACCTTCGCCTTCTCCTTGAGAGCTCGAACTGCCGTGTGAGCGACGTTATGCTTGCGTGCTGCATGTGCCTCATCTACAGCGAGTAGAGTGTATTGATGACCAAACAGCGTATTCAACGCGTTTTTTGCAAAACGAGCTGATTTCAAAGGTTTTCCCATTTCCGCCTTTCCAGCTCGATCGTAGCAAATCGATGCATCATCTTGGATTGCCTGATGAAGCGATAAATCTGAGGATATGCCTTCTAAAGTCTAATTGACACACCGAGAAAGTCGCAAGTATGATTCTATTGATCTTCGGCTGTTCACTCTTCTGGAACAGCGTCTCCCACCAAGTTTTTCTGGCATGAAAGCGACCGACATAGGGCAAGATGTCGAAAGTCGCGAATGCCAGAAACCGTTTGATTTCGGCGTGCCATTGCTCTCGCAGGTTCACAGGACAGACGATCACGTAAGGCAGGTCAGGAATGTTGCCGTCAGGGGATGAAAATTTACGATCAGCTGCCAACGTGTCAATAAGTGTTGGTGCGAGGACATGGGTACTCACCGAATTGACCAGGAAACTTCTTGTGCGAGCTATAGTGGTTCCTGTAGAACGTGAGACATGCTATGGTGCCCAGTACCTGCAGCGTTTTGCCCAGTCCAACCCCGTCCATGAGAAGAACTGGCTTTCCCTCGAATGCTCGTTCGAGCATACGATAAATTCCAACCAATTGATGCCAACGAGGCTTAAGTGGCAGGCGGTCTGATCTTTCATCTTCCAGCCAGGCCTGACCCTCGGCGCTCCACGGATCAATCGTCGCACCCGAGTCCGTCCATTTTTGCATAAACGGAAGTTTTTTCTCTGGGAAACCAAGCATCGTCCAGAGGGATTCTTCGCTGACCTTGCTGAGTTCTTCGACACCCTCTTTCCATCCCTTTAAATCCACGTTGTCATCCAACTCCAGCTCCAGCGGCTCCGGATTCGCTGACATTTGGACGTTCTCCAATGATACCTTGATTTGACCAGCGATGGCTTCTACATCTTCACGGGAAGCTAGTGCACGAAGGGCATCCTGAATCGGCTTAGGTATTTCTGTAGCAAATGAGCACTACAGATCGCTCACAGGACTTGACTTACTCCACGGATCACCGATCGACGCATCCTTCATCAACGTCGCCAACATAGCCTCCAAATCGGCGACATAACCACTAACCAACTTCTTACTGTCGTCATCGTTGTAACGCGAGAGAAGCAGCAGAAGATGGCGCAATTCCCGGAGGAATAGTTTGATTTCCTTCGCCGTAACGTTCTTTGGATTTTCCACCATGACTTTAATAATAATCCCTCAGCTTGACGGGTATTATGACACAGAGGTACTCACATTTCCATTTGTCGCCCACATTGGCGATGCCTTTCTGCATTTTATTGAGCTCCCGATGGTTAAGCTTCCGATAGCGATTCCAAGTTTGCGAGAGTAGGGTCCGGCAAAAATTGCCAACGACGGGCTTGAGGTAGTCGGAGGATTCGATAAATGCCTCCTCGCCGAATAACTCGACCGCCAAATTGTTTTGAGCAAGGTATATCTGTGCATCTTCGGCAGAAGGCAGCTGCAGGATGTGAGCCACTGTTACAAGACCGAATCTTCACCTACCTGCTGTACCCGCATTGCCGAAAGAACAGCCGTGGGTGAGGCGTTTTGCGTGACGAGAACCTGGTCAATGATGGTGTTAATCTTCCAATTCTTTGACTCCTTTTGAATCCATGTTGTCCAAGCGGAGCGGCCAAGGGCGTTGTTATCGATGACGCGAGTCGTGATGTATTCGTCTTGCTCCTTGGACGGCAAACTCCACGCAGCTTGTGTGAATACCTTGACTGCATTCGCTACACGAACGTTCCACGACGGAACATTCTTCGCAGGGGCGTCGTCGCTGGCGTCGGGGTCCGTTTCCCAAGGGAGACCGAAGACACCAGTGAGCTTTTGCCACCTCGGAGAGTTCCAGGGTAGGCCGTCTTCGTCTTTGCTGAACAATAGGAGCGCCGCCTTGAATGATTGTGTCGGCATCGTGAGACGAATGATTCTGTGACGGTTGAAAGTGACGAGAAAGAAAGGAGGAACAGAACTTACACACCAAGCCGTTAAATATGCCGACCCAACGGCTGGCACAAATATGCAGTCCATGTTTTGAACTCTCACGAATGACTCGGAAACCACTGGTCTGGATCAATCCCGCTCAGTTCAATTATTCACGGAAGCGACCACGCACTGGTTGATCCAGGATCGGATCTGCATTAAATGTTGCTGCTTGCCGAGCAAAAAAGTGCACATTTTGTTGCCATGTCCAGGAACTGTAAGTACCATTTGCGAGATTCTGGCTATTTTTGAGCTCCGATTAGCTCGCATGGGCCTAAAGCAGGCTAAGGCTTACGCCATTCCTTTTTTGCCGCGGTCGGAAACTGGTCAAAAACCTCGGCTAACCTCCATTCACAGTCGCCGACAAGTCACTAATCACCGGTCACTGGTCAGAGGCCAGCAAGAGCATCGATCGATAATTCGATACATACTTGAGTTCATTACGCCAGAATAAAGGGTTTGGCATGTCTCTCATCACCAAGGTGTCGTCCAATTGACCAACCGTGTTGAACGGACAGTAAAGTTAGCGAGGGAAGCACCTTTCGCGATGTAAGATGGTATGGCACGTGACCTTTAATCCCGTGAACGGCTGGCACATCAACATCGTTGTCGTGACCAAAGTAAAAGGTCTCACCCGATACTCGATAAAAGGGTGAAATTATGATACGTAGGAAGTGGTATTTTTGATAGATCAGACTAAAACAGCTGGATTAAGATGGAGCCCTGCACGAAATTCGTGGTGCCGTCTGTGTCTACGTACCAACGGGATCTATGGCTCGTCGGCCAGTTCAGGGTGCGCGCATTCCAGTAGAAAAATGCACTTCGCCAATAGTATTATCCGGAATGAATGTCGAAATTATCGAACGTGAACAAGTCGCTATGGTGGTGTCGTCGGCCTTGCCTCAATGGAAGTGTCTCCATCTTTTTGAGCTCGATGCGTACCCAGTGGCTTTGGCACCTGCAGGCCCCACGCGTTGTCGGAAAAGATTGGGTAGGGTGAACAAAAATAGAAGTGGTGGTCGCGGAATGGGATGATCGGTAGATCGTGATCAGGCCGTATGGTATGGCAGTGAGGAGAGACAACTGGAGTATGTCAGACGGAAGGTTGGAGAAAAGGGGACGACGTACCCCTTTGACGGCAACCGGTGGTTTGTCCCTTGCAGGTGGAATTCCAGGATACCCTTATCGCCCGTGCGTCGCATACCAGCCACATGATGATTCACGAGCGAACACGCAATGCTTGGGTGCGTCAACAGAGGAACAATTCACGGTGACAGCGACACACTCACTGATGATAAAGTCAACATTGGGAGGGGTTGGAGGGTACCTTCTGATTGCAAGCCACGTGAGTCAAGCAGAATGGTTTGTGAAAAAAAAAGATTGAACATACATGTGCACGCTGGCCATTTTTACTGTAGAACGTCGGTCCTACTAAAAAGTCGAGATGCTTGCGAATCAGCAGAGTCACTCCCATCTCGACGTAGGGTACATCGCCATATGCATTGTCCCAATCCTCATCGTCTTCGAAATAGATCCGCGACCGCTGGTACCTCGGTGGATCTGATATCATCGTCGAACTTTGCGCTCAATCAAGAACGAAAACCCGCGGTGAGCGGGTGAGTGGAAACGCTCTTGGGGCACTACACTAGGCCGTCCAGTCTTTGTTGAGCCAAATGTGGCATGTGTGATCGAGAGAACATGAATACCATTGCGAGGTCCGAGGATACCTGGAGGGGAACATACGCGTCACCCGTGGCTCAACGCAATGCACCAGGTTACACGAGTATGTCACCAACTTCCGTCCAAGCTCATCGGCGCTGGGAAAGTGTTGTGATATATGGATGGTAGGAGCACGGGTAACGTCGACGTGGCACACGCCGTGTATCTTTACGAACAGTCCGAATGAGCGAGGATGTTAGATGATGCGCTTTCGAAGGCGAAAGGAAGTATACGGATGGTCTTGATGGAAGGCAGAACATCAACTGCAGCTCAAATCAGCACGGACGAAGGTGAACGCGTACGTACCTTGGATAACCACCGACGGACGGGCGCGGACGAACTGACATTGGCTAAACAGGTACAGATGAGTCTTTCCCTGCGTCTGCCTACTCAAGACCAAATTTAGTCAGCGTGGATCACGGGAGACACGGAGGACATACTGTGGGTCCAACAACGCCATGCTGTGCGTCACTCGCACCCTCACCGTCTCATCCTGCTCGTGAACGGGTCCAGAACAACGTGGAGCGCAGCCCTATCACAGCGCTGATCGAAAATTAGAGACATGCCTGGACGTCCTCCCACCGAGTTGCCGCTCCGACTTGGTCCACCTGCCAAACTGACGGGTCGAATCTAGGGTCATCTGGATCGTTGGCCACAATGGCATTGATAAACGAGAACGTACGTGACCTTTCCTATGCAGACAATGCTAAACTAAAGATCGTCCTCGTGCCGAAATCGACCAGCCAGTCGAACTCCAGTCCTGTCGTGGTCGGATCGGGTAGTTGGATCAAGTCAGACAGTGCATGCGTGCGCGGCCAGGTACTGTGATAGTAATACGAGCTGCCAAAAAGTTGGCAACCTTGAAGCCACCCAGACCGACCGCTTTCCCACGAAACGGTTAGGTGTTGTGTACAAAATTATGTAATTGAAGGTCAAGCTTTTGAATTCAATACTACGACCGAACAAACTCTCCGGGAGTCGGGCCCACTACCCCCCCAATCTGCCCTTGAATCCATTTGTCGTTACTAACATGTCATTTCTTTAGCCCAACCAAGTTATAGGCTTCTCTGCAACACGATTCACACCAGAGACCCGTCCGTGGGTTCGACTTCAATCTTCTGGTGCGGCCAGTATTTCCACGGAACCCTATCTGACGTGTCGACTCAGGTTCATGCCTGGGATCTGAATGATTCCTTGATGCCCTAACTCTCCTGCGCCGTGGGATCACAGTTCGATGGATCATCTCTGTCGCTTGGAATCGACAGGCGCGATACATTCTTGTTAGTGCATGCAGCTCCAGGTACCGGTCTGCGTAGAAAGTGCGATGTCCTCGCCATTGCACACGACATGGATGTGGGCACTCCGTGATTCAGTAGGGAGCGGAATGGCTGCTGGAGGACGCAGGGGTACGAGTCCTATTGGACGGTGCCTAGATCACGTAGGATCCAGTCAGTTAGTTGGGACGTGCTTACTGATATCATGATGCAGAGTAACCCGGTCACCTTGGTTTGTGGTGATCTTGCATTGCGCTGGAACCAGCAAACGTCGGAAATCATTGGACAGGTACGTGCTTGTATTCTACTCGCAGTCGCCGGTGCTCATTGTGCTTTGCTTAATTTACTCGCCTTCGCGTGGGACATTTTTAAGATCCAGGACCCGTCATGCTCTCACGTCATCGAAGAGGCAAGTTAGACGCACCAAGTACTACAAGCGAGAATTGCAGCAAATGCACTGCAATGCCCAGTCAAGTTTTTAATCCTCATCGATTACCGTCAGGATCAGCTACAGCACGAATATTCAAATAAAGGACTCATTCATTTTCCTCGATCCAACTCAATCTATGGTCTGGTCGCGTGCGTACCACCAACTCCTCATCAACTTTACGTAACATGACGATACAGTGCCCATCGATTATGACGACGTGATGGCGTGGTCAGTATCCACCACCTACCATTTGACGACCATCACAGCGTTGTTCGGACGTACACATCATGGTTCTGCGGCAGGTAGCCCGCTCACAGATTCACCAAGAATGTTAGTTCTCGCGAAGACTCTGACGACAACGGAGAGACTGACATTACGCTTTCGAATGGATTCAGTGTGTACGACGCTGGCCACCACAGCAGTTCGAGCAACGAGGACAATTTTGTCGCCTCTGGCGGACAGCGGTGCGTTGTTTAAATCACTCATCGCGTCCCACTGAAGTTGACTCACAAAAGTCGGTACATGTGTCTAGTACTCACAAGAAAAAAACGAAGGCACCTGCTGGGGTACCTCTTGTCATTCCATCACAACCCAATCCAGATTGGCGTGAGGTACGCCGCGCAGGTTGCGCCCCCACGTCCGACCGCACACTTCTCGCGCTGCCCCTTCCTTCGTTCCAGACTCGGCTCTTCCGCCAACTGACGCGGACGGTGCCATGGGTGGCCTCGGAACCAGAGCCACCATAAACCCACCCCAGTTGACCGGTCCACAGATGAATAAGTTCAAAGAAGTCGAAGAAGACGGTGCTGTGACGATGAGGTCGTCTCCGCCGACTCTGTCGTTCCAGTTGTCGAAGAGACAGAAGACCAAACAGCCCTGAGTGCATTTCTAGATGGCGAAGACGAATTCGCTTCTGTGATCGACACCATCCCATCCCTCCCCTCTCAGAAGAAGATGTGCTCAAACAAGTCGTTGAAGAACCACCCGACGTCGCTACGGCCGACAACTATGGACGTGCGCCTATATCCGTTTTTGGTGCTGCCATGCTACATGGCATGAACAGAAGGACACGTCGCCTCTAAGTCAGACAAGAGGAACAGGAATGGCTTGTCCGGCTTGTATCTCCAACAAGTACGCCTTGCCTTGTTAGGGATCGGTGCCAAAGAACGAGAGCCCGAGGACGACGACAGCAGAAAGAAGAAGCCTGGATGTGCGTTCCGGTCCTGTTGAAGACAGGACGAGAGAGGCGAGAACGGGTAAAGTAGAACCGGTACGGTTTCAAGGCGAGGTTCGCATTCTCCATGGAGGGTGAGTGATGATTGTGACCGTGAAAGAGAACGCGACCGTCACCGCGATAACAACGGCAGGCAGAGGACGAACGACTATGATGACCGAGACCCGGAGAGAAAGAGTTATGAGAAAGGATTATAGGGATAAGGAGCAGGGTCGTGACCGAGGTTGTGGCGATCCCTACCGAGATAGAGGGGGGACTATGATGAACGAGATCGTGCAAGGAACCGTCGAGACGACTGGTAACTTCGATGGTAGGTTTGACAGCATCTCAATCAAGTTGTCGTTCTTGTCGTTCTTTAATTATAGTTGTTCGAGATCCGGTTTGGATTCCGTGCTTTGTGAACCTTTGCGCTATACTGATGGTTTTTTTGCAGGGCCTATCATGAATCCTTCAATAGCAAACTTCACTCGGGTCTCTTATTCTGGATCCTGGGTATCAGAGCCTGCCTTTGGTGGCTTCGTCAAGGCGGAGGATACGGGTGTGTGGCCGGTGCCTTGGACGAACGGAGCAATGGCTCGAAGGCCAACGAAGGAGTGGGGAGAGAATGCAGGGTGCCAGACGCACGATGTCGAGGTTTCCTTAAGGATGTGAGTGTTACATTTGACCGGCAGTGGTCATACCTCAGTAATCTTTGCAGAGAGAATGCCACTATGAACCCAGATGTATAGCTGCACTGGAATGGTCGATTGCACGCCAGATGCCATCAAGGAAGCCGAGGCACAAGATCGCGTGGAGATGCAAGCCCGGCTGGATGATAACAAGAGCGGCGAGTTGTTCTATGTTGGCGGGTGTGTTCAATCCTTTTTTTTTGTCGTCGTATCCGACACCCACTCTGCTAGAGTACGCTGATGACAACCTCGTGCATGCCGCGTTGCAGCGAAATGAGTGACGGGTGCTGAGTCATGTGCTTGCTACCTCCGAACGAAACCGAGAACCTCCACATCGAAGATTCCCTGCCCGTCAGATGGCGGCAATGCAAGCACTCGCCAAGGAACAACGAAAGATGTCAAAGCGAGAGGAGGAAGACATCAAGGTCCCACTGGATCTCAGCACCGCGGAAGGTGAGGAGGCCATCCAGACGCACGTATAGACAGCATGTCTCTAGGCAAGAAATATGCTCTGGTCTCAGGCATGACTTTATCTCGCAATACTCACCGAGCACTGCATCTTCGATGTACCGTATCCTAATAGGTTGACAGCATGACGAGCATGGGACCGGTGAAAGGATGGATTCAGGTAGACGAGCTCGTGTCGGACAAAGATGTGTTTGCAACACCAGAGCAGGATGCACGGTGTGGGTATTTATTATTTTACCGACATGCGGAGTTGAGAAGGAGACGACGGTCGAGGCACTGGGACCTCTTTCTTTTTTCATCAGAGTTCTTTGTCCTTTTCCCTGCTATTTTCCTCGGGGACTTCGGTCCCACTCAATGGACATTACTTCTTCCTGGCTGTACAATTGTCTACCTCAGTTTCTCACCGCTTGGCCATGGTGGGCTTCCACACAACGGGTGTGGTTGCGATTGAATTTTTTACTACACATATTCACGTGCACCAGTCAAATTCAACAGGCCGCATGGGTTTGTCACGTACGTTTTTGTCTTTGCCCAATAAACTTTGACAGTCCTGAATGTTGTAATCGCTACGGGGTCCTGGTTTGCCTGCACGACCTGTCGTACCGAAAAACGGGTCGGATTGTATAGGACTTGACCAGTCGGTCGCGACATAAGTAATGATGTCGCTTGTCCAACACAAAAGAGTCCTTTCTTCGTCACGTGCGAACGCAAGCCGATCGGTAAGATTCACCGATCGATGAGATACCTTTATTTAGAGTTTTTTTTTTTTCTAAAAAAGGTCAGCCGCCTACCGATCAGACGACCTGGCGGTGCCGTGTCTCTTTCGGTTATTGAATCTTGCTTCTCTTTTATTGGGATTTGAGTCGGCTGTCTTGGGGTTCAAGTTGTCGGCTACAACGTGTTGCGTGCCAGGACAACTCGGGATTTGGTTCTGATGGTTAAATATCAGGTATTTTCCGATCATATCCACCCTTCCCACCCTTCCCTCACCACCCTAGAAGCTTCGCTCTGTTGCACAATGCATGGTCAGAACAGACCAGATATCATTGACAACCTCGCCCCTGGCTATCCCGATGATCGCGACCAGAATGCAGTTCAATTATCCTTGGAACAATTTTGTAACAAGGCCAATCAACTTTACGTTGCATTGCAGAACAGCTCTGATGAAGAGGAGGCCGAGCGTGCAAAGCGTTTCAATCAATTTGTTCTTGCTGGGCGGACACGCAATAGGCATGGTGTTCCCGGACACATTACGGTCAACGCCTGTCAGGGGCTTGTTGACATCGATGACTTCAAGGTCACACGGGATTACGACTCGCTGATTGGAATCTCGAAAGACCTTCCGTTCACAACGCACTTGGAGTTGATGCCCGTTCCCCCTTACAAGCTCACTCTATCATCGCCGAACCACATCAATGGAACAGCCATCGAAAACGTGTGAAACCCATTTAATAACGACATGGGAACTCGCTGACACTCTATTCATGTGTAGAATGTTCGGCAACTAGTCCCTATGCACACCATTCCCAACTTCGCTTTCGCCAAAGTCACCAATCGTTCTGTCGTCAGAGTGTTCTTACCCAGGATGTATAGACTGCGCGAGACGAGAGCGATCCCCTCTACAGACATGGAACTAATCTATGACCAATGTCTCCGCCCTTTGATTCGGCACCATCTGCCCAACATGTACACTCACTGGCCCGCAAGTTACGCATCAGCATTAACTCTTTATCGGGACTCTCGTGGGCAAATACACCCAGGATCGTTGGATATACCGGCGGAACTTTTGTTCGCCCTTGGTCCGGAATATCTGACCCGATTGGCGGAATTGAAGCCATATTTCCGAGATGCTTATTTCGTCCATGAATTCCGAGGGTGGAAGGGCATCACTGTTCACGATCCATACAGCCGAGCAGATCGACAGACCGCCCTTGACAAGATGATTCATTTCTTGGATTGGCCTCGCATCCAAGAATCTGATTGGCATGTGGACGTCGGGTTTGAAATTGGTGTACCTGGTTCGGTGGTCACTTGGCGTCACACTGGTCACCGTTTTCTTTTAGCCCATTGTCTGCCAACACTACACGAGGGCGATATTGAAGTTCTTTTAAACCGCAAAACGGAGATGGATCATCAAATGCATCTGAAGGATCTGACTGGGTTCCGCTGCCAACCGGGACGTAAAGGTTCAAGAGACAAAGTTTCTTACATCCAAGCATATACCACGGAGAAGACAATGTCCTACCAGCTTCACAATGGCTTGTTCAAACCATTAGACCCCGTGATTGCCCTGACGAACAAAAATTTGGAGGCTACAACCAAGAAAATAGAGCAGATGAGCAAGGTCCTTTTTGCCTGCAGTGGAGATCGCGTCGCAAACGAAGATGATAGCTCAAGTGACCGGGAGGATCCGGACCAAACCCCGCAAGACGGCACGGCTCGAGTCGAAGTGCGGGTACAACTTGGAGAGGCTCTAACTGCTCTCATCAGCATCCCTGATCCCGTGATCGACCATTCCATCGTGGCCATTCCCTCAAGATACTGGTGGTTAGTTTTTCCTTGTTGTAATACTTTCCAGAAATAACTCTTCACGATTCATAGGTATTTCAAATGGTATCGCCTTGCTTCCATCAACACCGTCCTTCAGAATCTGGCCGCAAGCACAGCTCGCAATCGGCAGTCAGACAGTGTTGTTGGATTGGCTGGATTAGTAATTTGGATTCTGAACGGTCTTTATCGTCGACCAGATCCTCGGTTCAACTCCTTAGCAGCCGAGGCCTGCCAGCACATCCCTGTCGACTATGATCAGCAAGATCCAGACATTGAGGACCTTCGACCCCTCATGTACGATGCCGGGCTATATTTTGTTTGTGACATTGTCACAGACAGCACGCTCACCCTCCGGTTACCTTTCCACAAGGCAATATCTGATGATGCCATCCGGAGGGCATTTGGCAGGGACCTGCTTGAAATCCGTTCAATGATAGGTGTTGCAATTCCCGATGTTCAATGTCGTATAGGTGTTCCTGATAGGACGGCCAATCGCTCTAGTCGGGTGACACTCCGCGTCGACGACATTAGACCGGTGGAACGAGCCGTACCTCAAATCGACGATAGACTCTTGCATAACATACAGCGTCGTCATCCTGCCGTTGCCCGTGGTCCTGACGTAGAGCATTTTAGGACGCATGGGGGGGGAACACGTGATGGCCAAATGCTTAGAGCTCAACCGGCTGGTAACGATAATTTCATCCGAACTATCCAGACTCTCCTAGAGCAGATGTTCCACGACATCGTTCAGGAATCCCCGAACCAGAGGTCCGCTTTGGGCAGAGCATGGACCAATATTCCCTCCCATCAACGTCCAGAACAAGCCACCGAACAGCTCTACAAGTCCTTTGCTGTGCCCTTCATCGCTGTCCAGTATACCTTTTGCGATGAAAAAGAGTGGCAAAAGCGCTTTGATCATTTCTTCCCACTTCAACGACCGGACAGGCGACCTCAGAATTTTCCAAAGTGCAGATACTATCAGGATTGGATGGTTCTCATCGACACCCTTACTCTTTCATCGCTTCAAAGAGTGCGAGCAACCCTTCAAACGGAATTTGACAAACTCATTTGGGTTCCATTCACGGGTGCAGACCGCATGTGGGAGACGCGAACCAAAGAAAAGTCAAGGGGTTGGCTACATCTCCCACAGACCAACAAATGGGAAGGTCCTCACATCGCATTCAGTCCACATGCACGGGGGTTGGATCCCCACGGGGTACCTTCCTTGCGACCTGCACCGGATGATCCTGCAGCAGATGGTGGTCAAGAACAAGGAGGGGACGGGGACGAGGACGAGGATCTGGACGACTTACGGGCTGCACTGAATCGACATCTATCCATCCGGCCACAGCCGAGGCTCAATGCGCAGTTCGAGTCGCAAGGGAGGCAACAGCAGGCCGCGTCATGTACGTGTTTTGCATGATCTTACAAAAGGTTGTCTGCGTCTGATGCAATGGTTTAGATGCGGGGGCTTCTCGTCGTCACCAACAGCGACAACAGAATGCTGACGCGGCACAAATATCGGGGAATAGCGGCGGCCGTGTTCAGCACCAGAATGGATTGCAAGAATTGCTTAGAGAGGAGGAAGAGGAAAACTCTGATGACGATCTCTATGGTTGATGCACATTAGATACATTGTTCAACCTGCGTAATGGACCGAAGGTATTGCAAGGCTTTCTTCACTATGTAAGCGATCACATCACGGTCTGGAACAAGCTTGTCATTGGTGCGCATCCGGTCTTCCTGCTCCGAGCTTCCGAAGTCTCTAGGATTCCCGACGCAAAGGAGCCGACCAGCCTGAGGACATCAATCTTCTTGACCCTCTTGGAAGAGCGGAGGAAGGGCGCATCGTTGGTGAACCCCGTGGCCATCCACGGACCCGGGCCCATCAGGTCTTTTCCTGGGAGGATCTGAAATGCCGTTAAGGGTCAAGTAATTCTCGTTGTTATTCATCTGCCTTTCGTTTCCTCACGTTAGATTTTTTTGCTTGTATGGTGCGTGGTCATCTATTTCTTGTATCTTACCCTTCTCTCTGTATATGTGATGCTCCCCCTCGATTTTCTGCTCAGCTTTTATTTGCATGTTGTTTTGACTTGCAATTTTGATTTTCCGTTGTCACACAGGTTCTTTTGTCGGACGTCGAGTCTGACGGCGATTACGACATTATTGCCAGATGCTGCGTCCCCACTTCCGTGTCAGCGCTGACTCACACCCCGATTTGACCGGCCATATTGTGTTCGATGCAGTACTCTTCCCTGCTTCTGGGTACGTTAAATGACTTTTTCGTTGATCGACACTCAACATTCTGGCGTAGTTATGTCGAAAGTATCTTGGAGAATGGCGCGATGGTTGTGAACAACATTGCGATCCACAAACCACTCGTTCTCAATGGCGCCGCTTCGCTACCAGGGCATGCTGGCTGTGTGATGAACGGCGAAAAGTGGGAGTTCAGAGCGGCCACCGCCCCCAATTTTGATAACGGTACTATCATCTTGGATTCCGTTTACGCCGGTGGATATTTCTCTCGAGTCAACCCCGCTTACGACGAGAAGGCTCCTCGTACTTTCAATTTCCAGACCAAACTCGCTCAGTCTCAAGGCTCCGTCACCGGGGACGAGTTTTGCGCGGCCATTCCTTCAGCGTATCGTTATCCACTTTAGGAATTACCTCAAGGTCGTCCACGAGATCAACGATGAAACCAGCTGGGGCGGCAAGGCGTATTAATAACCTACCTCGAGGTTCCGCAGGGCAACCTGGATGTCTTCGGGAAAGGCTATGTCATTCACCCAGGTGTCTTGGGTAGTATCACACAGTGCGGTCTTGCGATGTTCATCAACATGGAGACCAAGCAATTCGATTTCAAATAGTGTTTTCCTTCCAGTCAAGATCGATGCTCTTCGTCATTGGGATTCCCGCGATGCGCCAGATCTTGACTCCGAGATCAAGAAGGGTATTTGGGCGTACTTCACGGGTACGACGTGGGCACCTGGTGGTCCATTCAAGTCATACTACGTCATCGCCAGTTCGGAGGGCAAAGTCCTCTTCACTATTGAGGGTTTCGAAATTGCGCGTGCCCCCGACGCCGAGCCCGTTCCAATCACGGATAACAGTCGTGAAGAGCGTCTGACTACCGTCTGACTACCGTCTGGCAACCCAAGGCCTTCCCTTCGTCTCTCAAATCGACGCCGCCACAAGCGTCTCTTCGTTCCGCTTTCGAGTCCCTCGCACGCGATGCCGCCGCTGCAGGCCGTAAGGTGATCCGCGTTGCTGACATAGCAAAGACTTCAGATATTGCCGTCGACCTCGATATGGCTCTTGAGGCTCTTGTTGGCGAGCATTTCTGTGTCGCTGGCACTCCATCAGACGCGGACGCGAAGACGGGCACTCTCCACTATCCCCATGCTAGGTCGTTGGTTCTTGAATCTTGGAACATTGACAAGGACGCGACAAACACTCCACTCGCTAGGTGAGCAGATTCAGTCCAGATTTCAAGTTTTTCTGGTGGTTAAACAATTATTTCAGTTTCAACGTGGTGGTTCACCGTGTTGATCTTGCTGCGGTTCAGGTTGACGTTTCTTTTATCACGAATATCGTTGGAAGCGATGGTGTTGTTCTCTTGTCTGTGACCGGTAAGCCCGTACAGTGCTCTGCTACGTGTTGACCCGTATCTCATTACCCGACCCAGATTCTGGTGTTGAGGTGGAGGACACTAGTGTCGAGCCCCTCACGCTGGCCAGCGCTTGCGAGGAAGTTCTCCTCTATTTCCGGAGCCGTCGTCCGGATCTCAGATTTCGTTGACGGCAAGACTCTCTTATATGCCAAGATCACGAAGCCTACTCTCACCATTCCTTGTGGTCCATTCAAGACCGTCATCGTCCAACCCTTCGAACACAGTCAAGAAGGAGATCTCATTGAGATTGCGAAGAACATCTCTTCAGAAGCCGAGTTATGGATCACTGGAAACGACGACGCAGCTGGTATCGGAGCTCTCGGTGTCGCATCATGTATCATTGCAGAGTCTCCCGAGTACCAAGTGTTCTCTGTACTCTTCGAAGACCACTCCTTGGACGAAGCTGCGCGCGAGAAGATCGTGCACGATCTTCGCAAGAACTCGCTTCTTCTCGAACAACACACGGGGATTAGCAAGAATGGCGACGTCTTTGTTCGTCGACT
This sequence comes from Boletus reticuloceps, assembly GCA_018397855.1. Lineage (NCBI taxonomy): Eukaryota > Fungi > Basidiomycota > Agaricomycetes > Boletales > Boletaceae > Boletus > Boletus reticuloceps. The sequence continues at coordinate 25,858 of JAGFBS010000034.1, forward strand.
CGTTCATGGCGGCGAGGATGCAAAATCAGCGTGTATTTCTGCTGCTGGCTTGACTGGTGCATCTGGTGCCTTGGCTGCTTACTTCCCGCCCAGCCTCAAATCGTCAGATGTAGAAATCGAAGTCAAGGCACTAGGCATCGAGTCCAGTGCTTCGTTTAAGTCGGCATTGACGTTCATTGGACGGGTCAAATCTCGCGAAGTTTCGGTTGGATGTATGGAGACGGGCGCCGAGGTATGCGGGATACTTCTATATTGCGATGTGTATCCTCTCTGACGCTTGAATATTAAGGTTGTAAGAACCACTTGCCAGGCTCCAGCAGATGTCATCATCGTTCCTCAAGATACGGTTGTTGTGCTGCCAGGAGGAATCAGTGCTACGGATGCAGCAGCTCTGCCTGTCACGATCCTTGCCGCATGGATCGGTCTTGTTTCCCGTGCTCCCATCTCGGCCGCTTCGACAGTTCTTGTCCGTGATGCCACTTCAGGTAGACCAGATGCATGTTTAGTCTGTCCTCGACTAATGCTTTGTTTCATTGCCGTTGGCTCAGCCGCAGTTCAGGTCGCCAAGCGATTCAACGCGAAGGTGTGTTTGCCATTGTCGGAAGGAGGCACGAAGTAGATGAACTTTCGAGTGGTCTCGGCATCATGATCTCCAACATCGTTCTGATCGACGACCTCTTCCTCGTTGCTGCAGAGTGGATTAGGTCCGGTGCGATACTTCAGTTTGATGTCATATTTAATGGCAGCGGAAAGAAGGTGTTTACTCGTGGTTTGGAGTACCTCTCGCCTTTCGGGTCTTACATCCACATCCAATCCAACGAGGCCGCCGATATTCCGTCTGGCGCTGCATCATCTTATCTCCTTGACGACAACCGCCTTGTTGCTGCGTCACCGACTCTCCTCGTTCTCGCCCTTTCAGCCCTACTTTCAAATCATGCTTCAGAACCCTTCATCATCTCTTCGCGCACTGTCTTCGTATAAGGGATCCGCTTCCGAAGATATCGACTCCCTCGTCATTATTCCTGGAACCAGCCGCAGTGTTAGGATTGATCCTGCTGGTCAACTCTTTGATCCTCGCAAGTCCTACATTCTCGTCGGCGGGTGCAGTGAACTCGGTGTTCGCATTAATGAGTGGATGGTACATCGTGGTGCCCGTCATATCTTCCTTACTAGTCGTCGTGGACCGAAAGGTCTTACGAAGACCGACAACATGTACGTCCAAAGCATGCGTAGCTCTGGGGTACAAGTCGAAGTGATCGCTGCCGATGCGATCAATGTGGCGAAGACTGCCGCCATCGTCGCACGAACTAGGAAGGCTGGGTATATTCGTCATGACTGTCGTCCTTCGCGATGCCAAATTCACCAACCTGATGCAACAATTGTTCGATGACGTTTACCAATCCAAGGTCGCTGTCCTTGAGACTCTTCTCGGCTGCATTGATCCTGCGACGATCGACTTCATGCTGTTGTTCTCGACTATCGGATCTGTGTTCGGCAATGCTGGTGAAGTGCGTACTGTGCCTCGCAATTGTAAGGATCTTCAAGCCTGTGTCTGCTAAATGCTAACCCTATGGACAGATACTTGGATCGTATCGTACGTGATTCCCAACACTATATCCATGTCCTTCCCACCCATCACCGACTGTCGCAGATAAACAATTAGGTGGGACAGTTCCGAAGCCACTGTGGAATGGATCTTCACAAGAAATATCGTTTGGAATCCGAAATTATGTGTGTGTGCGGATCTGGTGTCGGATCGGTGTGCCAGAGGTACATAGAGGGCTCCATCACGCCTCCATGCAGCTTAATGGTCGTACTAGTACTGGTAGGTCCAGCGAATACTGTTGTAGTCTTTGTTCATGTCAGTACTACTTGTGATCATCATGACGAGGCTATCGAAGCTGGCGCTCGGTCCCTGAAATAGTAGGATTTCGATGCTTTCGTACATCAAGCGCAGCGCCGAAAGTAGTAGACCTGTGCGATATCGAACTGCATTATACTTTTTTTGAGAAAGGGCTTCACAATCTATATCCTGAGTCCATTCCTATCGATCCTGCAATCCTCCCTCAAACCACCCAAAGCGAAGAAAAATTGTCATGTCGTGATCAAATTGTTATATCATACATGGGGAACGAAAGAAGAAAGGATCTGAAGGAGTGGATAAGTGTGTTTCTACCCAAATCAGTCACGAGAAGTCAATGGGTGCGACTCCGCGAAAGAAAGGTGCGTGAGAGGCGGAAAGAAGAGCGAGCGGCGAGAAACGAAGTGCATCAGATGTGCGGGGGGAGCATATTATCGCCGCCAGGGGTCGTGCTTTGTGGGTGATTCAAGGGAACGGGAAGAAAAAAAGGAATGGGAAGAAAAACGAAAGCGGGATAAGAGAAAACGAAATGGCACATCATAACTTGAGCTCCGTCAGTACCCTCCTTGCCAACATCTGGTACTGCCAACCATCCCCGCCTGCTCTTCGGAACTGGATTCCGTGAGGCGGTAGCGATGGGACTTAGACAAGTTAGCCTCCGAAATAGCCAAGCACGCCGGTACTCACTCACCTTGATGGTGTTGATCTCGAACCGAACCGACAACGAATTTGCGCCCATTATCTCGAATACCTCTCGGTCCACTTCACGGTGTCAACGTCGGTCGAGGCGGGGTGGTGACACCTGCACCTGCGCTGCCGCGACAAAATCTCTTGGTGTTGGTGGTAAGACTCTGCTCTTGGTCGGAGACTGTGATCGCAAGGTATGCGACTCGTCCACAGCCGCTGCGACAGTCGCCATCGTCCCATTATGCCGCGAACCCTCGGCAAGTACCGTATGCGCTGTCGACGACATGCTGAAAAACGATGCCGATCCACTGCTCGGTGCTGCACTCAGTGCAGTCCCCACCGAGGGACGGTTTGGAAGGTCCTTGTCGGGCGTGGTCATTTTGGGTTCTTTCTCTTTGATGCGTGACTTGACACCAATTGACAGTTTTGAGGCCTTCTTGACCAGCGAGTGTGGGGTTTTACCGGTCTCGTTGGAGCCCGACGATCCACGACGACGATGATTGCCAGGACGGGTTTGCGCGCTCTCGGGGATAGACGAGATGTCTATGGAAGGTATATGAATGCATTCCTCTTGGTTTCGCAGTATTGGACCCGCATCCGATCGAGCACTTTCTTGAGGTCTGCTTTGAGGACTGATGATGGCTCCGTGGTCGTCGTTGAGACACTGTTCAACGCATTTTTAGTATTGACCGTAGAGAAAAAAAGTCGGATCACGTACCTGAATAGCCCCTTCAAATGAATAGGTTTGAACTCCACGTAGGGAGTATCCCTAGAGCTTTCGCCTCGCGAGTCAGATGTCTCGTGTTCTGCATCCTCTTCGACCTCCGTACGGCCAGATTGACTGACTACCACTGGCCGGCCACTGCTGCTCCATCCCGTCGAAGGTCGATGTCGGCCAATAGTACCACCGATATTTGGGAGCAATGCACCCCCTACTCCGCCGCGTCATGGCGCATCGCACGGCCTTACGGATCCAGGATCGTTGTTGCGCGCCTATGTGTGTGCGACTGGTTGAGAATCGAGTGATTACAACTCGCTCGAATGGCTAGCTCTGACTGGCGAATAGCGGCGGTAGTGGCCGAAATGTACTCTGCCGCCCCTCAGGCTCCGCACTAATCTTCTCGTCAAACAGGTCGGCCGCACTCGACCGCTTCTCCGCCTCCATATCCGTCGCAGCCTTGAGCGATACTCCACCGACGATTGTCGTCCGCTTGCCGATACTCCCATGCGCTCTCTTCCGCGACGCTCTCTTTGGTAGTCGCAAACTCGCCAAATTTTGCACTAGCTGTATGGGGAATTGGAATATACTCGGCTTGTTCTTCTACAGGTTTTCCGGTCCCTCCGAATACTCCACCCAAGCCGCGCAAAGCTGTCGGACGTTGACTGAGGCTGTGACTGCGACGGTGTGTAGATGCAGGTGGTGCGCGAGGCAGGGCGGTGCCGGTGGTCGGCATCGTTGGAATGGCGGAGAGGTCGACCCACTTCGTTGGTGGCGCCGGCGCTGGGGGTAGCCCTCGGTTGTCCCTGGAACGCCGGAGTGTGACGTTGCGGCAAGTGCTGCATCGTAAGACATGCCAGAGTAGTGTGATGTCTCTGGTGCTGGCAGTCGGGGAAGGGGCATACTGTAATCGGCCCTGGCAGAGGTCGGGGTGTGAGGTTGAGGCTCCCGTTTGGCGGACTGGGACGGTGCCTTGACGCTTGAACCGATGGCCTCGTCGGCAGCTGGTGCACTGGGAATGGCACCGGATTGGATAGATATCTGAGAACTAGCAAAAGTGGCCCGGACCATAGACGCGTTCGCGCTCGAGCTTCTCTTGAGCAAGGTAATACATGGATATAAGTGGATGGAACCCATTCGTAGGATCCACGGGTTCGCGACCGACGTCAGTGATGGAGAGATGCAATTGAGAGTTGGGTGGGGAATGGGATGGAGTCGTTGGCGGAGAAGAGGCGGGCGAAAACAGCTTCGCCGGTAAAAGTCGAACCCTGGAAATCGTTTCGATTTTTGGATGGGGTCAAACCATCCTTGTGAATGTTGGACGAGGAACAGTCAAAGGAAATGGTGAGGGAGGAGTTGGAGAAGGATTCGCCCCAGCGACCGCCGTTTCGACCTCGCTTTCTGTCCCAGACGGCAACAGCACGAACGTAGGCCTCAGATTCCAAGATGGCGACTATCTTGCGCTCTATCTCCTCTTCAGACCCAAACTCGAACCCTTTCATGCCGCGGGTGACCTGTCGATCAAGCTCATCCACACGTAGAGGTTCACGGTGAACAAGGTGAGAGTCGGGTGGTCCGCTAAATCCACGGACCATCCATGGGTGCTCGAGTACCTCGGCCAACTTAGAGGCACGTGCCGCAGGGTTGGTGACGAGCATCCGCGACAACAAGTGTTTACATTCTGCTCACGAGATTAGCAAAAGCCGGTGGTACCAGGGTATGAAGTCAACGGACCAGCAGTCAACCAGACTGGATACTCGACAAACCTGCGCTTAATCTTGGCGTGCAATGCGGGCATGCTCTGATCGTCGAAGGAAACCTTGCCACAAACAAGGACATAGAGGACGACGCCAAAACTCTGCACATCGACCTCGGGACCAGTATATTTTTGCGTTCAGGGGGCAGCAAAGTATAATGAGCCGCAAAAAGTAGCAAGGCATTCGGGGGGGGGGTCGTATAAATTGGAGAGACCGAAATCAATAATCTTGATGTTTCCGGTGGCTGATATAAGTATGTTTTCAAATTTGAGATCTGGAAGAGGGGGAGTGAATACAGGTACGGGAGAGGGGAAGGGACATGAGATGTACCACGGTGAACCACATTATTGCGGTGACAATAGTCGAGTGCACTGCCAATCTGGCGAGTAAACTTGCGTGCGACGCGTTCGCGTAGTCGACCGTGGCTGATGATGCAGTCGAGGCCATCTGGCCACCGCTCACGTATTCGAAGACCGTGTAATAATTATGATCATTTCACGCATGGTTCTGATCTCTTTTGACGTATTCTTGGGAGCCTGCTTTGCGTTTGCCTCTGCAGAACCGTTGGGGATGAGGTGGAGGGGTGAATGCGGGGAAGAATCTTTATAATAGCGAACTGGTGGTACAAAGGTGGGCAAGAGTGTCGTAGGCCAAGGGCGGTCGTAGAAGCCATGACTACGACCAAAGAGCGTGGTCACGTGGGTCACCGCGCGTCACCCTGGTGGCCACGTGATTATCAAAGCTAGCTCTGGCGGCCGACATGATTATCAACCAGTCTTTTGCATTCCGGCGTCCACCGACATTGATCGAACAGACATGCGGTCTCGCCGACTACAAGGAAACTGCGGCCTTCTCCGACAAAGACTTCGGAGGCACCGGAAACAGTGAGTCTCGTGCACTTTTCCTGGTGCTCAACGCACATGACAGGTGATGACACGCCTTTCAGTCGCCGGACGAGCCATCCTGTCCCCAATCACCAAGGCCCTCGAACGAATTACTTTTGACGATGACCCGCTTCGACTCTTGCTCATCGAGACTAGTTACCAGCCTTTCATCTCCCTCTTCTCCATGTTGAGTGGAAAGGACCCCGACGGGCAACTCTCTGGAATTCGTGGGTGTGTTCCGTTTGTCGTCTTCCCTGTGCTCATTTACATCTCATGCAGCCAACTACGCGTCCACCTTGTCGTTCGAGATCATCCGTGGTCCCGCTTCTGAGTTCCGCGACTTTGTTCGTCTCAGATACCGAAGATGCCGAGCTACAAACCCTGCACATTTTTGACCACCCTGAAGAGTCAGTCCCAGTTACCGATTGGAGGTTCGTCACACCACGCTTGCTCGTGGACGACGCTTTGCTCAGACTTATGTGCTTACAGCACCACGTGGTCTCGCATGATAAGTGGTCTTCCGCATGCTCCACGAGCTGGTTTCCCTTCGGGATGGACCGACTGCAAGCCAGAGTGCCCTGCCACCTTTCCGGATTTTGCTCGTTCCTCTCGTCGTTGCAATGTTTGCGTTTGCGGTACCACAAGTACACACAGACAAGGCCCGCGAAGCGATACGACGCCGTGAGGCAAAACGAGGTTCGTGTCCATGCGTGACATCATTCCGAGGTACTCACTTCTTTTCCAGGAACAAGATACTTTTGTCAACGAAAAGTCACGCTTGCTTCCTTGAACGCATCGTGATTGTGTACAGTCGATCGCTTCTAAATCAGTGTTTGTTGTTGTTGTTGTTTTTTTTTTCTTCTTCTTTCATGTGCATGTACTGCACTCTCATCACGTCCGAGTATTTCTTGTCCTCGCATGACTGGCATCCATACTATCCATTTCCCTCATTTTACTTTTATCCTTCTGTACTTCGTCGTCGTCGGGTATACGCATACATAGTACTGAGTTTCTTACATGCTTGTAGTAGGTAGGTAGATTTTCCTAAGCTTATCAAAAGCAGGGTTTGCACTCTAACGCAAGAGGTGCAGTGCTTGTAGAACAATCAGTTCCGATATGACAGCATTTGTGGTCGCGATAGCAGGGATGATGTTACCGGCCATTTCTATCGATGTATGTCAATGAAGCGTGAAACAAGGCCTGGGAAAGACTACACCTTTGATTTGAGGTAGCAGTGACGAAATCGAGTGTCGTCATCATCCTTGTCGAACTTTTCCACATCAGCAAACTAACATGTTACTTAAGCTCACTTATAACCACTTACACTGTAGATTAAGCAAGATCAAGTGAAATGCGTAGCAAGTAAATATTACTTTTTCCAGTAGGTTGCATTGCTGGATCTTGCTTTTTTCTTGCTTGTTCTCGCACCCAAATGCTATAACAAGCACGTCATGATGAATTATAAGCGACAAAACAAGTAGGAAATTAAGTATGGCGCCCCAACACGCCGGCTGCCATACAACAAGTAAATAAAAAAGTAGCAGTGAGAAAAACTTGTCCATTTGGTGAAAGGAATGGTGTGGTGAAGCTGCGAAGGGTGGTAATGATGGAACCCGAACAGAACAGGTGTGAAGTAGTAGGTGAAGCACAATAGTTAAATAAGATATGGCTGCCCTACAGTGGGTATCGAGGGTGACTGGACATGCAATGGTGCAGTGAAAATGGCGAGACAGTCATGAGAACAGAATGGTCCAAGAGCACTGCGAAAACTGAGAAGACTGCGAGGGAGGCACGAGCACGTTCACAGTGAGGAAAACAAAGTAAAAGCTCTAGAAACATCACAAATTTACCGTTAGCTATGGTACTGCAAAAAGGTGAGACTTACAGATGCCCATGTACGGGTTGCCGTGCACGGTTGCGACCACGGTGGACGAGGACGGGTTGGATGCCTCACGATTCACTCCTGGGCCAAAGGGTAAAGATGCATTTCATGTGGCATCAATAATGGACGTGATTTCGGCCGGAGTGCACAACTTCACTCGCTCAGTCAGGCTCCTTGTAGCCGCCCCCCACTGGTTCTGATCTGAGAAGGCAAACGACATGCTACTTTCCTTGCTGGAGTGCTGGTTCACATTTACTGGCACCTTTGGAATGCTAGGCTTTCCGTTGAAGCTTTGGATCATCTGGAGGGTGATGTGACCCTGTGAAGCCATGCGTAGAGCACGCTCGAGCTAGACACATTGAGTTACATATACCATTGATATTCAGGATGGATATAACATACCACCGCCCCACACAAGCCAATGATACCACAATAATTGTACAATGGAGGGGATATGACATCACCGACCACAGATTCCATTGCACCCTCCACATCAGCAAACCTACATTTTTTCTGGGTCATTGAAATCAATGACAAGACTGACAGGCCTGAATGGCCTAATCAATGATAGATTGACCTAACTGACATCAGGAAAGTGCTATTTGCTACATAGCACCGTATGTACTATGTAGACACTTGTAGTGGCTGCGGTGCTATATAGGACTATATAGTACTGACAATACTACCCGGTGCTACCTGGGCTACCAATGCCACACGGTCGCATCACTGAACAGTCATATCGACAGTCCCACCTGCCGCGCTCGCGTAGCTCACTGTAGCATGGCAAAGTACCATGGTTCCGCATGGTGGACGGCGCTTAGAGTCCCAAGCCAAACACCCTGGCGTTTCACCGCAGGTCGAATGTGCTGCAAGTAACTGTGCAGACTCGGACTTGAAGTCACCCTCACTCTCCTTGCAGCTTCTACTGTGCATCCCCACGCCGTGACGCCCTTGCACTAATGACATACTGTGATGCCGACATCAGTGATACCTCCACAGACACCCTCGTCTCGGACTCAGAAACATGTGACACACGGTTGGACTCGGACACCTGTACAACTTCCTCCCAATGCTCGGATTCTGGCACGGATTCCGACTCTGACCACTCTGAGAACTGGCTGGATCAATTCATGGAGTGGAATGCCTCTCTTGACGAAGAGTCAGAGGTACCCATCCCGCTTGTTGTGAGCCAGACACACGCTCTCTGCCTCTGACTCGCTGACTATCTACATAGGTGAGAATCGCTCAAGACTTCATCATGCGTCGGCTCCCTCTTGCAGGGTCCGCTTCCCTCGACATCCCCATCAGTCTCCTTCTGTGCCACACCGTGCGTGTCCATGATCCGGTATGTACTCCAGCTGCCCCGATCACTTTCGCAGACCTTACCATCACACATTAGGACACAGGTCGCAATGTCTTGATCGCTCGCGCATACACAAGTGAGCGCCGTGCTGACCTGGCTGTCCGTTTCACATCAAGCCCCCCGGTTGCCATTGACTCTTGGAGTCTGTGCCATCACCGATCCCGACCGTCCCGGATGGACCGACCTCTCAATGATGTAACTCAAGAGACCTGTCGTGCGACCGACATCATCCCCCACTTCACGCTGTTGGCCTTTGAAGAGCCACTCAATGTCGCCAAGGTGGGTCTTGCTCTGTCACCATAGGCGATGTGATCATTATCATTCGTCAATAGAGTATCGGGATCCTGCAGTGGTGTGCCAGCGTCAATGTACGTACCACTACCTAACACCAACACCACCGCCAGCCTGAGTCACAACTTGAACATTACAGCGCGACCTTCATTTATTTGGAGTTCATCTCGTAGGCACACAGTAGACACTGGAATGTAGTACACACATCTGCATGCTGAAGATCACTGAGGCTATATACAATATTGTCTATTCATTCTCAACAGGCTAAATGTATGAACATCAATGTATGCATTCACAAAATACCGACTACATAATGTCCCGACATTATTGGCGGTCCAGTTTGAATCCACTGCATGACCAAAATCCGGAATCAAATGACAACTTCGGACAATATTCGCCACAGGGATCACATCACCATGCCTCTGATGCATCTGTGTAGACCGTGACACAACATACAAACCGCTGGCTATATCTTTGTGCCGGAAAGGTGTCATCCACTCGACGTATGCAAGTGGCCCCTGGATTTTGGTGTGCGATGGAATGTAGTCGGGTAGCGTGAATATCGCACATACTTGCGCGACACGTAGACCTGAACCCCACCGTTCGGAACATTAGTATTGCCATGAGCCTGGACACCATCACCACTCACCTTCGATGGCAGTGCCCTCAGTGTAAGGGTTCCTGTCCGGGGAACGCACCAATGCGAAGTCAAGGTGTGCGGCCTCAGGTGGGCATCTCCCTCGGCGAGGGCGCGGGGGTGATGCACGGACGATATTTGTAAGCTTGGAATTGCTGACCTCAAGGATTGATGGTAGGCGGAATACAAGGCGAGAAAATAGGTGGAAAGTGTCGAATGTGCGAGGTGCAAAAGAGATACTCAGTGAGGAGAGGTAGGTCTGGAGGCTTTCCAAGAAGCAGGTGGCATGTTGGTCGGTGATGATCTTGCTGGCAGGAACGTGGCGCAAATGTGGTGGGTGGGAGGTTGGAACATTGCACAGGACCGTGCGCGCACGAGGCAAACACGCACTGCAATTCTGCCTAGTTCCCACTGTGCCCTCTGTCGCTGCTCCCACACCAACTCCCTCCTTTTCCCCCGGCCCTTCATCCTCTGCATGCACACCAGGCAAACACGCACTGCAATGCTGCCCAGTTCCCACCGTGACCCAAATGGTCCCCTCGGTTGCTGCTCCAACACCAACTCCCTCCTCTTCCCCAACTCCATCGTCCTCTACGCGCTGGTCACCACACATCTGTTCTTCATCATGGCCACCTCTCGGACTTCCTGCGTCGCTTTGACTTTTGCACCAGTCCAAAAACATCGCATATCGGTCTACAGCCTCCTGCCGTCATAGCCAAACAGTCATCTGGCTGATGAAGTCTTTCTTGTTGCTAGCACGGTAAGCATCTTTCGCGTAGTCTATATGCAAGCGCTCAGGTGATTCTGTGTTGAAACCATCGGCAGATCCAAACTGCCATATCAGGTCGACGTAGTGTTCCATTGCATGTATCTTTGGGATATTGAAGTGTTCTGGATGACGGCCGCCTAGCTCAATGAAGACTCCTTTGTTCTGATGGAACCAATCAAGCGCATCCTTGAGGGCACCCAGCGTCTGCTGGGTATGAGAGTGAAGCGAGGAATAATAGATGAAGTCGACGATCGCGTGGACGGCTCTCACCAAACTGGCTTGCTGACCACTTGCAATCAGTCCGACAAACACCTTTTCCATCTCCTTATGCTCCTTGCCCGTCCATTGCGACACTCCGGAGATGCCATTTTTGAACTGTCGCAGCCCTTGATGCGACGTCATCACCTTGAAGCGTGAGTCCACCTCTTCGGTCCCGATAATGTTCATGCACCATTTGACAAGGTGATCTTTGAAGACGCCCTTGTGTAACTGATGCAGCAGATCAGGGGTAAATGCCCCGAATATATCACAATGTGGCAGCATTGCCCAGAATGGAGGGGATACCGGGTGCAGACTGAGGCTTTTGAATGTGTCCTTGATGGACAAGGTGGCCTCAGGGTCTTCATGTTGTGCCATTAACTGTAACGTCTCATCCACCCTCCGTTTTTCGGCGGTGACATGCTCACCGCGAGATGTAGGTGGAACCTTGCACAGCGGGCAGCAGTTCTCCATGCAGCATGCCACAAGACATTGCTCTGGATAATCGGCAACATATGTGGCAAGAATGGGCCATACTTGTCGAACGATAGAATCAGCACAGACCATAGCTGTGCCCTCAGTCCCAGCACTGACAAGCGATTTAAGTATGTGGGTCATGCAATAATAAAAGAGTCGGTATTTGACAAGTGACTTGATTTTGTCGCTGAACCCATCCAGGTGAGCTATCGGAAGGTACCCGAGCAAGATGGTGCCATGTGCAGATGCGTGGTGACGAATCTCCTTGGATAGATTGCCAATGGTGAGATAGACAGGCCAAGCAGCCTTATCTCCCCGAAAATGTGATAGTTGGGTCTTGTCTGATGATAGAATTATAGGCGCCACAGTCACCCCAGCTTCAAGACGAGACTGGAGGTTGTTATCAGCACTCCGCAGCATCATCCATGTCAGCGCACAATGTACCTGTATATCCCACCACCAATTAGCGGTCCAACTCTCATTGACCACTCTATCAGTGCTATGTTCCCCAGAGTACAGTCGCTCCGGTGCGTATCACATCGAGTCTTGAAACAATGGGTTGCCAATAAGCTCTCGTACGCAGGCAACCGGATCGCGGAACCACAGTTCGACCTCTTCCTCCATTGCAGTCCCATCCTCGTCAAGGATGTCTCCAGTGAGCGAAATTCCTTCGCATTGCCATTCGACTCCTGATGGAAGCTTATCAATCACATTGACAAGCTCAGTCTTGTTTCGGAAGGAAGGACGGGCATGGGATTCAATCTCCACAGGGGTCCAGGTCAGTATTTCTTGCTAAATGATGAAAGTGCTCATACAGTACGCACAATATTCAGTTTCAGAAACTGGTCTGCCTGATTCTGCCCCACATTTTTGTTCAGCCACTTCGCCAATTCCCACTCCTTCTCATTGGCAAATGGGCCCCATATCCCCTCTCCGTGCAAAGCCTGCCCCTTGTGAACCTGGTCAAAAGAAGTGGATGCCGTCCCTTGCGGCGCGCCAGCACCACGAGCCTCAGGGAACCCTTCTCGCCACACGTCACCCATCCAGTCTCTGTCTACAGTGTCTGTGATGTGTGCTCCCCACTCACCGGCCATCCCATCATCAGTGCCAGTCACAGGATGGTCATCGCTGTGACCCATTTCGACATCATTGTTGTGATAATCGGAAGCACTACCGGCGCAGTGTGCTTCCTCTGGCCTGCTAGGCCAATCCGGTGAGTGGTTGTTCTGTGTCCCAGTGTGGCTGGATGGCGCTGACGAGAGATTGCAGGCAGCAAGGCGGTCAGCCCAAGACTGATCACGCCCTTTGCGGCATGTCGGTGCTTGTCCTTGGTGCCGATGGACATCAATATAATCAGCAAAGATGGCCCCACAGTATTGGTAGGGAGGCATGGAAGTTTGGGCACCAGTCGACAAGTACTAGGATGGGATGAGGAGGAAGACGCTTCAAGTTCAAGGTGACAGTACGTCTCAGTTCCATCCTCTTTTGACATTCGGTGCATGTCTGCTGTCATGGAGTGACCATGTGATGTGTGGTCATACAGATTTTTTGGATGGCAGCCCACTGACCCACAAATATGTAGTGCCAGGCAAAAATTTTCAACTTGTCTACGACCCACCATACTGCCCCCTCGCAATCAAACCCTCCTCCACCAGCAAGGTGCCTGGTCGTTTTTAATGGGCCCACCATCGGATGGACGAATTTCAGAGGCCGACTTCAACACCAATCAAATTCAAGAGTTTGGGTATGGAAATCGGGTCTCCCGGCCCACTGAGCGCCTACAAGCCTTCCGTTTGTTTATCCATCTCATGGGTTTCATGTCACTCACTTGATTGCACTAGTAGAGGCTGAACAGGCATCCAGATATGATCGCCGCACACAGCGTGCAAGTGCTACCCATGTGGAAGACACCGGTCTGTCCAAGCCACAAGTCGATTGTTGTGTTTATACTACAGACACAGCGACATGTGGGGTCCTACGTACGCCCCACACTGGGGATGATCCACTCGGTGGCATGCCCCACTCCCATCTTGAATCGGTGAATACTGATCAAGGTGGGAATATTGCATATACGATGCCGTGGTCAGCGCTGGCCCAGGAGTATGTTGGCAGCTCGACATCAGAGAACATGACATTGTCTGAAGCCTTGCAAGCAAACACCTATAGTAACGGCGCTCAACTTGTCATGGACCCCGTCAGCTCTGCGACTCCCTGTAAGTTGTCCAAGTCCATCTGGCACTGTAGCAGTTGCTGACAATGCATGGTGAGTCTCCTACTCGGTTGCAGGATTCCTCAACGAACCTCAAGGTGAGGAACAGACACCTGCCAAAGACAAGTCGGTTGTCAACCTATCCAGTCAAACAAGTGCCACTGCTGGCATGGCTATGGTATTACAGATCCACATGTGACTGTACTACTATGCTCATTTGATTGTAGTTCACCTCACGGCAGCTAGTAACACCACAGCGTAGTGTCGTTGTGGCGCGGCGCCAACCCTATCAGATGGCGTCCACACCAAGAGCTGCCAGGGCAAGAGAGACCATGTCAAGTGCCCCCTCTGCTCCACCGCCTCAAATCAGGCCCGTCCAAGGCTCACACTTAGCGGCGACGCATATCGGCCATGCGTCAACACCAGGCAATGATCAGCAAGAGGGCCTGGGTTCTGCTCGCACCAGCCACAAACAGGTGCGCAGCAGATAAATATCAGTGAATCTTGCTGAGGGCCGCACAGGCAAGGGACGCAGAGCAGTTGGAGGGCTCAGATGACACTGACTGTGACCGCTGCTCTAAAAAGAGCAAGAGGGCACGGGAACGAAGTGCGCGTGACCTCTCAACTGATACCCAGGCCGTCCTCAAAGTGGCATATTCCCACTTCAAATGCCAATTGGCCATGGTGAACCCATTCCCTGATGTGACTGGAGGAATTGAAGATTACATTCTAGAGTCCATCAGCACTGCTCGAGAGCAGACTGCGCTCACCGTGGCCATCGGCTTGCATGAGATCAACCTGGTAACTACGTGCTATGACCTTGGCAAATGCATGCTAATGACAAACCCGGTCCAGGTAAAGGCTCGTGTTCCTCAGTTGCGAGGCCAGGTGAAGACTCTCGCTTGTGAGAAGGTAAAGTCAGCCTATGGGTTTATGGATCCACAAGAGAGTGGTGATGGCGGGCCCCGCGGCCAGGTGAATGTGATACAAGTGAATCGAACACTAGTGGAGGCTTTGAAACACAAGTCAACATTTGCTTACCTGGTGAGTCAGAGTGTTGTTGAATTGTGTGCATGACCATTGACCATTGACTCGACATGCACCAGGATCCGAGAGACCGTTCAATACCAAACTCTATGTACCGAAACCCTCTTATCCTCAAACTGATCAAGACTGTATGGTTCTGTGACGTCCACGCAGATGGAGTGCGATTCACCCAATATTTCTCTCCTTTCCCAGTCCAGGTTGTAGCATTCGTGCTCGCTGCGGTGAGTTATCTTTATGTTCACTACATTGCAGGCTCGTAACTTGTACTTGCATATCAGATTGAATGTGCGATTGACGAGTGGAGTACGGGAACACTTAAAAAACAGAACTTTGAAGGGAAAAAGTACAGCGCTGTCTATGTGTGCCATCTCAAAGACCTCGAACTTTGGACTGCGTTCTCGGAGCAATATGTGAGAACAAACCTGGGTGGCAAAGATCTTGCTGCAGAGCTACTCAAGGAGCTCTTGCAGAAGGCAAGGTGAGTGGTCTCCCCTCACGGAGACCCATTGTCTCATTTGTCGTGTCAGGCAGCATGCAGGTGTCGCACAAGAGCCCCACGCCGACGTTGAGCAAGTCCCAAGGCTTGACATGAACGACTTTGTCGCCAATACAGGATGTGCGCCACCATCGGCGGAATCATAGTAGTACAATAAAGCAAGCTGTAGTAGCACAATCAAAAGGGAATATTATTGTGACAGTTCGTATCTAAGAATAGTAGTGTGCACAATGCCTATGCGATGCTACAATGGCTATGCGAGGAGGTAGTAGTGATATGGTTACTGTGTCGTTTTTGTGATGGCAGGGGACATGCACGTGACCTGCGTAGCAAACGACACACTATATAGCACTATATAGTCGGGACCTTGGCTACTGGCCTATAGCACCTACCCGAGCTATATAGCACTATATAGCTCGGGTAGCCGTGAAGTATTTCCCTGATGGACTGAACTGATTTACTGACAAGCTGATAAGCTAATTTATTGAATGGACTGGTTGACTAACTAACTATCTAGCTGACAAATTGACAAACCTGACACACCTGACTGACTGACCAACTGACCAACTGATGTGACTGACAGAGATGACTAACTGATCAGCTAATGGACTGATGGGCTGACTTGGCTGATTGACTGACAACCTGATTGACTGATAGACTGACATGACTGATTGACTGGTTGACTGACTGACTGATGGGATGACAAGACTGACAAGACTGACCAGATGATTAATTGATTGACTGGCTGGACTGATGGGACTGATATCACTGGTGAATTGACAAGCTGATATGCTGATAGCTTTGAGAATGCTGATAGCAATGAATTACTTATGAATGATAGCACTGATAGCATGCTGTCAGTCAAGTCAGACAGCTCAGTAAGGTCATTGATTTTGATAACTCAGAAAAAATGTAGGTTTGCTGATGCATGCACTGCAAATGTGCCATAGATAGGAGCTGGAGGATAAAGTTAGATCGGAAAGCTTTGTTTGGGCAACTGGAATCAAGATCCTTGTAAAGGAAGCTAAAGTCATCGAGGAGCATGTTGGCCATGTCATGGATTTCACTGTCACTGGAGGCACATTGCAAGAAGCTCATGATAATCGTGATCACCGTGGACCCGATATTGTGCCGCCAGTCACAAAGTCGTTGATAGGCCTGTTGCATGCATTGCCGCCACAGTGCATCAGGGACGATTGGCGACATATAGGACAGTAACTCACCACAGATACAATTGGCCCTTTTTTGCTGAAGTCCATGGTAGCTGAGTCGAGATCCGAATGGGTGTCCACCATGAGCGGCAAGGCATAGTAAATTCCAGAATGTGAGATTTCCCAGACATCATCCGTGCCCCCTGCCCACAACAATAAAGTCAGCATCAATATCTTTTGCCACCTACCATCTGATACCAACTCAGCTGGAAGATTTGCCTTTGAGAAATGTCCAGAGCTCGAGTTTGACACCGTAGGTGGTGTGTCGGAGGTGGTAGAGAGTGTTTTCATAGACCGGGATGCCGCTTTCATTGACTGCGAAGGAAGCATATTGGAGGAAGTCGATGGTGGCTCCGCTGCAGTTGCCTTTGATGAGTGGGCAGGTGTTTGGGGGACAGGCCTAGATGCTGGAGCATTCCTGTTGGTAGGGACAGTCTTGACTTTCTTGGGTGGTGGCGCAAGCACATTGATGCAACTCTGCTGTGAGAAGTCAACTTGAAGGAGCTTATCTGATCATCTGATGGAGTGGGCATACCTGATTGGTCACGCGAGAAGCCGCTGTGAGGCGACGTGGCACCTGAGAGTTTCCATGGCCTGCGGACGTTTGGTCTTCATTCGCACCCTCTTCCATCGACTCCTCCAGCTCTGTATCATGCCCCAACTCGTTCTCCTCCCAGGCATTGACTGTCTTGACGGTGTCATGGTCAGCACTGTCGTCCGAATCACGATTCTTCCATTTCAGAACACCAGCTGTGTCGCACAGAGCTGCGGGCAGTTCAGTAAACTCCACAAGGCACTGTAAATAAAGTGAGGGAGTGAACAGCAAGATTGAGTAGAATGTTGACCAACCTGTTTACCTCGTCCAGCCAGCTGCGCCTCTAGTTGTTCCTGGCTATCATCACAATCTTCACCAAAACCACCGTAGGTTGCTTCTTCATCGACATCCATGGTAGCATCGCAGGGTTGATCATTGATGCTAGTGATTCCAGTGCTCTGGGTGACATTCGATGCCACGCTTGACAGAGAGACTGACGTCGCCGTGCTAACAGATGCGGCACGCAATGGCAACTCAGCGCGGGGCGGTTGCTTTTTCATATGCGACATCCATTGCTTCACCTTGGCGAGGACTTCGGCCTTGTCATTGTGGATACTGGATGGAGTGCGGATCAAGTTGAGGAAAAATAGTATGGACTCGGTGAGTACTTCAAGAAAGCTGAATGGGGTGATGTGTGGGTTCAGACTGCCGAAAACCTAGTGCGAGAAGAATACGAATGTGCATACTACACTGATCTCAAGCCCCGGGAGAGTATGGACAACATCGAAGACATTACCGAGCAGCAAGAAAAGAAGCAAAAGGTAAATTCCCGCATACTGGCCTGGTTTATCACACTAACTCGCACATGCATCCCATTTACAGGCAACGAACATATTCGATCATTTACCGGCACTCACAGCTCCCAAACGGGCTGATTTCGGGTCTGAACTAGATCACTACCTCAACACAGATGTTGAGGATGTTGAAGATGTGATTCAATGGTGGTATGAGTGTCGTGATCGTTACCCTGGCCTTTCTCGAATGGCACTCGACTATCTTACTATCCCTGGTATGTATTAATGCTCGAATTATTGATATACTGATATGCCCGACAGCAACTTCAGTTGATGTTGAACGACTCTTTAGCCAAGGTTGTCGCCTCCTCTCCCATGTCCGATCACGCCTTGCGGCTCAGTCGACTCGTGCAGTCCTCTGCCTTGGGATGTGGAGTGAGCTCGGGCTAATCAAGAATGATGACATTCAGAAAATCAGTGAGCTTCCAGAGCTCGAGGAGACAGAAAGATTAGAGGATGGGTGGAATAGTATCAAGCTTGATTAACTACTTGCATTTACTTTGTTTGTTTGTACCATCCATCAAAAATCAGTATACCCATGGGTACACCCTGCACAGGTATCCACACGGGTATATAGACCAAGACCCACCAGCATACCCATACCCTTTCGAAGGGTATGGGTAAACCTCGGGTACAGGTACGGGTACATACCCTGTACCCGGGGGTTAACCCATGCTATTGCCTAGACGTGAAGCAGTTGTGCAGTGCAAGTCCCACAACATTCAGGGACACCCCAAGAGCGATGGGAATGAGTGCGGCATCGATGCGAACACGCTACATCGACATAGACCCCCAGGAGTCCATAGGGGCAAGCAGGGGGAGTCGAGAGTCGTCGAGGGTGATACAGGCCGTGGAAACATTGTCGAGGGCGGCGGAATCGATGGGATAGATCCCAGGAGCAACAGGAACGAGCGCGTCGTCAAAATGAGTGCGCTACGTCGAGTTAGAGGGCCAGGAGGCCTGATAGTGGTCCAGGAGGCGAGGAGAGGCATTGAGTGCAATTGCAAGCGCAAGAATGATGCAGATGGTGTCCATACAGATGGGAAAGGATGCGGAATGACCACCGCAACAAGCGCAGCACGCTGCGACTCAAAGCGACTCAAAATGACTCAAAACAGATGCACTAGCTGAAAACCAGTCGAGTCAGCACGGGAAATGGAAGCGCACGACGACGGACGTACCTGAGGGGTCCAAACCACCCATCCATCATCTCAGAAGGCCTAGAGGTGGGCCAGTGAGGGTGAGCCAGTGGTGGTTCAAGTGACACCAATGCTGTGGGGACTTGGAGAAATTTCAACAATTGCTTACTCAATCAGTTCACACCACAGCCACACCACTGACGTGGCCCAGGTACATACACAACAAAGAAGTCAACACATACCACCAACCCTTTCGCTGCACTGGCGAGCACCGGCCCATCACCATTGTACAGTCCACCCAGGTTGATATGGACATGCATGGGGACGCGTGCTGCGTCGTACAGCATGTCAGATGGTTCCTTGGGCTCCTCTGGGCGAGTCCCATCGTCGTTGACATCTCCCGCACCCTGCGCGCCCAGATCGCCTTCACCCTCGCCCTCACCCTTGGTGTCTCCTCACTCGACCTCGATCTCACCCCTCATCTTGGCCATTACCCACACCCACTCGCATATGTCCACTTGTTCAAGCCACTTTGCGCATTTGACCACAACATCAAGATGTTCTATTTCAGCCACTCGATGCGGAACCATGTTCCAAATGCAGTAGTTGTACCAATCACTGATCTTGTCCAGCCCTGTCACCTGGTCCCCCGGTTTCCAAGTGGCATTGTCAACACTCGCTGGTGTCGCGGGGACAGTATGAATGCTGCAGATACCTTCTTTTTGAACAGATACATTAATATGCGTACATTTGAACAGTACAGAGTACATGAGTTTTGATTGTATTGGTTGTGGACAATCATTACTGGTAGTCAACATTGGTCAATTCGACTTTCAAGTAGACTATGTACATGTTGGCGCAATGGCTGGAGGCTATGGTAGCTGATAGCGACAATGGTCTGTATGTAAATAGCCACTACTGTCACGACCCAGATATTACCAAGTCCAACTCCGGACAACTCCGGTTAATCTCGGACAAACCTTGACCTAGGACCAACGGACATCCACGGAGTTGCAACTCCGGACTCGTACCTCTATTAGTCTCCTTTGGTTATAGTCTGCATTTCACCTGTCCGATCGTTACAGCCTTCTCCGGCTGTGCTCCGTGTTCCGTTACTCAGCCTTCCCTTCCTATGTACATCGCCTTCGCGCAGTAGTTCCGAACCCAGACTTACTCCGGGTTTCGAGTACTATATAATCCCCTGTATTACTCTGTCGTACCTTCAGTACGAAAATTAACTAAGTCACCTCCTTTCGAGTCTGGCTTCCATTTCACCTTCCTCTACTCTAAATACGAGGACACGGGATTGACAAGGGCGCGACACATAAGTCCTGCGCCAACGTCCTCACTCCTCCGTACCTCTGCACCTCCGCACCTCCGCACCTCCGACGACTTCGGTCGTACCTCCGTCCCTCAGACCCAGTACCCTCGGACCTCCGCCGGATTTGAACCCGGAGGATCTGGACTTGACAGTATTTTCGTACTGACTCTTGTCACAATCCCTTCTGAACTATCATGTCTACGCGCACTACCCGAACCTCACGCGCCACTATGTTGCAGTCTGCCTTTGGCAGCACTCGCACCGTACCAGGCGAATATGTCAGCCTAACCCAACGCGCCGCACCTTCGGCATCATCAAGGTGGCGCGCCCAGCCCACCCCATCTCCGCTCACTCCGCTCCCTGAAGAACGTCTCTCCGGAGTTCCCCGTATCCGGATTTTACCGGAAGACGAAGAGGACTTCTGGGGCGAGGACCGCCCTGGCACTCCTCTACCAGGAGCAAGAGCAAGGGATGATGGTGGTGGTAACGATCCCAATGACCCAGACGACGATGGCTCCTCCACCTCTTCCACTCCGGACTCCGAACGACTCTTCCGTCGTGATCGTCCAAGAGAAGAAGATGAGGCACCCAACGACGTCCCTCTGGCTTTCGAGCCATTCAACCAATTGGCTAACGCCATCCGTGATATGACTCGCCAAGCACTCCGTCGCAAGAGTCCTTCTAGCGACGCAAGGATCAAAGTCCGTGAACCGGACACTTTCGACGGGTCAGACCCGAAGAAACTCCGTTCCTTCGTGGTGCAGTGCGAGATCACCTTCCAAGCCAACGAAAAATCCTTCCGAAAGGACCGAAGCCGAGTCACCTTTGCTCAGTCGTATCTCAAAGGAATGGCCCTCGACTACTTCGAGCCGGACTTGCTCGGAGTTGTCACTCCGTCCCGTCGTCCTCCCTGGATGACAGATTGGCAGGCCTTCCTGTACGAGTTACAGTCGAACTTCGGCCCCCATGACCCCGTCGCTGAGGCAGAAACTCAACTCGAGCAACTGCGCATGAAGGACACTCAGCGAATCTCCAAGTACATCGTTGAGTGGAATCGCCTAGCGAACCAAGTCCGAGAATGGGGACCCGGTGCTCTCCGCCGGAGCTTCTACGTTGGACTTCCGGATCGCATCAAAGACGAGATCGCTCGTCAGGGCAAGCCTGATAACATCCACGACCTCCGCACCCTCTCGCAGCAGATCGACCAAAGGTACTGGGAGCGCAAGGAAGAAATTTCGCGCGCTCCGAAGGCCCCCGGTTCGACACCCTCCAACAACCACAACTCCAGTAAGTCGTCGAGCTCCGCTCCGACTAACTCCTCCACGCCTAAGGACGATAAATCCAAAGGCTCCTCGTCTTCCAACTCCGGTTCTTCCGGGGGAGGAAACAACAATAAGAAGGGCAATAGCAACCCTTCCAAGGCAGACGCAATCGCCTCCAAATTAGGAAAAGACGGAAAACTCCTTCCGGAGGAACGTCAACGCCGAATGGACGCCAATCTGTGTCTCTTCTGTGGTGAGAGTGGACACTCCGCCAAGGACTGCCCGAAGTCCACTTCTAGAGCGTCGAAAGCCCGTGCAGCTACCGCAATTCCGGAAGCATCGGCATCGACCTCCGCTTCTTCGGAGGCGAAAAAATAGAACGCGACTCTCGTACGTCCGCACAGGCTGGGAGTCGCGTTGATCCGAACTGTGCCATCACGGAACTACGTCTCAACGCGTCCGCTCTTTCCGATCCGAACTCTCTCCGTCCATTTATCTCTATCCCCGTACATAACCTCTCGGATGTACCTATTCTTGTCGATTCCGGCTCTACTCATTGTTTCGTAGACACTGCGTTCGTCGAAAAACACAAGATTACTGCGTACTCCGTCCCTCCGATAAACCTCCGTCTCTTCGACGGCTCCTCAACTTCCATCATTACCCTCGCGGTAGATCTAACCATCCTCTTCGCTTCTGGCGTCTCCACCTCCGATACATTTTATGTAACCTCGTTGGATCCCTCATGCAGCCTTGTTCTCGGACACTGCTGGCTCACCCGCTACAATCCGTTGATTGATTGGGTTACGAGCAGCATTACTTTCCGAACTCCTGCAGACGGGATGCCAACCCCGATATCACCCTCCGAACCTCCGAGCGTTCCTTCTCCGTCGCTAGACGACACTCCTCCCTTGGAACGCTCACCGGACCCGCCTAAAGCTCCGGGACTACCAGCCCCTCACATTTCCTTCGTAAATGCAGTCGCTTTTCATCGCGCCTGCAAGATGGAGGGCTCAGTCCAGTTCTCTCTTTCCCTCCGGTCTACTGAAGACATCTCCGCTCGCGCAGCCTCTGCCTCCGTTGATTCCTCCGACGAGGAAATCAACCTCTCCGGTGTTCCCTCCGAATACCACGACTTCGCGGACGTCTTCAGCAAGCAGAAAGCCGATACCCTCGCCCCTCATCGGCCATATGACTTGAAGATCGAGTTGGAGGAAGGAGCAGAACCCCCTATTGGAAAGATTTACTCCGTTTCCGCTACAGAACAACAATCCCTCCGTGATTTCTTGGACGAACACCTCAATATTGGATTCATCAGACAATCTACGTCTCCGCACGCAGCTCCGGTATTGTTCGTCCGAAAGAAAGACGGTTCCCTTCGACTTTGCGTCGACTTCCGAGGTTTGAACAGTATCACACGAAAAGACCGCTACCCACTTCCCCGCACCTCCGATCTCCTTGACGCGCCCTCCGGAGCCAAGGTCTACACGAAAATCGATCTCCGACATGCGTACCATCTGGTCCGTATTGCGGAGGGAGATGAGTGGAAAACCTCTTTCCGCACTCGCTATGGCTCCTTTGAGTGGTTGGTCATGCCGTTCGGACTTACCAATGCTCCGGCGGCCTTCCAGCGGTTCGTCAATACCATCTTTGCAGATTTGCTAGATGTTTTCGTTGTGGTTTACCTCGACGACATCCTGATTTACTCCCATGACATGGAATCGCATCGTAAAAACGTCCGAGAAGTTCTCCGACGACTCCGAGCTAATGGCCTGTATGCCAAGCCGGAGAAATGCGAATTCCATACCACCACGGTCGAGTACCTTGGGTATGTTCTCTCCCCCACCGGCCTAACCATGGCCTCCGACAAAATCAAGTCAATCCTGGATTGGCCTGAGCCTAGGAAAGTCAAAGACATTCAGTCCTTCCTAGGCTTCGCCAATTTTTATCGTCGTTTCATCCAGGGTTACTCCGATATAGTGGTCCCTCTGACTCGCCTTACTCGCAAGGAAGTCATTTGGGACTTCTCCGACGTCTGCCGGAAATCCTTCCAAAGTCTCAAGGACGCTTTCACTTCCGCTCCGGTGCTCGTTCACTGGACTCCGAACGTCCCCATCACCATCGAGACTGACGCCTCCGATTACGCCGTTGCCGGCATTCTCTCCATCACCACTCCCTCCGACAATGAACTTCATCCCGTCGCGTTCTTCTCCCGGACTTTGACCGGAGCAGAATTGAACTACGACACGCACGATAAGGAGTTGCTGGCAATCTTCGAGGCGTTCAAGTCCTGGCGACATTACTTGGAAGGCTCTCCGACCCCCATAGACGTCCTTACGGACCACAAGAACCTCGAATACTTCTCTTCCACGAAGCTCCTGACGCGCCGCCAGGCCCGATGGTCCGAATACCTTAACCAGTTCAATATGGTTGTTCGGTACCGGCCTGGTAAGCTCGGAGCGAAACCGGACGCTTTGACTAGACGCTGGGACGTCTACCCCAAAGAGGGGGATAAGGACTTCGCTCGCGTCAATCCTGACAATTTTCGGTCGATTTTTACTCCTGAACAGCTCGCGCCCTCCCTCCGAGCCACTATTCTCGAGGCTCCGTTACTCCGAGCATCAGCATTAATCGACATGGAGCGACTCCAGTCCGACATCCTCTCCGCACTCTCCAGCGATCCTGTCGCGTCCCCTCTCCTGTCTTCGACACCACTAGACCCACGATGGAGCATCAACTCCGAAGGATTCCTTCTACGGGACAATCGCATCTACGTCCCAGAAGCTGATAACCTCCGACTCCGTATACTCCGGACATTCCACGACCATCCGACCGCAGGACATTTCGGTCAGAATCGTACCCTGGAGCTCATTCGTCGAGAATACACATGGCCGAAAATCCGGACTTTCGTAAAAGACTACGTTAGCTCCTGTACAGCCTGTGCTCGTGCGAAGACTCCTCGTCATCGTCCTTACGGTCTTCTGAAGCAACTTCCGGTTCCGGAAAAACCATGGAACTCAATCTCCATGGACTTCATCGAACAGCTTCCATCTTCGGAGGAATATACCGCCATCCTAGTGGTAGTCGACCGACTCTCCAAACAATGTATCTTCATCCCGACTCATGATACGATCACCTCCGCAGGACTCGCCAAGTTGTTCCTCATCCACGTCTTCTCTAAGCACGGAGTTCCATCCCACGTCACCTCCGACAGGGGCTCCGAGTTTGTATCGCACTTCTTCCGGTCTCTCGGTAAAGCTCTCGACATGCGCCTCCACTTCACCTCCGGATATCACCCAGAGGGGGATGGCCAGACAGAACGAGCCAATCAGACGCTTGAGCAGTACCTCCGGATTTATTGCAGTTATCAGCAAGACGACTGGTCCGAACACTTGCCCCTCGCAGAGTTCGCCTATAACAACGCTCCTAGTGCTACCACTGGAGTATCTCCTTTCTTCGCCAATAAAGGATACCATCCCAACTTCTCCGTTCACTCCGATCGTGATCTTACCTCTTCCGCAGCCAAGTCCTATGTCACGGACTTGAACGAACTCCATGAGTTCCTCCGATCGGAGATGCTGGAAGCGCAAAAACGCTACCAAGGACCAGCAGACAAACGACGAAGTCCCGCTCCGGACTTCCAGGTCGGAGATCAGGTGATGCTTAAGGCGAAATACCTCCGGTCTACACGACCATCCAAGAAGCTCTCCGAGAAGTTCCTGGGTCCCTTCAGTATCATTGCGAGACCCGGTACTCTCTCCTTCACTCTCCGTCTACCCGAATCTATGAAATCCGTACACCCCGTTTTCCACGTTTCACAGCTAGAACCTTCAGTTCCGAACACCATTCCGGACCGCGTCCAACCTCCGCCACCTCCGGTTGAGGTTGAGGGCGAACCAGAATACGAGATCGAAGAGATATTAGACTCCAAGATCGATCGGAGAAGGCGTCATTGCCAACTCCTGTACTTGGTACGCTGGTTGGGATATGAAGGTACTGACGATGAAACTTCCTGGTTACTCGCTACGGAGTTAGGACACGCAACAGACTTTGTCTCGGACTTCCATCGGAAGTGCCCGGACAAGCCCGGTCCACTCCCAACTTAATCATTCCATTTTTTGTTCTCTCTCTTTTTCTCTCTCTCTGACTCTGTTTATATTATACAAAAGACAAACACTAAAAAAGGAACTTATTTTACACTACTCTTTTTCTCCTTCTCCGTCCGCGTCCGTTCCGGACCCCTCCGTTTCCTCCGCGAGCAAAGCCGCCAGCTCTTGAGCGGTGTTCTCGCTCCTCTCCGTGGACAACTCCACCAATTTGTCCAGCGGCACCTCCTCTTCTTCCTCCTCCGAGTCATCTCCTCCGTACACCTCCGTCGTCTTCAGCTCGACGAGCCGCGCCAGCAGAGTGTTCTGGCGCTCGAGACGCCGGTTTTGCTGCATCATGACATTGCGGATGTCATGGACCGCTTCGACGAGTTGCGCCGACAACGTCTTCGCGTCCGGTTCTTCATCGTCCGACGCCTCCACTGTTGCCTCCGACGTCTTCTTCCGCTTCTTCGACGGGCCAGCCTCGCTGTCCACGCGCCTCCTCCGCTTCTCTGGCTTCTCCGCTCCGGGACGCTCGCACTTCACCTTTGCCTCGCGGCACTGCAAGCACGAAGTCGCCTTACCAGGCCCGACCTCGCACTCGAGTCCCCGGAACTCGCACCTGTTGCACTGCGGCGGTGCTCGTCCCTTTCCCTTATTGGCGCCTTGTTGCGCCTTTATCTCTGCGGCCTAGACTCCGTTAGCGCTACAGTGGCAACCCCGAAGTGGTCACTCACCCGCTTGCGCGCTGCCTCCTCGGCCTCCTTCTTCCGTTGCGCCTCCTCCGTCTTCCGGCGCGCCTCCGCCTCTTCCGCCGCTCGTCGTCGCTCCTCCTCCTCGCGTTTTTGTCGCTCCTGCTCTTCTTTGCGCGCTTTCGCGCGCCTCCGACGCTCCACGAATTTTGCTTCGGACGTCTCGTCGTCGTCGTCCTGGTGCTCCGCAAGGCGGGCTTCCGGCCACTGAGCGATGTTGGCGATGGAGTTGGACATAAGGAGTTGTTGGAAGTCCGACCAGAGTACGCCCTGCTTTTATACGCACAGGCCGGCGGAGTTCCATTTCCGTTCGTTGATCCATGGGTGGACCACATCACATGACCTCGGATGAAATGTCCACACGGACTTCCCACTCAGGGGTTTTTCCTGGCAGGCCTCGAGGGCTCGGCCTAAGAGGGGGATACTGTCACGACCCAGATATTACCAAGTCCAACTCCGGACAACTCCGGTTAATCTCGGACAAACCTTGACCTAGGACCAACGGACATCCACGGAGTTGCAACTCCGGACTCGTACCTCTATTAGTCTCCTTTGGTTATAGTCTGCATTTCACCTGTCCGATCGTTACAGCCTTCTCCGGCTGTGCTCCGTGTTCCGTTACTCAGCCTTCCCTTCCTATGTACATCGCCTTCGCGCAGTAGTTCCGAACCCAGACTTACTCCGGGTTTCGAGTACTATATAATCCCCTGTATTACTCTGTCGTACCTTCAGTACGAAAATTAACTAAGTCACCTCCTTTCGAGTCTGGCTTCCATTTCACCTTCCTCTACTCTAAATACGAGGACACGGGATTGACAAGGGCGCGACACATAAGTCCTGCGCCAACGTCCTCACTCCTCCGTACCTCTGCACCTCCGCACCTCCGCACCTCCGACGACTTCGGTCGTACCTCCGTCCCTCAGACCCAGTACCCTCGGACCTCCGCCGGATTTGAACCCGGAGGATCTGGACTTGACAACTACCGACTACAGGTGACAACAGCAACAATATAATTATGGCAGGTCCTATAGCTGGTTTTCCTTTTTGCAGATGTGGGTGAAGGGGGAGCCTGATCGGGATGATCCTGAGGCAGGATCTTTCAAAGCCCTGGGCATTGTTGGGGACAGTGGTGAGGGTCAGACCGACATGTGGCCTGCGTGACTCACTCTCTGTTTAGTCAGTGCTTGAAACCTGCCGTTGGTCGGCCAATTATTTGTACACTAGTCAAAGTCCATTCCCCCACTCTGAGACCCATTAATAATTATATTCAAACTCCGCCCACTACAATCCCACTGCAACGTTTTTTTAGGTTCTCAAAATAGTCCGAGCATAGCCTAAGTGAGCACCACTATTATGTAAGACGATTCACTTGTCCACGTCAAGTCCATTCCGCTGGTTTGCCACGGTCTCGAACAAGAATGGCATTAGGGGGTTTCAAAGTCAAATTTTAGTTGGAGCTGAGTCCAGGTAACAGACATCACTTGAACGGCTCCTTCGGCCAGAATTCATGTTCTGAATCTCCGATGGAAATCCATGTAAACGTGTCATCGTTCGTTCAGACCTTGCCCCCAGTGCCCCACCTATATAATGAAGCGCAAGCAACCCAAGGCCAGCAAAATTTTCTGGGAGAAGGCATACACTTATCGCACTGACCGATTCATCGAATGGTGCCAGGACAACCCAGCAAAACGTGTCAAGCTGTTTTCCGACTCCACGCAGGACGCACGAGAAGAAGGCCAGACTAGAGTGCAGCTTAATACCACCAAGAAGAACATGTATCAGGAGTTGGCCCAGTACGTCTTCGAGAACGATGCTGAACTCGGTGCAGAGTGGCTTGCGAAGCCTCAGGCTTTCGTGTCTGCGACTCAGCACTGCCATACTACATATGTTCATTTCTTTATAACTACTAAGGTTCTGAAATCACAGCCTGTGTACTAGCCTCAGGACTCGATACAACAAGCAAGTCAAGTGTTTGGGTCAAACAGGTGCTGGATTGACCCTCGACGATCTTCAGATAGCAGACAGGACCAAGGGACTCGTCGGTATTTTTTTTTTCCCTTGAATTTGGACCTGCCCTCACAGTAGTTAGGCAAGATCATGAAAGACTTCCCCTGGTTTTCCGCCCTCCATGGCTGGTGGAGGACTAATCCAGTGTGCAACATGGCGTACAGCACAGCCGATCCCGGCCAAGACTTCGCGGCACGGGCAGCCATCTTGTTCAAGATGCAACCCGACTTTCCGACGACCAGTGATCAAGCACCATCGCCGTTTCCGTCAACCGGTCTGTTACCCGCCGTGTCCATTCCTGCTGCTTCCACCTCTGGTCTCCCTGATCACGATGTAATCGGGGAGAACTATCTATCACAATTGCACCCCGTCGGTGCTGACGGCAGGCCCTGGGACTTCAACAAGGACTTCAACTTTGAAGACCTTGATATGGATCATTTCACTTTTGATGATCCTTCTACATCCTCGTCCCTCCTGACATACTTCCTGGTCCCTCCGTGTCCCCATCCCTGCCTGTCCCAACACACGCTTCTGGTCCTTCCACATCATTGTCAGTTCCAACACACATTCCTGATTTCTCCATGTCTTCATCTGCTCCGACGCACATTTCTACACAACTGTCTACCACGCTTACTATCCACAACGCTGCCACAACATATACTGGTGTACCCACCACGTCTTCCACCCCCGCTGTTGTATCCTTGAATGATGGCCCTAATTACCGTCCGCCCCATTGTCCGCCACTTGTTCCCAGTCATGCGGAATCCCAACGCACTGCTGGCACCGGCTTCCTCAAATCGGGTGATCTGTCCGGAACCGACGACTCTGACTCCGATGCCGCCGCAGCCCACCTCTTGTCAAATCTCAACCTGATGAAGCGCAAAACCCCCACACCGGAGGTGAGCTCTGAAGAAACAGACCCAAAAGGGTTTTTTTCCACAGATCCCAGCCCCTCCTCCGCCATATCCACCACTGGCAGCAAGTTGTTGCACAAACATCCATGGCTCTCGGTAGCCAACCGTATGGTAGCCAGTCATGCAGTAGCCAGCCACACAAATGCTGGTGATGCATCCACTCCCATCATCGCGGCCGTGCGCGCTCTCCGCGATGAACAAACCAATGAAAACTGTGCTGAATGTGACCAAAGGAAAGTAGTTCATGGCGAGCGGCTCGCTGACAAAAAGGAACAATGCGAGCACGAGTGGGCCATGCAGCAGAAGTGTTTGGAGCATGAAGCCACAATGGCCGCGCATCAGAAAGGCCTGGCTGACGCTGAGCTCCGTAAGATGGAGCTACAGCTTGAGATCTTGAGGTTTCAGGAGTGGACCAAGGCTCAAGATCACATGGAGCCCGAGAGTGGTGAGGGTAATGCATATTGAACAAATGAACATTGTATTTACATCTCCGCTGCTAGTAGTCAGGCTAGGCAAACTCCTTGTAGTCCTTGTCCCAGTATCATGAAACATTTGCCAATGTACGTATGTACCTGTAGTCTAATATCAAGACTCGTGTTACAATTGCTGGAGTAAGTGCTGCATGAGTGAGTGACGGTGTTGCTGCCCCGGTGTTCTTGCCTGTACTACTTCCTCATCACCATTCTCCTCCTCTTCTTCTCCTCCTCCTCCTCCTCCTCCTCCTCCTCCTCCTCCTCCTCCTCCTCCTCCTCCTCCTCCTCCTCCTCCTCCTCCTCCTCCTCCTCCTCCTCCTCCTCCTCCTCCTCCTCCTCCTCCTCCTCCTCCTCCTCCTCCTCCTCCTCCTCCTCCTCCTCCTCCTCCTCCTCCTCCTCCTCCTCCTCCTCCTCACCATCACCCTCCTCAGGATACTCAGCAGCAAATCCTCCTGCTGATGCTGCTATCCCAAGCTGCTTTTCAATGTCTATGATCATATTGTGAAGGACAAGACAGGTTCGTATCCAAGAATTAGCATATTTGAGATCATTGTCTTTTTGAATTTGAATGCGCAAATCATGAAGTGATTGGAATCGGCCCTTTAGAGATCCATAGAAGTGTTCTGAACGGACTCGTACCTAGAAACAAGCTTAGTTGTAAAATTATCATACACAAATATACATACTTTGGATAGGTGGTAATTGAAGGTTTTCTGAGACCTTGTCAAACTTCCTTCAGTTGGCTTCTTGAATGGAATCATACACCATGGCTGACAGCCATATGCACTATCAGCCCAAAGCCACTCATTTTGCTGGAAAATTTGATGAGGAAAACGTGCAATTCAGGTGTTTTGAAAGGCTGTGGAATCATGGAGACTTCCAGGAACTCCAATGACATAGTCAACAATCCTCAGATTGTGTGGAAAGATCACAACCTTTGAACCACTAATAAGCAATAGAGTACATAATACAATAAATCACTTACCTGGTTAGAAAGTGAATAGTTTGATTTCCTGTCAAAAAAACCTTCACCATGCCAGCCTGGCTTTTGGAAGAGCTTGAATGGTGTCCCATCAACACATAAAAATCCCCCCTTCCACTGAGAGCATGTCCTTTCTTCCACATATCTCTGAGCCTTTTCTTTGTCTTCATGATCCTTTTGCTGTGTCAAGTCAAAGTGAATCATGCTATCATGATGACTCTGAATAGCAAGCATTACTCGCTTGTAGCAGTTGTGAACAGTGCCCACAGAGACACCTGCCCACTCTGCCATGTCCTGTGAGGTAGCTGCATTACCATAATGTCCAGCAGCATTGAGAAAGATTGCTAGCTGGATCTGGGCTGGGAGCTGTGGACAATTGGAATTATTGTGAAAGATAGGATGGTCTTGAATGAGTTCAACAATCTTGACAAAGACATCAAATGAGACCCTCAGCTTGCGCTGAAAAAGCCTAGGGTTGTTCAATTTCCACTCATCAAGGAGTTGAAGCTGTGGAATATGGGTAGAATGGGGGAGGGCCTGGAGAACACGCGCCTGTCTGACTTTGTCTTCTTGTACTGTGATAACTTCATAGAAGTTTACAAGAAGCTCTTGTATGGGAATGTCCAAGTTGTTATTAGAGCCAGAATGTGTTGTCTCGGAAGATGTGTGAGATGAATCAGAGCTGCCAGTGGAATCTGTAGAAAAGGCAGGTGGGGAATCAGCATTTACTGCATCGAGCAGCATCTGAATATAAATTTCAACCCCTAGCTGTTCTCGGGCTTGGGAGAGGGCATTAAGCAGTTTCTGGCGCTCTGAGATGCGGGGCATTTTGCTTGGGCTTCGAGCTGTCCAGCTGGCCTTTATATCACACTGGGTTGTATTTAGAACAGCCTGTAATTGGTTGCCACAACTTGCCAGGTTATATTTACAACGGCCTATCTACAGTTTATCTAGCATCACGTGATGTTGTTCTACCGGCGGCGTCGTGCGTCGTTGTGCACTTGCACGTGCTGCGGTGTTCACGTGCAAAAAGTCTCGGAATTGGCCTTTCCGAACATCCGAGTGTCCGAACACGCCTCCAAGTCCGGCCACACTGCCACACATTCACCCGGAGATTGAACTGTGCCGACAAGGCCGCATGCCAAACCGTCACGCCCCGCCATCCCGCCATCCTGCCGTGTCGCTGTGTATGGACCTGGCAACACTTTCTGCCTGCATTACAGCCAATCCTTCGCTACAAGCAATCTCGTTCGACCGCCTTCTCCAGTTCCTTGCCCTCGTCACTGCCATCAGGAGTGACATCGCTCTCGTCCAACCCTCTGATCATCCCCTGGCTGCAACACCCGAGGTCCTCCCACATTCTGCCCAGGTTTTCCTGTCCCATGCATGCAGCTTCTCCATCGATACTGTGATCCAATGCTGGTCAGCCTTCAAGGATCTTGCATGGCACAGTGATGAAACTTGTGCTCTCCTTCGCGCTTCACCGTCCGCTTTCCACGTGTATGGTATACCTCACGGTTTTAGTATGTATACACTAATTCCTTGTCATATGTGATAACTAATGTGGTTCTCACAGCTGCACGAACGCTCTATCCTCCTACCCAACATTGTCCAGTGCCCTCCTGTCCCCGCACGCTTAAAGGGATGCGCATGATGCGTGCACAGCAACGGCAGTGTGTCTTGTACATGGTGTCTGATGGACCATTGCCAGTCTACACGGTGCATCTTTCTTGTGAAGGTATGTCGTCCTTTGCATACGTGTACCATTGACTGACTATCATGTAGCATGTGAGATCAACTACCATTACAACTTCAAGGTTTTCAAGGGTGAGCGTACCTACTACGGGGGCATCCCCGATATCATACAAGTCAGTGAGCATCAATTCTTGGAACGCCAAGTAATTGAAATGTGGATGTCGTTGATGGACCATTGGTGCGCGCGGTTGTATCGGTACCCCTTCACTGACTGACCTGATTCTTCAAAGGACATCCGCTACGTCCTGTGCCGACTTCTATAATGTGTCGATGGCAAAGGGTAATGAACCTCCACCAGACTGGTCGTTCGGATTTATGCTCTCATCTGAGCATGTTTGGTCGGGATTCTACTTGTACTGCTTGCTCGAAGACGCAGTGGAGCGGCATGAGTGTCTCGTCATGAAACACACTGGTGATCAGAAGGACCGCTTCAACGAGCTTGTACAGGCACGCAATCAGCGCATGCGCATCGAAGGCCAACCAGAGATCACGCATTTTTGTGATAAGTGTACATGTTGGTTTCATGGTCCTGACGGCCAAGGTGAGCATGCCCCTACCTTGCATACGACTGATATCCTGATGCAAGTTGATAGTCAATTGTAAATGTTCGGTTGTAGTCACCGATGGAGTTTGCATTGGCCACCCATGCTGCGGGTCCCATAACTGCAAAACGCCATTGAAGAACAACCGAGATCGCTTTTGTCCAATCCACGCCGATCTTGAACACATCTGTTCAATTGTTGGCTGTGACCTGCCGGTGGTGTCTGGTCGGCTTACATGTGCTGACCCACTACACCAGCGTGTTGAAGCTCACCACCGAGACAAAGGCCAGTCTCGCTTCCAGCTCCGCGACCGCCTCCAACGTGCTCGTGATGTCCACCCAGCCAGCCATTCCGCAAACAGCAGAGCATTGTCTCAGCTTGCTACAATCGACAATGACGACGATGAATTCGAGATTGATCCCACTGGCCGTGTCGCTGATGCCGCTCTACATACATCCACCCAGCCCGCTACAACCCATAAAAAACTACGCGCAAAATTCACCCGATTGCGAACCCATAACGAGCAACTTGCAGTTGCACCGTGTGGTATGATCCTCAGCCGTGACACCATGTTTGGTGCAGAGGGTGTCGCAAGCGTTGCTGTGAATATGTTCCTGCCCAGGTCGTCACTTAGTCCAGCTGACCATATACACTGTTGTAGGAATTCCTCAAGCGCACGTTTCAAATGGAAGCAATCAAACCTGACCATATCTTTTTTGACAACAACTGTACCCTCGCTCAACACGTCAAGCTAGACCCGTACTTCAACAATATTGGCCTTAGTGTCGATGTCTTCCACTTCAAGTCCAAGCACAAAGAGACGCATACGTTCTGCCAGGAGAATTGTAATCCTGCAGCATTCCCAGAGCTGATCAGCGACGATGGTCAGGGCTGGTACTTCAACTCATCGATTGCTGAACAGACGAATGTATGGATTGGCGGCTATCACGCGATGTGCAGGGAAATGTTGGTGGATAAGTACGATTTCTTCTTGGACCAGATGATCTTACGTCGTAATCGCATGACGAGAGCTAAGCTAGATGCACAAGGTGCTCGTCCCAGCAATTGGCCGGTTTAGCTAGTACAAGTCTACCCATTCCGAATCCACCGTGTCAGTAGTATTCTCAATTTTGTCATCATACACACATGGCAGTATAAATGAGCGAACATCTAATCATTCAACAAACCTAGTAACTGAAGTACCACACAACCAGTAGTTCGAACTAGTAGTGCCTACGCGTGAACATCTAATCATTCAACAAATCTAACTGAAGTACCGCACAACGAGTAGTTCGAACTAGTAATGCCCGTATCCCATGAGGACGATAAGAAACATCAACTACCTTTGGCCCATCTGCCTCTCGCCTCTGATCTCTTGATGAATAAAAGTCGACCAGCGGCCACGCTCAGTCTGGCCATACCCAATGTACCGTTCACGAACCGACTGACTAACACTCATCCAGTGGCGACGGTGATCATAGTAGGTCGATCGGACAAACTTGACATGAAATTGGCCCAAAAAGACCTTCTCGACAGGCCGCTGCTTATTGGATTCAAGGCGGCACCTCTTGAACCCAATATCCATCTCGTTGGCATAAAAGTCGAATGGCCAAACTCGAGGGGGTTGCGGACGCTCCATAGAGGATGTACTGCTGCACTCGGGGGGTAAGGATGAAGCGAGGTTGATCTTGGGCAGTCTGTAAGAGGTTGAGGCACGGTGCCGTGCATACAGCAACGGTGCGATCTGTTGGTCGTACATATGCCCCGAAGTGGGCTGGGGAGAGGAGATCTCGATTGATGGACTGTGTTTGCGCTTAGCGGGAAAGGGGGAGGAAACCTCAATCGACGGACTACGTTTGCGCTTGTGTGAGCTGGAAGTCCGTGGAGGGGGTGATTGGGGTATGCCATGCACGTCCGAGTCTTCAAAGGCCCATCGGAACCAGTCACAGTCGTCCTCGCGCAGATCACACTGCGTACACTGTATTAGCCAAGTAGAGATATGGAAAAATGATGTAGCATACATAGGTATACCATCGACCATAATCACTGTCCTGTACCGACCATCGTCGCCAAATAAGCGGCAGCGAGCAGCCCAGACACTTCCGTCTGAACTGTGGTTCCTCTTGAGAAGGGAAAGTCGACGAGAAAGATGATAGTGGTGGTGATGGTGCCAGTGCCAGTGCCGGTGCCGGTGATGGTGATGGTGGTGGTGAAGGTAATGCGTTGGCCATGCTGAGGGCAGAGAAGAGGGAGGGGAGGGTAAAAGTTGACTAGATACGGTATATGTAGTGCGGCATGAATGCCAGTGTGCCATTGTGCGGCAATGTGTTGCAATGCGGCAGACTACGGCGTCGCATGCGATAGATGTACGGCGGTGTTGAGTGCGGTAGAGTCTGGCAGACTCTGCTTGGCGTTGCATGCTGGACACCGGCAGACTACGGCGGTGTCGGGCAGAATAGACTCTGCCGGTGTTGAGTGCGACGGATGCTGGCGGACTACGGCAGTGTCCTGGTGAGCATGAATGGACGCTGGCGGACTACGACGGTGTCAAGTAGAATGAACTCTGCCGGTGTTGAGTGCAATGGAAGCCGGCGGACTACGGCAGTGATTGGCAAAATGGACGCGTGCGAAAGGTACAATGACATGCAAATCTACAACATCGTACTACATAGCTAAAGAACATGAATAAATACATATCTAATTATGTTGGGATGCCCTCAACTTCCGCTTTGCCGCCTTCAGCTCAGCATCCTTGGCGGGATGAGCAGTCAAAAACGAGCTGTAACGCCCAGCATCTGAATACCCAGCTGCAATTGCGCGGTCTCTTGCGTCCTGCGGTGCATTGTACCACCTTGCCTTGTGATCATAGTACGTCGAGGATTTCCAGCAGACTCCGAAGAAGTGCTGAAACTGACTCTCCACAGTCAGCTTGTTCTTAGGCGTGAAACAAAAGGCAGCATGGATGTCGATAGCGTAAAAGCTCGTAGGAAACTTTGCGGCCATTGGCTGGATGCCTGGTATCCGACGAGCAGTCACTGCAGTGTGAGTAGACTTCTCATCAGCCACAATGCTGTCATCATCATGAAGAGAGATAACGTCGTCTGCAATATGTGTAAGCATTAGTGCATAACACGTGTGCAATGCCAAAATAGTACATACCATTGTCAAACGGAGCGTCATGATGTCTCGACTGAAGATCATGGCAAGCGGGATCGCATTGGGGCATTTCTGAGGCCCGCAGGCGCTGGTTGGATTCTGTGCGACATTTCTTGGGTGAGGGCATGAAGGGGGGATCATTGGACTCTTCATCGGACGAGAGTTCCAACAGGGCATCAAGGGTGTCTAGGCTGCGCGCCTTGGTGTATGTTTGAGTCTGCTTAACATGGCTTCGTTCTTGTGAGAGCGAAAGCCGTAGGTTTGGATTGTGGGACGCCGCAGACCCGAAGAGCTGATTAAACCGTGGGTACGATGTGACATGCAGGCCCTTGAAGAAAAGCCTTTGCGAAGGCTTTGTCAATTCGATAACGCTGTCGATCTTCATCTTGACCCAGGTGTCGAGAGTGGGATCGAAATAATGGACGGTGGGAGTAGTTGTTTCACTCTCGGGCGGAATGAGATCCAGATCAATGAGGGCAGGACGTGAAAGCCTGAAATAGGGATAGGTGAACCCGTCTTGGAAGTCAACAATGACAGGTTCTGCATCGTTCTAGTGGAGCGTAATATAGACAGTACTCAAAGGGAGGGTAAGAAGCCGCCTACCGCATAGAAACTGAACGCAATCACACGCTCGCATGCTCGTCTCTTCTCCTGGACTAATTCTTGGTCACGCTGGCGCTTCTTCTCAGCTCTCTCGTGCACACTAGCGACATGCTCCACAAATATGGGGCGTAAATGGGATGCATGACGGGGATTGATTGACGGATCCGCCATTTGCATGCGCGATGGGGCCAGCAAGTCCACTGTTGAGGAAGCGGCAGACGATGGGGGAGGTGAAGCGGGGTTGACATTGGGATTGTCGTTCAAGGAAGAGGATGGTTGTGGTTGCAGAGAGACAGCTGAAAGAAGTGGGTGCAACGACGTTGAAGAGGAAGGTGTACACAAATCGCTCGAAGTTGAGGAAGGAAGTGCATGCAAGCCGACTTCACCATTCGACGTTGAAGGAGGTAATGGCAGGGAACGAGAAGAGGTGTGGCCATTAGCCAGGCACCCTCCGGCAGCACGGCAGTGCTTGCGACACATGTGTCGCTGGCATTGGCGTCCGACCCTTTTCACCAAGCACCCCGACTGATGGCAATGGTCGCCTGCTTGTTCATGCCCACCCACAGGCTGAGAAGGCGCAGGTGCTGGTGGCTCATTACATCACCGTAGATAGAATGAAATATTGCTTCACTTACCCTGATCGATAGTAGGTGATGTTGTCGGCGAGTTGCGTGGTGAGCTTCCAAGGCCATCACCCCATCGATACCAATTGCGGCACACGGCACACTACAGAAGCAGCAGATCAATAAAAAGGGGACAAAGAAACTAGGTGAACATACCGCATAATAGGGCCGGCCTGCATTGCGCGGGTTTGTCGCCATTACAAACCGCAGGGGAACATCGGCGCCACATGGGCAGCGTCGCGACAGAGCATATGGAGGGGGGACATACACCATAGAGCTGTGGGTGAGGATAAATGTACCAAAGTAACGAGCGTGAGTGACATGACTGTAAAGCATAAATATTGAGTGAGCGCCAGCAAAGAGGTGCGGACATACCTGGAGACACAAATGAGATACACATACATTGCAAACTAAGTGGGTTGGGGGGGCAGAGTTGAGAATGGGGGGACCAGACGAGAAGCGAGAGTGAGAAGATTGCGGAGGAGGGATGGGGGGAGCCAAGTGATGCAGATCCACTTTTATATGTACGGGGTGATGGGCAGCAGCGACAAAGGCACTGGCAGCACGGAATGGATTCCAGGGAGAACGGGAATGCGGCACTGGCATCTTGTCGGCAGGGTGGGGTAGTGTGAGGGGCTGGAGATATCAGTGTGATCGATGAACAGGACGACAGCCGCAGAAGAAGGAAGGGGACAACTCACCTCTGTCGAGTACAAGCATGCTTGGGATTGCAGAGTGTGTGTTGACGGAGACTCAAGCAGATCACTGTCGATGAGGGCCATCGGGCCTGGTCCGAGCAGCGAGCAGGCTGGGAAGGAATGGAATACTGAATAAATAGTTAAACGTGCAGTTATCGGGTGATCTGGTCGTGTGTGACGAGGGTCGTGTCGGGGTGTCACACTCTGCCGCGCGGCTCGCCTGCGATGGTTCAGTCTCCGCTCAAATGTGTGGCAGTGTGCTCGGACTGCTGGGACGTTCGGACGTTCGGAAAGGCCAATTCCCAGATGACCTCTTCACGTGAATTCCACGGCGGCGTCGTGCGTTCGCACGTGATGGCATTCTACCGGCGGCGTCGTTGTTCACGTGAGCCGTTGTGGGCGCAGGGGTTCAATCGGAGCTCAAAGATGCCACCACATTTGCGGCGGTAACCTGAGGTTCACTTAAGTTACGTTGGTCAACATTCGCAACTTTGAGATCCCTTATTGTCTCGCCAAGCCTGTTATCCTCTTCAGCACAACACAACCGAAAACGAGTAATCCGAAAGGGCTACCCACGACAACGCGACTTGACCCCAGCAATGAGCGCCTTGACGATGATCACCTCCTCGGGTGTGATGTCGAGCTGATACGTCTCCACCTCGCTCGCATGTTCGTGCTTCCATTTCTTGCCTGGTCTACCGTACCGCAGAGACAAGTCAAAGGACAAGGATCTCCACAAAGACAAGAACTTTCTCGCTCCCAAAACACCAGGCTCTCCCTCCTCGACCGTCTCTTCAAAATGTCCTTCCCGCTCACCCCCTTCCACTCCCCGCACCCTTGAACCCCGTGCCCTCTCTTTCGTCGGCAACGCACGCCCACCTCTCGAAAAAGTACGGCAAGTGGGGCCGTGTACTCGGCTCCGGTGCAGGAGGCACTGTCCGTCTCATCCCCGGTCGTGCAAAGTCGGGTGGCGCTGTATATGCCGTGAAAGAGTTCCGCCCACGTCGCACCGGCGAATCAGAACGCGAATACTTACGAGAAAAAGGTGCGAGCAGAATTCTGTGTCGGCGCCTGCTTGAAACACGTCAATGTCATCCAAACCGTTGACATCGTTTGCGATCACGGCCAATGGTTACTACGATGTATCTCTTTGTCCCATTCCTTCCTTTTCCATCCCATCCACCACAGGTCATGGAATATGCACCATATGACCTCTTTTCCGTCGTCATGCCCTCCAAGATGCTCCGTCCAGAGATATTCTGTGTCTTTCGTCAGATTTGCAACGGTGTCGCCTACCTCCACTCCCTAGGTCTTGCCCATCGCGATCTCAAACTCGACAACTGCGTCCTCACCTGTGGCGATGTCGTCAAACTCATCGACTTTGGCACCGCAGTCGTCTTTGCATACCCCGGCTTCGACATGGGCGGCTCGGTCCCCAATACATCCGGCCTCGCTGACCATACGTCCCCTCCCGTTATGGGCTACGTGGGCACCCAGCCAGACGCCCCCGCGCCACATATTCATGCACGTCTCATCAAGACCTCAGGCATCGTGGGCAGCGACCCTTACCTAGCACCCAAAGTTCTCACGGGCGGCATTTATGATCCACGCAAGACTGACATGTAGAGCGTCGGCGTTATCTTTGTGAGTCCTTTTCTGTTGACAATGGCGCTGCACCTGCTCCACCCGTTGCTGTGGCTGAACGTGCCCCATTTACCCAACGCGGTCGGTAATGCTGCAGCGATGGAGCCCTATATTCTCATGCTTCGTCATCTCGTGTGCTGACCTCGATGTCAGGTCTGCATGATCCTCCGGCGCTTCCTTGGGCAGTTCCTGATCGCGAACGGGATGCATCTTTCCGCGCATTTCTCGAAGTAGAAGGTGAAAATCCATTCGAGTCACACAAATCACGTTCTCGCCCTCCGGTTCCCCGTGCGCGAGGTGCCAAGAAGAGCGGAAATGGCCCTGCGGATGCAATTTCAACACCCAACGGGCATCTCACCATTCCGCCGGCAAACGGATCTGCTTCAAATGCAGGCGGTGTGTACATACTCACCAAATGAACCCTGCTTACGTGCTAAATCCTGTCCAATCCATCCATGCAGAACACCCGAACTCACTCGCACCTGCCTCGCATTTCCCTGACGACGCTAAATCTCTCTTCATACGGAAAGCACCTATCTGGACCCACCTACGATTACCTCTACCAACTCGCGTTACCGATCCCACTCCCCGTCATATGCTTCGTCTTCGGGTGCAGAAGAAGAGGGGCGGCAACGTGAGGAAGCCACGAGGATGACGGAACAAGCGTTGTTTGTTGAGTCCCGGATGTGGTACGAGGACCGCGACGCTTCCCATACCAGAACAGGCAACTATTTCTTCCGCTCCGAACTCATTCCCTTCAGCTTGCCGTGTCGATGGGCGGAGCGAAAATTCTATTCAGGCTGCATCCAACTCACCATTGGAAGCTCAGCGGTCAGGCGTGGGTCCGGCAGACGGCAGCGAAGAATGCGGGTTTCCTGGTGGCTATCAGCTCTGACCCAGGTATCTACGACCCCAACGTGAGTCTTTGATTCTACTTCTTGAACGAGATCTGAAAGCAAGTGGCAGGTGTACAACTGGCCTGCGAGCTGCACCTTCCCTGGTCCCCTGCGGCGGCCTTTGTTGACAATGACGCAAGTCAAGGTGGAACTCAACCCTCTGGTTCCTCGGGTGGGTCGTCCTCACCCATACCCGCATCTTCATCCGATGCGTTTCATCCCTTTGTTTGATCCAATTCTAGAGCTTTCCACTTTTCTTCGTGTCTTTTCTTACCATATGGGGCAGTGCTCGCCGACACTTCCTCTGATTCTTCTACCCCCACGACCACCATGGCGCCGTCAACCACTCCTTCTGCAACTCCATCGGGGAATCCGACTACTCCTACTTCAGGTGCAACATGTTATTTGGCGCCTCGTTCCAATGATCAAGTGCCCTCCGAGCAGAAAGCATGCCGCACAAGTCGCGAGGTGTGCTGCATGCCATCCGCTTCCTGGGTCACTCGTTTCTTCCTTTCGACTAAGTTATGCGCTCCCATTCCTATTCGCACTCGTTTTTTGGTCTCGCTCGTTTTTTTTTACCTTACACTTCGTGTTATAGGTATCCTACATACATCTCTTGTTTGTACTAGTACATATGACTCGGAGACTACTGGGGGGCAGTGAGCGGGAACGCCCTACGCCGGATCATTGCTCAGGCTGACGATGTGTAATCCCTGCTCCATTATCCACATCTGCACTATATCCAGCATGGCACACCGCATAGGGTCCCGCCGAATCTCTTTGATCAAGGTCCGCGCTGCGAGGTAATCTACTCTCCAAAATTTTGGGTCGACTTCTTGCACGTTTCGGGTACCTTCTAAGTAATCCCGAATGTTGGCTGCAATGGCAGCTGTGCCAAGGGCGAATAGGTTGTCGAGAGATGGATGGGGTTCGATTTGGTTGATGTGGACCCACATCTGTGGCTTGCATTCGAAAACCATGTGAATCACCATCTGAATGAAATAATTGGCTGTGAAATATTCGGACTCTGGTGTCGCTCGAAGATATGAGAATGTTTTCAACAAGTTAGTCGCTGTCCTGGTGACATCCTCCTTGCTCAGTGCAGGCTGGTTAAACTCTGGTCGAATGCCGAGTAGCACGAGTGTGGGTGAGGTACAGTGACCTTTCCAGGCATGGTACATATAGTTGAGAGGTCGAAGTGCATTCTTGCGGACTTTTGGTGACACCTTTACGCGGGATCCCGTGATGGATGTCGATGCCCTTTCAAGGGCAGCCTTGATCACGGCCGTGCGGTCCTTGCCAAGGATCGCCTCATGGGTGACCAGTGCTTCCATCAAGTGATAGCATGCGCGTTTGGTGAGGGTCTCCTCGTCATTGCCATTGTTATTGTTCTCGGATGCATCACCAGCCATGGTATTCTGTGTGGGCAGTTGGTTTCGCGGAGTACGCGGGACTTGTTCGTGCGGAAATGTTGGAGCGGCAAGCACATATGGCATCTGCACAAGCTGTGCGTTTTGTTGGGCGGGGCCAAACTGCCTGCCTCGTTCTCGCGAAATTTCCCTGGGCTGATTGGGGTAGTAGCATGGATCAGCATCGTGCCAACTTGGGGTAGAGTTACTTACGGTGATTATGGCTGCAGCATCGGTATGCTGGAAGCTGCTGCCAGGTCCGCTTCCGGGGGCAAACGTCCGAGTCGCTACCTGATAAAAGGTGGGATGCGACGCAGTAAAACTGCTAACGCCGGTAAGCGTTTCCGAGTCGTGATGGAACGCGGATGGAAATTCTTGAAAAGGACCAAGACCGCCAAGAGCGGCCTGAGATTGCGGGAAGGGGGATTGTGGTGCCAAATACCCTGATTCGCTGGGATTGCTGAACAACATCGGCAGTGGATTACCAGACATCGCACCGCTGAAATGACTCTGAAAACCTGGCAGCGGCGGGCATTCGCTGGCCTGATTCGTGTCGGGCAATGTCGGATCGTTTGGCATTTCGCCGCTCAAACTGCTTTCGCAGTAGAAGTAAGTCGAATTAGCATCCTGCCACGATAACCAGTGTCAGCAGTAGTGATTTGATTCGGAATAAAACCTACGTTATTGGTAGAGGTCGCCATGGTGGAGTGGCCTTGAAGCTGGAGCCCGGGGTTGAAAGGGACGGAGGCACGAGGCGCAACAACTGGAAAAAGTCATCTATCTTCAGCCCCAAGTGCACGAGGTGTTGATCGCAGCAGTCAGTGTTATTACGTGGCCACTGGAAAAAGTCCGTTCTGGTCTTATCTTCACGTGAATCATTGCCCCACGAAGGCACAAGCAAACAAGTTGAGGGATACAGTATTTAAACAGCATGCATACAATTTAGGGCTACACATGCAGCAGCAATATTCGCCATTCGTCGATCTGAGAGGGAGCGGAGAAAGCTCTCACCCATCCGAGCCCTCTCCGGCGCCACTATCTTCACCATCACTATCAGCACCAAAGAAGTCCATCGGACTTTGATCACCTCGAACCAAGCAACACGGACCTCCGTTACCTTCGTCCAACCAACGTGAACCCCCAGGACCAATCACATTGTACACTTGGGCCATGTGCGTCTGAGCAATAGCTAACGCGGCGAGGTGTTGTGTTCGTGCATTCATGTAATAGTGTTTATTGGCTTCGACTTCTGCAAGGCCACGCACACCGAGCACTTGGTTGAGAATATCAAGCGATGCTCCGCTAACAGCAAGGTCTCCGTCGTGCTGCTCACGCGCGGCAGACAAGAAGGACATTCGCTCCTCTGAAGACTTGATCTCTGCCGTTGTGAGTGCAAGTCGTAGGGCGATGCAGTCATGATCTGCTCGTTTGGTATCAAAAGCCTTCAATAAAATTCTGTCTGGCATTGCAGAAAGAGCGTCAATAAACACGTCCCTCTGCTATTTGCACGTGAGACAGTAGACTAATTAGATCAACGATACGACATACCTCGTGCACTTGATCGAGCGTTAAATCGGTGGGGGGCGCTATTCCGAGGGATCGTGCTGCATAGTGCAACCCGGGGGGGATGGGTCCACTCCTGGGAGTGTAAGGACGGTATCGCCTCGGTGAAATAACGGGATGAACATCCTGATGGAAGGAGAGTTTGTACGGAGGGGAAGGGGGAGGACTGAGTGAATGGTGGCGTGGTTGAGTAAGAGTGGACATTGGCTGTATGATATGACCTTCGTCGAATGTGAACTTGGGCTTGAGTCGCTGAGGCTCGATGATTGGAACAGGACCCTTCGGACTAGGCAAGGGGGATGATTTCGCCGAGTTAACTGAAAAGGCGAGAGAAGGGGTGGTAGACGCTAGAGATGTGCCGCTACGATTGCTACGAGGCATGGTGTTTGCTGCGCACAGGAGACACGCTTAGTGCTTTGTCGGACTGAATATCTGAGTTTGAACAACTGTAGTGGATGTACTCCCCCGCGCCAGCATTGCGCTCGCCATCACCTTAATTCTCGCAGTCGTCGTTCAAGCTCAAGTACGATGACTCGTCGTCCGAGGACCAGCCCAGCTATCCGCCGACATCCCCCACTGAGACTGCCGGGTCTCCTGGGCCGTCTTCGACAGCCCACACGGCAGCTGACACGGTGACGGGAGTGTCGTCTTCACGCATTTGCCCACGCTGATCGAGCACATCCATTCCAGTGAGCTACTCCCTTCCTCCCCGTGCTGCATCCCAATGACATGCCCATCCCAGCCCACATTGGCGTTCACAAGTCCAACTACACTTGCAAATGGGCCACGTACAACCGCCGTGGACTCGCTCAGACATCTTGTTTCGCACTTATCTCGCACAACACCAGAAGCCGTTTATGTGTTCTCGACCAGGCGAGTCGACTCATCCCGATACCTTACCCATCACCTGACCTTGAGCACAGAGTGATCCTTCACCCGCTCCGATGCCCTCGCGAAGCACATGCGCCTCCAGCACAACATGGCCGAGGTGGATCCCGTAATCTCTCGTTATACCGGATCATCACGCCGATTGACGTAATGATAGCGCAAGAGATAGCAGCTTGGCGGAAAGAAGCTTTGGCTTACAAGGCCATTCGCAATGCATTATGCTCACCACAGACGGCTGACGACACAGCCAAGACTGTTTTTGAAAAGGTTCGTTTCGTATCCGGGGATGCAACTCGTGCCACTAAGTTTATGGCATGCATAAGGTCTTCGATGCGGATATTAAAAAC
Organism: Boletus reticuloceps; assembly: GCA_018397855.1. Classification (NCBI taxonomy): domain Eukaryota; kingdom Fungi; phylum Basidiomycota; class Agaricomycetes; order Boletales; family Boletaceae; genus Boletus; species Boletus reticuloceps. The sequence goes on from JAGFBS010000034.1 coordinate 70,853, forward strand.
CTGTTGAGTCCATGGCGGATATGTGGCGTTCAAGAGAAAAGCTGATACCCCTCGATTTTGACGCCATCTTGGATGGCAGTTTTGTGGTAAAAGAACCCACCGAAATTGCAGCATCATCCTCGAATTCGAAGGGGCAGGTTAATGGTCACGCTGATGGGGACGCCATGAAGCCGTCATCGTCGAACGGAAATAGTGGATTGAAAGATCAGCGTGCGCTGACACTTCGAGACAAGCTTGCTCTTTTCGTGTCAAGGTATGCCCTCATCTCACTGCGAAGTTTAACCCCAGCATTTGACCCAAGACGCCTAGCACCAACCGCTTAGCATTCCGTGTGTGTGCTGGAAAAGTTCGACAAGGATGATGACGACACTCGATTTCGTCACCGCTACCTCAAATCAAAGGTGTAGTCTTTCCCAGGCCTTGTTTCACGCTTCATTGACATACATCGATAGAAATGGCCGGTAACATCATCCCTGCTATCGCGACCACAAATGCTGTCATATCGGAACTGATTGTTCTACAAGCACTGCACCTCTTGCGTTAGAGTGCAAACCCTGCTTTTGATAAGCTTAGGAAAATCTACCTACCTACTACAAGCATGTAAGAAACTCAGTACTATGTATGCGTATACCCGACGACGACGAAGTACAGAAGGATAAAAGTAAAATGAGGGAAATGGATAGTATGGATGCCAGTCATGCGAGGACAAGAAATACTCGGACGTGATGAGAGTGCAGTACATGCACATGAAAGAAGAAGAAAAAAAAAACAACAACAACAACAAACACTGATTTAGAAGCGATCGACTGTACACAATCACGATGCGTTCAAGGAAGCAAGCGTGACTTTTCGTTGACAAAAGTATCTTGTTCCTGGAAAAGAAGTGAGTACCTCGGAATGATGTCACGCATGGACACGAACCTCGTTTTGCCTCACGGCGTCGTATCGCTTCGCGGGCCTTGTCTGTGTGTACTTGTGGTACCGCAAACGCAAACATTGCAACGACGAGAGGAACGAGCAAAATCCGGAAAGGTGGCAGGGCACTCTGGCTTGCAGTCGGTCCATCCCGAAGGGAAACCAGCTCGTGGAGCATGCGGAAGACCACTTATCATGCGAGACCACGTGGTGCTGTAAGCACATAAGTCTGAGCAAAGCGTCGTCCACGAGCAAGCGTGGTGTGACGAACCTCCAATCGGTAACTGGGACTGACTCTTCAGGGTGGTCAAAAATGTGCAGGGTTTGTAGCTCGGCATCTTCGGTATCTGAGACGAACAAAGTCGCGGAACTCAGAAGCGGGACCACGGATGATCTCGAACGACAAGGTGGACGCGTAGTTGGCTGCATGAGATGTAAATGAGCACAGGGAAGACGACAAACGGAACACACCCACGAATTCCAGAGAGTTGCCCGTCGGGGTCCTTTCCACTCAACATGGAGAAGAGGGAGATGAAAGGCTGGTAACTAGTCTCGATGAGCAAGAGTCGAAGCGGGTCATCGTCAAAAGTAATTCGTTCGAGGGCCTTGGTGATTGGGGACAGGATGGCTCGTCCGGCGACTGAAAGGCGTGTCATCACCTGTCATGTGCGTTGAGCACCAGGAAAAGTGCACGAGACTCACTGTTTCCGGTGCCTCCGAAGTCTTTGTCGGAGAAGGCCGCAGTTTCCTTGTAGTCGGCGAGACCGCATGTCTGTTCGATCAATGTCGGTGGACGCCGGAATGCAAAAGACTGGTTGATAATCATGTCGGCCGCCAGAGCTAGCTTTGATAATCACGTGGCCACCAGGGTGACGCGCGGTGACCCACGTGACCACGCTCTTTGGTCGTAGTCATGGCTTCTACGACCGCCCTTGGCCTACGACACTCTTGCCCACCTTTGTACCACCAGTTCGCTATTATAAAGATTCTTCCCCGCATTCACCCCTCCACCTCATCCCCAACGGTTCTGCAGAGGCAAACGCAAAGCAGGCTCCCAAGAATACGTCAAAAGAGATCAGAACCATGCGTGAAATGATCATAATTATTACACGGTCTTCGAATACGTGAGCGGTGGCCAGATGGCCTCGACTGCATCATCAGCCACGGTCGACTACGCGAACGCGTCGCACGCAAGTTTACTCGCCAGATTGGCAGTGCACTCGACTATTGTCACCGCAATAATGTGGTTCACCGTGGTACATCTCATGTCCCTTCCCCTCTCCCGTACCTGTATTCACTCCCCCTCTTCCAGATCTCAAATTTGAAAACATACTTATATCAGCCACCGGAAACATCAAGATTATTGATTTCGGTCTCTCCAATTTATACGACCCCCCCCCCGAATGCCTTGCTACTTTTTGCGGCTCATTATACTTTGCTGCCCCCTGAACGCAAAAATATACTGGTCCCGAGGTCGATGTGCAGAGTTTTGGCGTCGTCCTCTATGTCCTTGTTTGTGGCAAGGTTTCCTTCGACGATCAGAGCATGCCCGCATTGCACGCCAAGATTAAGCGCAGGTTTGTCGAGTATCCAGTCTGGTTGACTGCTGGTCCGTTGACTTCATACCCTGGTACCACCGGCTTTTGCTAATCTCGTGAGCAGAATGTAAACACTTGTTGTCGCGGATGCTCGTCACCAACCCTGCGGCACGTGCCTCTAAGTTGGCCGAGGTACTCGAGCACCCATGGATGGTCCGTGGATTTAGCGGACCACCCGACTCTCACCTTGTTCACCGTGAACCTCTACGTGTGGATGAGCTTGATCGACAGGTCACCCGCGGCATGAAAGGGTTCGAGTTTGGGTCTGAAGAGGAGATAGAGCGCAAGATAGTCGCCATCTTGGAATCTGAGGCCTACGTTCGTGCTGTTGCCGTCTGGGACAGAAAGCGAGGTCGAAACGGCGGTCGCTGGGGCGAATCCTTCTCCAACTCCTCCCTCACCATTTCCTTTGACTGTTCCTCGTCCAACATTCACAAGGATGGTTTGACCCCATCCAAAAATCGAAACGATTTCCAGGGTTCGACTTTTACCGGCGAAGCTGTTTTCGCCCGCCTCTTCTCCGCCAACGACTCCATCCCATTCCCCACCCAACTCTCAATTGCATCTCTCCATCACTGACGTCGGTCGCGAACCCGTGGATCCTACGAATGGGTTCCATCCACTTATATCCATGTATTACCTTGCTCAAGAGAAGCTCGAGCGCGAACGCGTCTATGGTCCGGGCCACTTTTGCTAGTTCTCAGATATCTATCCAATCCGGTGCCATTCCCAGTGCACCAGCTGCCGACGAGGCCATCGGTTCAAGCGTCAAGGCACCGTCCCAGTCCGCCAAACGGGAGCCTCAACCTCACACCCCGACCTCTGCCAGGGCCGATTACAGTATGCCCCTTCCCCGACTGCCAGCACCAGAGACATCACACTACTCTGGCATGTCTTACGATGCAGCACTTGCCGCAACGTCACACTCCGGCGTTTCAGGGACAACCGAGGGCTACCCCCAGCGCCGGCGCCACCAACGAAGTGGGTCGACCTCTCCGCCATTCCAACGATGCCGACCACCGGCACCGCCCTGCCTCGCGCACCACCTGCATCTACACACCGTCGCAGTCACAGCCTCAGTCAACGTCCGACAGCTTTGCGCGGCTTGGGTGGAGTATTCGGAGGGACCGGAAAACCTGTAGAAGAACAAGCCGAGTATATTCCAATTCCCCATACAGCTAGTGCAAAATTTGGCGAGTTTGCGACTACCAAAGAGAGCGTCGCGGAAGAGAGCGCATGGGAGTATCGGCAAGCGGACGACAATCGTCGGTGGAGTATCGCTCAAGGCTGCGACGGATATGGAGGCGGAGAAGCGGTCGAGTGCGGCCGACCTGTTTGACGAGAAGATTAGTGCGGAGCCTGAGGGGCGGCAGAGTACATTTCGGCCACTACCGCCGCTATTCGCCAGTCAGAGCTAGCCATTCGAGCGAGTTGTAATCACTCGATTCTCAACCAGTCGCACACACATAGGCGCGCAACAACGATCCTGGATCCGTAAGGCCGTGCGATGCGCCATGACGCGGCGGAGTAGGGGGTGCATTGCTCCCAAATATCGGTGGTACTATTGGCCGACATCGACCTTCGACGGGATGGAGCAGCAGTGGCCGGCCAGTGGTAGTCAGTCAATCTGGCCGTACGGAGGTCGAAGAGGATGCAGAACACGAGACATCTGACTCGCGAGGCGAAAGCTCTAGGGATACTCCCTACGTGGAGTTCAAACCTATTCATTTGAAGGGGCTATTCAGGTACGTGATCCGACTTTTTTTCTCTACGGTCAATACTAAAAATGCGTTGAACAGTGTCTCAACGACGACCACGGAGCCATCATCAGTCCTCAAAGCAGACCTCAAGAAAGTGCTCGATCGGATGCGGGTCCAATACTGCGAAACCAAGAGGAATGCATTCATATACCTTCCATAGACATCTCGTCTATCCCCGAGAGCGCGCAAACCCGTCCTGGCAATCATCGTCGTCGTGGATCGTCGGGCTCCAACGAGACCGGTAAAACCCCACACTCGCTGGTCAAGAAGGCCTCAAAACTGTCAATTGGTGTCAAGTCACGCATCAAAGAGAAAGAACCCAAAATGACCACGCCCGACAAGGACCTTCCAAACCGTCCCTCGGTGGGGACTGCACTGAGTGCAGCACCGAGCAGTGGATCGGCATCGTTTTTCAGCATGTCGTCGACAGCGCATACGGTACTTGCCGAGGGTTCGCGGCATAATGGGACGATGGCGACTGTCGCAGCGGCTGTGGACGAGTCGCATACCTTGCGATCACAGTCTCCGACCAAGAGCAGAGTCTTACCACCAACACCAAGAGATTTTGTCGCGGCAGCGCAGGTGCAGGTGTCACCACCCCGCCTCGACCGACGTTGACACCGTGAAGTGGACCGAGAGGTATTCGAGATAATGGGCGCAAATTCGTTGTCGGTTCGGTTCGAGATCAACACCATCAAGGTGAGTGAGTACCGGCGTGCTTGGCTATTTCGGAGGCTAACTTGTCTAAGTCCCATCGCTACCGCCTCACGGAATCCAGTTCCGAAGAGCAGGCGGGGATGGTTGGCAGTACCAGATGTTGGCAAGGAGGGTACTGACGGAGCTCAAGTTATGATGTGCCATTTCGTTTTCTCTTATCCCGCTTTCGTTTTTCTTCCCATTCCTTTTTTTCTTCCCGTTCCCTTGAATCACCCACAAAGCACGACCCCTGGCGGCGATAATATGCTCCCCCCGCACATCTGATGCACTTCGTTTCTCGCCGCTCGCTCTTCTTTCCGCCTCTCACGCACCTTTCTTTCGCGGAGTCGCACCCATTGACTTCTCGTGACTGATTTGGGTAGAAACACACTTATCCACTCCTTCAGATCCTTTCTTCTTTCGTTCCCCATGTATGATATAACAATTTGATCACGACATGACAATTTTTCTTCGCTTTGGGTGGTTTGAGGGAGGATTGCAGGATCGATAGGAATGGACTCAGGATATAGATTGTGAAGCCCTTTCTCAAAAAAAGTATAATGCAGTTCGATATCGCACAGGTCTACTACTTTCGGCGCTGCGCTTGATGTACGAAAGCATCGAAATCCTACTATTTCAGGGACCGAGCGCCAGCTTCGATAGCCTCGTCATGATGATCACAAGTAGTACTGACATGAACAAAGACTACAACAGTATTCGCTGGACCTACCAGTACTAGTACGACCATTAAGCTGCATGGAGGCGTGATGGAGCCCTCTATGTACCTCTGGCACACCGATCCGACACCAGATCCGCACACACACATAATTTCGGATTCCAAACGATATTTCTTGTGAAGATCCATTCCACAGTGGCTTCGGAACTGTCCCACCTAATTGTTTATCTGCGACAGTCGGTGATGGGTGGGAAGGACATGGATATAGTGTTGGGAATCACGTACGATACGATCCAAGTATCTGTCCATAGGGTTAGCATTTAGCAGACACAGGCTTGAAGATCCTTACAATTGCGAGGCACAGTACGCACTTCACCAGCATTGCCGAACACAGATCCGATAGTCGAGAACAACAGCATGAAGTCGATCGTCGCAGGATCAATGCAGCCGAGAAGAGTCTCAAGGACAGCGACCTTGGATTGGTAAACGTCATCGAACAATTGTTGCATCAGGTTGGTGAATTTGGCATCGCGAAGGACGACAGTCATGACGAATATACCCAGCCTTCCTAGTTCGTGCGACGATGGCGGCAGTCTTCGCCACATTGATCGCATCGGCAGCGATCACTTCGACTTGTACCCCAGAGCTACGCATGCTTTGGACGTACATGTTGTCGGTCTTCGTAAGACCTTTCGGTCCACGACGACTAGTAAGGAAGATATGACGGGCACCACGATGTACCATCCACTCATTAATGCGAACACCGAGTTCACTGCACCCGCCGACGAGAATGTAGGACTTGCGAGGATCAAAGAGTTGACCAGCAGGATCAATCCTAACACTGCGGCTGGTTCCAGGAATAATGACGAGGGAGTCGATATCTTCGGAAGCGGATCCCTTATACGAAGACAGTGCGCGAAGAGATGATGAAGGGTTCTGAAGCATGATTTGAAAGTAGGGCTGAAAGGGCGAGAACGAGGAGAGTCGGTGACGCAGCAACAAGGCGGTTGTCGTCAAGGAGATAAGATGATGCAGCGCCAGACGGAATATCGGCGGCCTCGTTGGATTGGATGTGGATGTAAGACCCGAAAGGCGAGAGGTACTCCAAACCACGAGTAAACACCTTCTTTCCGCTGCCATTAAATATGACATCAAACTGAAGTATCGCACCGGACCTAATCCACTCTGCAGCAACGAGGAAGAGGTCGTCGATCAGAACGATGTTGGAGATCATGATGCCGAGACCACTCGAAAGTTCATCTACTTCGTGCCTCCTTCCGACAATGGCAAACACACCTTCGCGTTGAATCGCTTGGCGACCTGAACTGCGGCTGAGCCAACGGCAATGAAACAAAGCATTAGTCGAGGACAGACTAAACATGCATCTGGTCTACCTGAAGTGGCATCACGGACAAGAACTGTCGAAGCGGCCGAGATGGGAGCACGGGAAACAAGACCGATCCATGCGGCAAGGATCGTGACAGGCAGAGCTGCTGCATCCGTAGCACTGATTCCTCCTGGCAGCACAACAACCGTATCTTGAGGAACGATGATGACATCTGCTGGAGCCTGGCAAGTGGTTCTTACAACCTTAATATTCAAGCGTCAGAGAGGATACACATCGCAATATAGAAGTATCCCGCATACCTCGGCGCCCGTCTCCATACATCCAACCGAAACTTCGCGAGATTTGACCCGTCCAATGAACGTCAATGCCGACTTAAACGAAGCACTGGACTCGATGCCTAGTGCCTTGACTTCGATTTCTACATCTGACGATTTGAGGCTGGGCGGGAAGTAAGCAGCCAAGGCACCAGATGCACCAGTCAAGCCAGCAGCAGAAATACACGCTGATTTTGCATCCTCGCCGCCATGAACGAGTCGACGAACAAAGACGTCGCCATTCTTGCTAATCCCCGTGTGTTGTTCGAGAAGAAGCGAGTTCTTGCGAAGATCGTGCACGATCTTCTCGCGCGCAGCTTCGTCCAAGGAGTGGTCTTCGAAGAGTACAGAGAACACTTGGTACTCGGGAGACTCTGCAATGATACATGATGCGACACCGAGAGCTCCGATACCAGCTGCGTCGTCGTTTCCAGTGATCCATAACTCGGCTTCTGAAGAGATGTTCTTCGCAATCTCAATGAGATCTCCTTCTTGACTGTGTTCGAAGGGTTGGACGATGACGGTCTTGAATGGACCACAAGGAATGGTGAGAGTAGGCTTCGTGATCTTGGCATATAAGAGAGTCTTGCCGTCAACGAAATCTGAGATCCGGACGACGGCTCCGGAAATAGAGGAGAACTTCCTCGCAAGCGCTGGCCAGCGTGAGGGGCTCGACACTAGTGTCCTCCACCTCAACACCAGAATCTGGGTCGGGTAATGAGATACGGGTCAACACGTAGCAGAGCACTGTACGGGCTTACCGGTCACAGACAAGAGAACAACACCATCGCTTCCAACGATATTCGTGATAAAAGAAACGTCAACCTGAACCGCAGCAAGATCAACACGGTGAACCACCACGTTGAAACTGAAATAATTGTTTAACCACCAGAAAAACTTGAAATCTGGACTGAATCTGCTCACCTAGCGAGTGGAGTGTTTGTCGCGTCCTTGTCAATGTTCCAAGATTCAAGAACCAACGACCTAGCATGGGGATAGTGGAGAGTGCCCGTCTTCGCGTCCGCGTCTGATGGAGTGCCAGCGACACAGAAATGCTCGCCAACAAGAGCCTCAAGAGCCATATCGAGGTCGACGGCAATATCTGAAGTCTTTGCTATGTCAGCAACGCGGATCACCTTACGGCCTGCAGCGGCGGCATCGCGTGCGAGGGACTCGAAAGCGGAACGAAGAGACGCTTGTGGCGGCGTCGATTTGAGAGACGAAGGGAAGGCCTTGGGTTGCCAGACGGTAGTCAGACGGTAGTCAGACGCTCTTCACGACTGTTATCCGTGATTGGAACGGGCTCGGCGTCGGGGGCACGCGCAATTTCGAAACCCTCAATAGTGAAGAGGACTTTGCCCTCCGAACTGGCGATGACGTAGTATGACTTGAATGGACCACCAGGTGCCCACGTCGTACCCGTGAAGTACGCCCAAATACCCTTCTTGATCTCGGAGTCAAGATCTGGCGCATCGCGGGAATCCCAATGACGAAGAGCATCGATCTTGACTGGAAGGAAAACACTATTTGAAATCGAATTGCTTGGTCTCCATGTTGATGAACATCGCAAGACCGCACTGTGTGATACTACCCAAGACACCTGGGTGAATGACATAGCCTTTCCCGAAGACATCCAGGTTGCCCTGCGGAACCTCGAGGTAGGTTATTAATACGCCTTGCCGCCCCAGCTGGTTTCATCGTTGATCTCGTGGACGACCTTGAGGTAATTCCTAAAGTGGATAACGATACGCTGAAGGAATGGCCGCGCAAAACTCGTCCCCGGTGACGGAGCCTTGAGACTGAGCGAGTTTGGTCTGGAAATTGAAAGTACGAGGAGCCTTCTCGTCGTAAGCGGGGTTGACTCGAGAGAAATATCCACCGGCGTAAACGGAATCCAAGATGATAGTACCGTTATCAAAATTGGGGGCGGTGGCCGCTCTGAACTCCCACTTTTCGCCGTTCATCACACAGCCAGCATGCCCTGGTAGCGAAGCGGCGCCATTGAGAACGAGTGGTTTGTGGATCGCAATGTTGTTCACAACCATCGCGCCATTCTCCAAGATACTTTCGACATAACTACGCCAGAATGTTGAGTGTCGATCAACGAAAAAGTCATTTAACGTACCCAGAAGCAGGGAAGAGTACTGCATCGAACACAATATGGCCGGTCAAATCGGGGTGTGAGTCAGCGCTGACACGGAAGTGGGGACGCAGCATCTGGCAATAATGTCGTAATCGCCGTCAGACTCGACGTCCGACAAAAGAACCTGTGTGACAACGGAAAATCAAAATTGCAAGTCAAAACAACATGCAAATAAAAGCTGAGCAGAAAATCGAGGGGGAGCATCACATATACAGAGAGAAGGGTAAGATACAAGAAATAGATGACCACGCACCATACAAGCAAAAAAATCTAACGTGAGGAAACGAAAGGCAGATGAATAACAACGAGAATTACTTGACCCTTAACGGCATTTCAGATCCTCCCAGGAAAAGACCTGATGGGCCCGGGTCCGTGGATGGCCACGGGGTTCACCAACGATGCGCCCTTCCTCCGCTCTTCCAAGAGGGTCAAGAAGATTGATGTCCTCAGGCTGGTCGGCTCCTTTGCGTCGGGAATCCTAGAGACTTCGGAAGCTCGGAGCAGGAAGACCGGATGCGCACCAATGACAAGCTTGTTCCAGACCGTGATGTGATCGCTTACATAGTGAAGAAAGCCTTGCAATACCTTCGGTCCATTACGCAGGTTGAACAATGTATCTAATGTGCATCAACCATAGAGATCGTCATCAGAGTTTTCCTCTTCCTCCTCTCTAAGCAATTCTTGCAATCCATTCTGGTGCTGAACACGGCCGCCGCTATTCCCCGATATTTGTGCCGCGTCAGCATTCTGTTGTCGCTGTTGGTGACGACGAGAAGCCCCCGCATCTAAACCATTGCATCAGACGCAGACAACCTTTTGTAAGATCATGCAAAACACGTACATGACGCGGCCTGCTGTTGCCTCCCTTGCGACTCGAACTGCGCATTGAGCCTCGGCTGTGGCCGGATGGATAGATGTCGATTCAGTGCAGCCCGTAAGTCGTCCAGATCCTCGTCCTCGTCCCCGTCCCCTCCTTGTTCTTGACCACCATCTGCTGCAGGATCATCCGGTGCAGGTCGCAAGGAAGGTACCCCGTGGGGATCCAACCCCCGTGCATGTGGACTGAATGCGATGTGAGGACCTTCCCATTTGTTGGTCTGTGGGAGATGTAGCCAACCCCTTGACTTTTCTTTGGTTCGCGTCTCCCACATGCGGTCTGCACCCGTGAATGGAACCCAAATGAGTTTGTCAAATTCCGTTTGAAGGGTTGCTCGCACTCTTTGAAGCGATGAAAGAGTAAGGGTGTCGATGAGAACCATCCAATCCTGATAGTATCTGCACTTTGGAAAATTCTGAGGTCGCCTGTCCGGTCGTTGAAGTGGGAAGAAATGATCAAAGCGCTTTTGCCACTCTTTTTCATCGCAAAAGGTATACTGGACAGCGATGAAGGGCACAGCAAAGGACTTGTAGAGCTGTTCGGTGGCTTGTTCTGGACGTTGATGGGAGGGAATATTGGTCCATGCTCTGCCCAAAGCGGACCTCTGGTTCGGGGATTCCTGAACGATGTCGTGGAACATCTGCTCTAGGAGAGTCTGGATAGTTCGGATGAAATTATCGTTACCAGCCGGTTGAGCTCTAAGCATTTGGCCATCACGTGTTCCCCCCCCATGCGTCCTAAAATGCTCTACGTCAGGACCACGGGCAACGGCAGGATGACGACGCTGTATGTTATGCAAGAGTCTATCGTCGATTTGAGGTACGGCTCGTTCCACCGGTCTAATGTCGTCGACGCGGAGTGTCACCCGACTAGAGCGATTGGCCGTCCTATCAGGAACACCTATACGACATTGAACATCGGGAATTGCAACACCTATCATTGAACGGATTTCAAGCAGGTCCCTGCCAAATGCCCTCCGGATGGCATCATCAGATATTGCCTTGTGGAAAGGTAACCGGAGGGTGAGCGTGCTGTCTGTGACAATGTCACAAACAAAATATAGCCCGGCATCGTACATGAGGGGTCGAAGGTCCTCAATGTCTGGATCTTGCTGATCATAGTCGACAGGGATGTGCTGGCAGGCCTCGGCTGCTAAGGAGTTGAACCGAGGATCTGGTCGACGATAAAGACCGTTCAGAATCCAAATTACTAATCCAGCCAATCCAACAACACTGTCTGACTGCCGATTGCGAGCTGTGCTTGCGGCCAGATTCTGAAGGACGGTGTTGATGGAAGCAAGGCGATACCATTTGAAATACCTATGAATCGTGAAGAGTTATTTCTGGAAAGTATTACAACAAGGAAAAACTAACCACCAGTATCTTGAGGGAATGGCCACGATGGAATGGTCGATCACGGGATCAGGGATGCTGATGAGAGCAGTTAGAGCCTCTCCAAGTTGTACCCGCACTTCGACTCGAGCCGTGCCGTCTTGCGGGGTTTGGTCCGGATCCTCCCGGTCACTTGAGCTATCATCTTCGTTTGCGACGCGATCTCCACTGCAGGCAAAAAGGACCTTGCTCATCTGCTCTATTTTCTTGGTTGTAGCCTCCAAATTTTTGTTCGTCAGGGCAATCACGGGGTCTAATGGTTTGAACAAGCCATTGTGAAGCTGGTAGGACATTGTCTTCTCCGTGGTATATGCTTGGATGTAAGAAACTTTGTCTCTTGAACCTTTACGTCCCGGTTGGCAGCGGAACCCAGTCAGATCCTTCAGATGCATTTGATGATCCATCTCCGTTTTGCGGTTTAAAAGAACTTCAATATCGCCCTCGTGTAGTGTTGGCAGACAATGGGCTAAAAGAAAACGGTGACCAGTGTGACGCCAAGTGACCACCGAACCAGGTACACCAATTTCAAACCCGACGTCCACATGCCAATCAGATTCTTGGATGCGAGGCCAATCCAAGAAATGAATCATCTTGTCAAGGGCGGTCTGTCGATCTGCTCGGCTGTATGGATCGTGAACAGTGATGCCCTTCCACCCTCGGAATTCATGGACGAAATAAGCATCTCGGAAATATGGCTTCAATTCCGCCAATCGGGTCAGATATTCCGGACCAAGGGCGAACAAAAGTTCCGCCGGTATATCCAACGATCCTGGGTGTATTTGCCCACGAGAGTCCCGATAAAGAGTTAATGCTGATGCGTAACTTGCGGGCCAGTGAGTGTACATGTTGGGCAGATGGTGCCGAATCAAAGGGCGGAGACATTGGTCATAGATTAGTTCCATGTCTGTAGAGGGGATCGCTCTCGTCTCGCGCAGTCTATACATCCTGGGTAAGAACACTCTGACGACAGAACGATTGGTGACTTTGGCGAAAGCGAAGTTGGGAATGGTGTGCATAGGGACTAGTTGCCGAACATTCTACACATGAATAGAGTGTCAGCGAGTTCCCATGTCGTTATTAAATGGGTTTCACACGTTTTCGATGGCTGTTCCATTGATGTGGTTCGGCGATGATAGAGTGAGCTTGTAAGGGGGAACGGGCATCAACTCCAAGTGCGTTGTGAACGGAAGGTCTTTCGAGATTCCAATCAGCGAGTCGTAATCCCGTGTGACCTTGAAGTCATCGATGTCAACAAGCCCCTGACAGGCGTTGACCGTAATGTGTCCGGGAACACCATGCCTATTGCGTGTCCGCCCAGCAAGAACAAATTGATTGAAACGCTTTGCACGCTCGGCCTCCTCTTCATCAGAGCTGTTCTGCAATGCAACGTAAAGTTGATTGGCCTTGTTACAAAATTGTTCCAAGGATAATTGAACTGCATTCTGGTCGCGATCATCGGGATAGCCAGGGGCGAGGTTGTCAATGATATCTGGTCTGTTCTGACCATGCATTGTGCAACAGAGCGAAGCTTCTAGGGTGGTGAGGGAAGGGTGGGAAGGGTGGATATGATCGGAAAATACCTGATATTTAACCATCAGAACCAAATCCCGAGTTGTCCTGGCACGCAACACGTTGTAGCCGACAACTTGAACCCCAAGACAGCCGACTCAAATCCCAATAAAAGAGAAGCAAGATTCAATAACCGAAAGAGACACGGCACCGCCAGGTCGTCTGATCGGTAGGCGGCTGACCTTTTTTAGAAAAAAAAAAAACTCTAAATAAAGGTATCTCATCGATCGGTGAATCTTACCGATCGGCTTGCGTTCGCACGTGACGAAGAAAGGACTCTTTTGTGTTGGACAAGCGACATCATTACTTATGTCGCGACCGACTGGTCAAGTCCTATACAATCCGACCCGTTTTTCGGTACGACAGGTCGTGCAGGCAAACCAGGACCCCGTAGCGATTACAACATTCAGGACTGTCAAAGTTTATTGGGCAAAGACAAAAACGTACGTGACAAACCCATGCGGCCTGTTGAATTTGACTGGTGCACGTGAATATGTGTAGTAAAAAATTCAATCGCAACCACACCCGTTGTGTGGAAGCCCACCATGGCCAAGCGGTGAGAAACTGAGGTAGACAATTGTACAGCCAGGAAGAAGTAATGTCCATTGAGTGGGACCGAAGTCCCCGAGGAAAATAGCAGGGAAAAGGACAAAGAACTCTGATGAAAAAAGAAAGAGGTCCCAGTGCCTCGACCGTCGTCTCCTTCTCAACTCCGCATGTCGGTAAAATAATAAATACCCACACCGTGCATCCTGCTCTGGTGTTGCAAACACATCTTTGTCCGACACGAGCTCGTCTACCTGAATCCATCCTTTCACCGGTCCCATGCTCGTCATGCTGTCAACCTATTAGGATACGGTACATCGAAGATGCAGTGCTCGGTGAGTATTGCGAGATAAAGTCATGCCTGAGACCAGAGCATATTTCTTGCCTAGAGACATGCTGTCTATACGTGCGTCTGGATGGCCTCCTCACCTTCCGCGGTGCTGAGATCCAGTGGGACCTTGATGTCTTCCTCCTCTCGCTTTGACATCTTTCGTTGTTCCTTGGCGAGTGCTTGCATTGCCGCCATCTGACGGGCAGGGAATCTTCGATGTGGAGGTTCTCGGTTTCGTTCGGAGGTAGCAAGCACATGACTCAGCACCCGTCACTCATTTCGCTGCAACGCGGCATGCACGAGGTTGTCATCAGCGTACTCTAGCAGAGTGGGTGTCGGATACGACGACAAAAAAAAAGGATTGAACACACCCGCCAACATAGAACAACTCGCCGCTCTTGTTATCATCCAGCCGGGCTTGCATCTCCACGCGATCTTGTGCCTCGGCTTCCTTGATGGCATCTGGCGTGCAATCGACCATTCCAGTGCAGCTATACATCTGGGTTCATAGTGGCATTCTCTCTGCAAAGATTACTGAGGTATGACCACTGCCGGTCAAATGTAACACTCACATCCTTAAGGAAACCTCGACATCGTGCGTCTGGCACCCTGCATTCTCTCCCCACTCCTTCGTTGGCCTTCGAGCCATTGCTCCGTTCGTCCAAGGCACCGGCCACACACCCGTATCCTCCGCCTTGACGAAGCCACCAAAGGCAGGCTCTGATACCCAGGATCCAGAATAAGAGACCCGAGTGAAGTTTGCTATTGAAGGATTCATGATAGGCCCTGCAAAAAAACCATCAGTATAGCGCAAAGGTTCACAAAGCACGGAATCCAAACCGGATCTCGAACAACTATAATTAAAGAACGACAAGAACGACAACTTGATTGAGATGCTGTCAAACCTACCATCGAAGTTACCAGTCGTCTCGACGGTTCCTTGCACGATCTCGTTCATCATAGTCCCCCCTCTATCTCGGTAGGGATCGCCACAACCTCGGTCACGACCCTGCTCCTTATCCCTATAATCCTTTCTCATAACTCTTTCTCTCCGGGTCTCGGTCATCATAGTCGTTCGTCCTCTGCCTGCCGTTGTTATCGCGGTGACGGTCGCGTTCTCTTTCACGGTCACAATCATCACTCACCCTCCATGGAGAATGCGAACCTCGCCTTGAAACCGTACCGGTTCTACTTTACCCGTTCTCGCCTCTCTCGTCCTGTCTTCAACAGGACCGGAACGCACATCCAGGCTTCTTCTTTCTGCTGTCGTCGTCCTCGGGCTCTCGTTCTTTGGCACCGATCCCTAACAAGGCAAGGCGTACTTGTTGGAGATACAAGCCGGACAAGCCATTCCTGTTCCTCTTGTCTGACTTAGAGGCGACGTGTCCTTCTGTTCATGCCATGTAGCATGGCAGCACCAAAAACGGATATAGGCGCACGTCCATAGTTGTCGGCCGTAGCGACGTCGGGTGGTTCTTCAACGACTTGTTTGAGCACATCTTCTTCTGAGAGGGGAGGGATGGGATGGTGTCGATCACAGAAGCGAATTCGTCTTCGCCATCTAGAAATGCACTCAGGGCTGTTTGGTCTTCTGTCTCTTCGACAACTGGAACGACAGAGTCGGCGGAGACGACCTCATCGTCACAGCACCGTCTTCTTCGACTTCTTTGAACTTATTCATCTGTGGACCGGTCAACTGGGGTGGGTTTATGGTGGCTCTGGTTCCGAGGCCACCCATGGCACCGTCCGCGTCAGTTGGCGGAAGAGCCGAGTCTGGAACGAAGGAAGGGGCAGCGCGAGAAGTGTGCGGTCGGACGTGGGGGCGCAACCTGCGCGGCGTACCTCACGCCAATCTGGATTGGGTTGTGATGGAATGACAAGAGGTACCCCAGCAGGTGCCTTCGTTTTTTTCTTGTGAGTACTAGACACATGTACCGACTTTTGTGAGTCAACTTCAGTGGGACGCGATGAGTGATTTAAACAACGCACCGCTGTCCGCCAGAGGCGACAAAATTGTCCTCGTTGCTCGAACTGCTGTGGTGGCCAGCGTCGTACACACTGAATCCATTCGAAAGCGTAATGTCAGTCTCTCCGTTGTCGTCAGAGTCTTCGCGAGAACTAACATTCTTGGTGAATCTGTGAGCGGGCTACCTGCCGCAGAACCATGATGTGTACGTCCGAACAACGCTGTGATGGTCGTCAAATGGTAGGTGGTGGATACTGACCACGCCATCACGTCGTCATAATCGATGGGCACTGTATCGTCATGTTACGTAAAGTTGATGAGGAGTTGGTGGTACGCACGCGACCAGACCATAGATTGAGTTGGATCGAGGAAAATGAATGAGTCCTTTATTTGAATATTCGTGCTGTAGCTGATCCTGACGGTAATCGATGAGGATTAAAAACTTGACTGGGCATTGCAGTGCATTTGCTGCAATTCTCGCTTGTAGTACTTGGTGCGTCTAACTTGCCTCTTCGATGACGTGAGAGCATGACGGGTCCTGGATCTTAAAAATGTCCCACGCGAAGGCGAGTAAATTAAGCAAAGCACAATGAGCACCGGCGACTGCGAGTAGAATACAAGCACGTACCTGTCCAATGATTTCCGACGTTTGCTGGTTCCAGCGCAATGCAAGATCACCACAAACCAAGGTGACCGGGTTACTCTGCATCATGATATCAGTAAGCACGTCCCAACTAACTGACTGGATCCTACGTGATCTAGGCACCGTCCAATAGGACTCGTACCCCTGCGTCCTCCAGCAGCCATTCCGCTCCCTACTGAATCACGGAGTGCCCACATCCATGTCGTGTGCAATGGCGAGGACATCGCACTTTCTACGCAGACCGGTACCTGGAGCTGCATGCACTAACAAGAATGTATCGCGCCTGTCGATTCCAAGCGACAGAGATGATCCATCGAACTGTGATCCCACGGCGCAGGAGAGTTAGGGCATCAAGGAATCATTCAGATCCCAGGCATGAACCTGAGTCGACACGTCAGATAGGGTTCCGTGGAAATACTGGCCGCACCAGAAGATTGAAGTCGAACCCACGGACGGGTCTCTGGTGTGAATCGTGTTGCAGAGAAGCCTATAACTTGGTTGGGCTAAAGAAATGACATGTTAGTAACGACAAATGGATTCAAGGGCAGATTGGGGGGGTAGTGGGCCCGACTCCCGGAGAGTTTGTTCGGTCGTAGTATTGAATTCAAAAGCTTGACCTTCAATTACATAATTTTGTACACAACACCTAACCGTTTCGTGGGAAAGCGGTCGGTCTGGGTGGCTTCAAGGTTGCCAACTTTTTGGCAGCTCGTATTACTATCACAGTACCTGGCCGCGCACGCATGCACTGTCTGACTTGATCCAACTACCCGATCCGACCACGACAGGACTGGAGTTCGACTGGCTGGTCGATTTCGGCACGAGGACGATCTTTAGTTTAGCATTGTCTGCATAGGAAAGGTCACGTACGTTCTCGTTTATCAATGCCATTGTGGCCAACGATCCAGATGACCCTAGATTCGACCCGTCAGTTTGGCAGGTGGACCAAGTCGGAGCGGCAACTCGGTGGGAGGACGTCCAGGCATGTCTCTAATTTTCGATCAGCGCTGTGATAGGGCTGCGCTCCACGTTGTTCTGGACCCGTTCACGAGCAGGATGAGACGGTGAGGGTGCGAGTGACGCACAGCATGGCGTTGTTGGACCCACAGTATGTCCTCCGTGTCTCCCGTGATCCACGCTGACTAAATTTGGTCTTGAGTAGGCAGACGCAGGGAAAGACTCATCTGTACCTGTTTAGCCAATGTCAGTTCGTCCGCGCCCGTCCGTCGGTGGTTATCCAAGGTACGTACGCGTTCACCTTCGTCCGTGCTGATTTGAGCTGCAGTTGATGTTCTGCCTTCCATCAAGACCATCCGTATACTTCCTTTCGCCTTCGAAAGCGCATCATCTAACATCCTCGCTCATTCGGACTGTTCGTAAAGATACACGGCGTGTGCCACGTCGACGTTACCCGTGCTCCTACCATCCATATATCACAACACTTTCCCAGCGCCGATGAGCTTGGACGGAAGTTGGTGACATACTCGTGTAACCTGGTGCATTGCGTTGAGCCACGGGTGACGCGTATGTTCCCCTCCAGGTATCCTCGGACCTCGCAATGGTATTCATGTTCTCTCGATCACACATGCCACATTTGGCTCAACAAAGACTGGACGGCCTAGTGTAGTGCCCCAAGAGCGTTTCCACTCACCCGCTCACCGCGGGTTTTCGTTCTTGATTGAGCGCAAAGTTCGACGATGATATCAGATCCACCGAGGTACCAGCGGTCGCGGATCTATTTCGAAGACGATGAGGATTGGGACAATGCATATGGCGATGTACCCTACGTCGAGATGGGAGTGACTCTGCTGATTCGCAAGCATCTCGACTTTTTAGTAGGACCGACGTTCTACAGTAAAAATGGCCAGCGTGCACATGTATGTTCAATCTTTTTTTTTCACAAACCATTCTGCTTGACTCACGTGGCTTGCAATCAGAAGGTACCCTCCAACCCCTCCCAATGTTGACTTTATCATCAGTGAGTGTGTCGCTGTCACCGTGAATTGTTCCTCTGTTGACGCACCCAAGCATTGCGTGTTCGCTCGTGAATCATCATGTGGCTGGTATGCGACGCACGGGCGATAAGGGTATCCTGGAATTCCACCTGCAAGGGACAAACCACCGGTTGCCGTCAAAGGGGTACGTCGTCCCCTTTTCTCCAACCTTCCGTCTGACATACTCCAGTTGTCTCTCCTCACTGCCATACCATACGGCCTGATCACGATCTACCGATCATCCCATTCCGCGACCACCACTTCTATTTTTGTTCACCCTACCCAATCTTTTCCGACAACGCGTGGGGCCTGCAGGTGCCAAAGCCACTGGGTACGCATCGAGCTCAAAAAGATGGAGACACTTCCATTGAGGCAAGGCCGACGACACCACCATAGCGACTTGTTCACGTTCGATAATTTCGACATTCATTCCGGATAATACTATTGGCGAAGTGCATTTTTCTACTGGAATGCGCGCACCCTGAACTGGCCGACGAGCCATAGATCCCGTTGGTACGTAGACACAGACGGCACCACGAATTTCGTGCAGGGCTCCATCTTAATCCAGCTGTTTTAGTCTGATCTATCAAAAATACCACTTCCTACGTATCATAATTTCACCCTTTTATCGAGTATCGGGTGAGACCTTTTACTTTGGTCACGACAACGATGTTGATGTGCCAGCCGTTCACGGGATTAAAGGTCACGTGCCATACCATCTTACATCGCGAAAGGTGCTTCCCTCGCTAACTTTACTGTCCGTTCAACACGGTTGGTCAATTGGACGACACCTTGGTGATGAGAGACATGCCAAACCCTTTATTCTGGCGTAATGAACTCAAGTATGTATCGAATTATCGATCGATGCTCTTGCTGGCCTCTGACCAGTGACCGGTGATTAGTGACTTGTCGGCGACTGTGAATGGAGGTTAGCCGAGGTTTTTGACCAGTTTCCGACCGCGGCAAAAAAGGAATGGCGTAAGCCTTAGCCTGCTTTAGGCCCATGCGAGCTAATCGGAGCTCAAAAATAGCCAGAATCTCGCAAATGGTACTTACAGTTCCTGGACATGGCAACAAAATGTGCACTTTTTTGCTCGGCAAGCAGCAACATTTAATGCAGATCCGATCCTGGATCAACCAGTGCGTGGTCGCTTCCGTGAATAATTGAACTGAGCGGGATTGATCCAGACCAGTGGTTTCCGAGTCATTCGTGAGAGTTCAAAACATGGACTGCATATTTGTGCCAGCCGTTGGGTCGGCATATTTAACGGCTTGGTGTGTAAGTTCTGTTCCTCCTTTCTTTCTCGTCACTTTCAACCGTCACAGAATCATTCGTCTCACGATGCCGACACAATCATTCAAGGCGGCGCTCCTATTGTTCAGCAAAGACGAAGACGGCCTACCCTGGAACTCTCCGAGGTGGCAAAAGCTCACTGGTGTCTTCGGTCTCCCTTGGGAAACGGACCCCGACGCCAGCGACGACGCCCCTGCGAAGAATGTTCCGTCGTGGAACGTTCGTGTAGCGAATGCAGTCAAGGTATTCACACAAGCTGCGTGGAGTTTGCCGTCCAAGGAGCAAGACGAATACATCACGACTCGCGTCATCGATAACAACGCCCTTGGCCGCTCCGCTTGGACAACATGGATTCAAAAGGAGTCAAAGAATTGGAAGATTAACACCATCATTGACCAGGTTCTCGTCACGCAAAACGCCTCACCCACGGCTGTTCTTTCGGCAATGCGGGTACAGCAGGTAGGTGAAGATTCGGTCTTGTAACAGTGGCTCACATCCTGCAGCTGCCTTCTGCCGAAGATGCACAGATATACCTTGCTCAAAACAATTTGGCGGTCGAGTTATTCGGCGAGGAGGCATTTATCGAATCCTCCGACTACCTCAAGCCCGTCGTTGGCAATTTTTGCCGGACCCTACTCTCGCAAACTTGGAATCGCTATCGGAAGCTTAACCATCGGGAGCTCAATAAAATGCAGAAAGGCATCGCCAATGTGGGCGACAAATGGAAATGTGAGTACCTCTGTGTCATAATACCCGTCAAGCTGAGGGATTATTATTAAAGTCATGGTGGAAAATCCAAAGAACGTTACGGCGAAGGAAATCAAACTATTCCTCCGGGAATTGCGCCATCTTCTGCTGCTTCTCTCGCGTTACAACGATGACGACAGTAAGAAGTTGGTTAGTGGTTATGTCGCCGATTTGGAGGCTATGTTGGCGACGTTGATGAAGGATGCGTCGATCGGTGATCCGTGGAGTAAGTCAAGTCCTGTGAGCGATCTGTAGTGCTCATTTGCTACAGAAATACCTAAGCCGATTCAGGATGCCCTTCGTGCACTAGCTTCCCGTGAAGATGTAGAAGCCATCGCTGGTCAAATCAAGGTATCATTGGAGAACGTCCAAATGTCAGCGAATCCGGAGCCGCTGGAGCTGGAGTTGGATGACAACGTGGATTTAAAGGGATGGAAAGAGGGTGTCGAAGAACTCAGCAAGGTCAGCGAAGAATCCCTCTGGACGATGCTTGGTTTCCCAGAGAAAAAACTTCCGTTTATGCAAAAATGGACGGACTCGGGTGCGACGATTGATCCGTGGAGCGCCGAGGGTCAGGCCTGGCTGGAAGATGAAAGATCAGACCGCCTGCCACTTAAGCCTCGTTGGCATCAATTGGTTGGAATTTATCGTATGCTCGAACGAGCATTCGAGGGAAAGCCAGTTCTTCTCATGGACGGGGTTGGACTGGGCAAAACGCTGCAGGTACTGGGCACCATAGCATGTCTCACGTTCTACAGGAACCACTATAGCTCGCACAAGAAGTTTCCTGGTCAATTCGGTGAGTACCCATGTCCTCGCACCAACACTTATTGACACGTTGGCAGCTGATCGTAAATTTTCATCCCCTGACGGCAACATTCCTGACCTGCCTTACGTGATCGTCTGTCCTGTGAACCTGCGAGAGCAATGGCACGCCGAAATCAAACGGTTTCTGGCATTCGCGACTTTCGACATCTTGCCCTATGTCGGTCGCTTTCATGCCAGAAAAACTTGGTGGGAGACGCTGTTCCAGAAGAGTGAACAGCCGAAGATCAATAGAATCATACTTGCGACTTTCTCGGTGTGTCAATTAGACTTTAGAAGGCATATCCTCAGATTTATCGCTTCATCAGGCAATCCAAGATGATGCATCGATTTGCTACGATCGAGCTGGAAAGGCGGAAATGGGAAAACCTTTGAAATCAGCTCGTTTTGCAAAAAACGCGTTGAATACGCTGTTTGGTCATCAATACACTCTACTCGCTGTAGATGAGGCACATGCAGCACGCAAGCATAACGTCGCTCACACGGCAGTTCGAGCTCTCAAGGAGAAGGCGAAGGTGCTCGTCGCGATGACTGCCACACCGGTCACCACACGACCTCAGGTGTGTTAATGTGCCACGGATCATTTGAATCGTTGTCGCTGAATGCAACACATTGAAGGATCTCTACATCATGGGCCAATGGATGGGCATCCCTGGGTTTGACAATTTTGGTGAATTCAGTGACATGTCACGCCAGATTAACAGAGCCAGTCGGGCGGATTCAAAAGCTTTGCGAGATGCTGGTGCAGAAGGGTCTATCATCCGTGGAATGCTATCGGGTGCCCGCAACAAGGAGGCGCCTTCACTTGAGCTGCCAGGCTTAGTTCACGAGGTCATGCAGAAGATGCGTGAACGGTTCGCTGCAAACGTCATCAGGCGCACCATTGACTCAATCGACTACAAGAATGAGAAGTTGTTTGGGATGAAACCCTACTTGGAGCATGTCATGGAGGTACGAATGTACGAGTGGGAAATGGAGATGTTACGAGACATCGCAAAAGTGTTGGTGCAAGAGAATCCGATCGCGAGCATTGACACTCGCAAGGTAAGTCTTATTGCCATTTTTGCGTTGCGAGATCACATCCTGCCAAACGGAACGTCCGTCCAAAGTGGCTGCTCAAGGCAGCTAGTTGAACTCAGTTGCGACCAACCTAGGAGGGCGACCGACTATTCATGTACACTGACGGTGGACATCTCATATGTGTCGTGCTGACTGCCAGTCTTGGACGGACGGACACACCCGTGCTCAACGCTCAGCGCTCAGCCACGGGTACTTATATTCGCCTGTATTGATTGGTCTTCTATTCTTCTCTTTGCTAACTACCTTTTCCGTGTGCAGAATTTTTACATTGAATTCCGCCGCTCAATCCTTCATCCCACCTCAAATCCCAAGACGGATATGGACTTTCCGACCATCGACAGCATTGAAGCGTGGGGAAATCACCGACAGAAGACCGTCAAACTCGACGTGCTTGGCAAAATCGTCAAGTACCATCTTGAGAAGGACGGCCGACCACCCCTGACAATGTGTGAAGACGGGCAGAACATGATCCCTAACAAGACGGGGCTCGCGGATGACACGGAGTACGCTGAGTGCGATAGAATCGTCATTTTCTCTGCTTTCCCATCCTCAAACAGGATGATAACAAGTGTAAGGTGTTTGTTCCCGTCATTCGCATGCCTTTACGTGTGTTTCTTTAGATTTTAAAACTGCACAATGTTTCTGCAGCGGAGATGCACGGTGCCATGTCCATCAAGCAGCGACAAGCCGCGTTGAACTCGTTCCGGAAATCGACGCGAAATCACGGGGACCGGGTACTCATTTTATCTGCTGTTGGTCTAGTCGGACTCAACTTAGCTTGCGCGAACATCATGATCATGGTGGTACGTGAACCTAAGCACATTTCCCAACCGATCCGTGATACAATTCTCATCAGGACACTACCTGGTCTGCGATGGATGACGAACAGCTAAAGGGGCGCATTTTCCGCTATCCTCAACAAAAACAAGTCCACTTCTACCGACTGATCGCACTGAATACCCCGGATGTTTTCCTGAACAGCATTGCGTTTGGGAAGGGTGAGCTACACACTGCGTTCGTCAATTCGCATCCGGAATTCCGTAAGTGACCGTGTGTATTCAAGCTAGGATGATGTTAACGACCATGGAATGCTGCAGAGCAACTGTTTGAGTCGGAACTCGTGGAAGATGACAACACTTCGTTGATTTCTGTCCCGCTGCGCTTGAAAGATGCTGAGTCCAGCAATCTGAAGGGCAAAGGTTCGAGTCGCGGCACAGGACGTGGACGTGGTCGTGGACGAGGGAAGGGGAAAAATACGAAAGGCACGCGTCAAGCGAAGAATGCTGCAGAAGTTGCTGTGGAATCAACTGAGATTGATCTGGCGGAGGCTGAAGAATCCAGCGACGATGATAATACTTCGCCAGTGACCAGCAGGGACAACGATGATGGAAAGTCAAAGGCCTGTGATCACCTCGTCGGGTCTGCTCTGAAACGTCCACCTACCAGCCCTCCCGGTGGGAAAACTACGAGGAAACCAAAACGTTCCCGCAAGGGGACCATTACTCGGGCGGTTGATGAGGAATCTTTGCTCGTTCGGGCGGCTGACGCTATTCAAGTCGATAACGCTAGTACTTGTGCAAAGGAACCACAATCGATCGTAGAAGGAACGAGTACCGAAGCATTCACTCGGCCTCAACTAAAGCTCCGCCCTCCACCCATCGAAGTTGCTGTTATTGCGCTGCCTGCTGCCTTGACAGCTGACATGGACACGCAAGACGTTGGTGATGGTGATGAAATTCTTGCGCTTCTTAATGAACCCGGCGGACAAAACAGCCCGGATACTGAGGAGGGCCAGGCACTCGCTGCCCTGGGTGGAACTACTCAGAGTTCCCTGACTTTCTTGCCTTCAGTACCAGCCGCCAACAGCGACATCGAGGATGCGTCCCCGGTAACCCGTCCTTTCCATTCGAATCCCAACTCCAGTCGTGAGAAACCCAAGTTTGGAGCAAGCAGGGGATTGTTAGCTGGAACGCACGGTGGAGTTCTGGGTCAGGGGAGGGATGGAACAGGAAGCCGTGCTCGGGTCCGCCAGACGTATAACACAACTTCGAAACGCACCAATTTACATCGTTGAAGTCTATTCATGTAGTATAAAGTTCTATCTATTCCTTGACCTGTTAATTAAAGGGGACAAGCATCGGGAGTACCGCGAACACATCAGCAAATTAGAGTGGTCCTTATTCAACCTTATCCAAACTTTTTATGCTTTTCCGCTCCCAAAATAGAGTGACAGTACGACAAGTGTAACATAAGTAACATAATTGTTTGCTCATCTCAGCCGTAAATAAGTGTCGAGCAGTACCACATCATTAAAGTTCAAAAAGTCTGATTAAAGGAGGTAAATTACACTGGTAATGCACTGTGTCCAAGAAAGTAAAGTAAGATGGTAAGAAGCTCAGTCAAACGAGAACCATGGTTCAGCAAGAAGTGAGTGGAGGCATCGAGATCAGAACCAAACTGAGCAAAGGCAGCAACTTCACGGTATTGGGTGATGTAGAGTTTCAGCCAACCAGCAAACTTCTTTGTGATCATACTGTTCAAAGGAGAGGGGGCAAGTGAGATAACTGACAAGAGTCACAAGACACAGGGCACAGCTCCTCATGTCTGGGCAGCAGAGCCAACATGAGACATGGAAAGACCGACATTGATGGCAGGATGAACACCATGGAAGAAAAGTTTGGCCTCCAGGAAAATTTGACCATCAGTGATAGAGATGACCTGAAGCAAAAGATAAGATTACAAGGAAGGGGACATCAGAAAACACAAACATTAGTGGGAATGTATGTGGAGACATCACCACCTGGAGTCTCAATAATAGGGAGGGTGATCAGGAAACCACCACCAAACTTGTTGCTCATCTTTGCAGCACCCTCGAGGAGACAGGAGTGGAAGTAGAAGACATCACCAGGGTAAGCCTCACGACCAGGAGGACGACAAAGTAGAAGGGACATTTGATGATAGGTAACTGCTTGCTTGGACAAGTCATTGTAGATGATGAGAGCTTGGCAATATATCAGCACACTTACTATATGCAAACTTTCATCTACTCACCATGTTTGCCATTGTTGTGGAACCATTCACCCATAGCACAGCCGGAGAAAGGAGCAAGGTACTGCAGGGGAGCAGCTTCCGATGCAGTGGCAGCAATGATGATGGAGTACTTCATAGCATCGTTCTCCTCGAGCATCTTAATGAGTTGGGTAACAGTAGAACACTTCTGGCCAATGGCAACATAGTAGACACAATAGAGTTTCTTGACCTCGTCCTTACCCTCATTCCATCACCTCTGGTTAAGGATTGTATCAATGGCAACAGCAGTCTTGCCAGTTTGACGGTCACCGATAATAAGCTCACGCTGACCATAACCAATAGAAACCATGGCATCAATTGGATTGAGACCAGTCATCATGGGTTGGTTGACGGAACAACAGGGAAGGATACTGGGAGCCTTTAGGGAAGCACGGCGATGCTTGGCAGCTTGAATAGGACCCTTGCTGTCAATTGGATTACCGAGAGCATCTATGACACAACCAAGAAGCCTGGGGCCAATAGGGACATCGACGATTTGACCAGTACATTTTATGGTGTCGCCCTCCTTGATGGGACGGTTGTTACCAAAGATGGAAACACCAATGTTGTCTGCCTCCAAGTTCAAACACATGTCACGAACACTGGAAGAGAATTCCACCATCTCCTCGGCTGTACTATGCAGCGGTTATTTTATGTTCTGATGGAACAGGTAACACTGTACCTTGGACATTCTTGAGACCCCAGACGAGTCTGATACCATCACCAACACCTGAGAAATAGTTCTGTGTCGAGGGGAGCTTGACCGATGGTGTCTGGATGACAGGGTGAGAAAAATGGATACAGGTATGTTGTGGCGGCGACTCACAGGGTATCCAACACAGGGATGAGAGGCATTGTGGGTGGACCTGAACAGCGAATGGTGACTAGCAGGTATTGGACCGTGCATGGCAGCCATGGACAGGTAGAAGGGAAGAGAGGTGGTGCTAGGGAAAGCAAGTGAGACCGAAGGCTAAGTCAGTTCGGACACTGATGCACCGACGAGAGCCAACACCTGAGAGATAGTTCTGTGTTGAGGGGGGCTTGACTGATGGTATCTGGACGACAGGGTGAGAAAAACGGATACAAGTATAAGTATGTTGTGGTGGCGACTCACTGGGTATCCGACACAGGGATGAGAGGCGTTGTGGGTGGACCTGAACAGCGAATGGTGACTAGCAGGTATTGGACTGTGCATGGCAGCCATGGACAGGTAGAGGGGAAGAGAGGTGGCACTAGGGAAAACAAGTGAGACCGAAGGCTAAGTTAGTTCAGACACTGACGCACCGATGAGAGAGCAGCAGAAAGGAAAACAAAGGGAACCGTGATGCCCTGGCAAGGTTATCACGGTTGTCGGGACCACCATCAGTGTCAAGCGTAGATAACACAGGGATGACTAGCAGGTATTGGACTGTGCATGGCAGCCATGGACAGGTAAAAGGGAAGAGAGGTGGCGCTAGGGAAAGCAAGTGAAACCGAGGGCTAAGTAAGTTCAGATTACTCTCTCTGCACTGTCCGACGCATCAGCAAGACTCTCTTGATGAGCTATATCTTGTAAGCAAGCGTGGACTCGAGTGTGGATGACTATACACCAAGGAACTTGGCAATGGTACCGAGAACATCGTATCTGACATGAAGTGTTCACGGAGATGGGGAGTTGTGACCTTGATTTTGGTGATGAAATTGGCAATCTCCAGATGAACAGGGAAAGGGGGGGAAGAGGAGAGGAGGCCAAAAGATATCACAGACAACAAGATAGTGAATGAAAAACATCAATTCGCCATCTCAAATGCATGATGATTGTCATATTTGTTGACATAGAATGAGTGGAACGAGTCATATGAATTGGAAGGTCTGATACCTTGCGGGATAGGCCGATTCCCATAGATAGGAATAAGATGAGCAGCACGGTATATTGTCTCGACGTGGATGACAGTAATATGGGGGGAGTTGTTGGCAAGGACAGCGGGGTGAACCATCCACATGCCCATGTCTTCGTCAGGATTGTCTCCAATTTTCTCAGACCATCACACCACTGGACATGAATAGTAGTCCCTCGCATGGTGGAATGAAAAAAATGTGAGCATGCACACAACTTCATGGGCATCCATTTCGTCAACATTGGATTCCGAGTCCTTTGTGCCAACGAAGACACAATCACGGCGAGGCCCTTCATTCCGCCAGTCGGGTGTTGAGCGAATATATTCCGTGCGCATGCCCTGAGTACCGCTCAGATTGCTTGGAGCATAGTATCATGATGATGCTGAATTGTATGTGTGGATGTGGCCATAAACCTAAGGACATTCAGAAAGTGGGATCTCAGATGTGTCTCAGGGATCCTGTGGGTTCTTCTGCTCAAAAAGGAACCTGCATACAAGCTTGGTTAGATTTTGGATGTGCAGCTCCTGACCGAGTGTAGCCAGATCACGAGGTCATTTCCATTCTGAACATGTTGGTAAGAAACTGTGGGGTGAAATAAGAGGTGTAACATACACGGAGTTCGTGCCAGCTGCACATGTGCAGTCAAGGAGGGAGAGTTGTCATCTGGATCACATACATCATTATCGGCTTGTATACTGGCTGACGGCAGCATTGGTAATTCAGCAGCTATCTGGCTGGCTTCTCCTCCAGTCGCA
Organism: Boletus reticuloceps; assembly: GCA_018397855.1. Lineage (NCBI taxonomy): Eukaryota > Fungi > Basidiomycota > Agaricomycetes > Boletales > Boletaceae > Boletus > Boletus reticuloceps. The sequence goes on from JAGFBS010000034.1 coordinate 99,268, forward strand.
GACAACTGCACTATGAGCTCTGCATCCAACATTAGTGTCTCATTGCACCAGATAACACTGATTACTAACCAATCATCCTGAACGTTGGGACCTGGTCTAGGCAAGTGCCTTAGAGCATCCCCCGACTTGTAAAATCTACATGTGCTGTGGCCAACTTATTGAGTCTCTGCATCAGCAAACCTACATTTTTTCTGGGTCATTGAAATCAATGACAAGACTGACAGGCCTGAATGGCCTAATCAATGATAGATTGACCTGCCTGACTGAACTGATTTACTGACAAGCTAATAAGCTGATTTATTGAATGGACTGGTTGACTGACCAACTATCTAGCTGATAAATTGACAAACCTGACACACCTAACTGACTGACCAACTGACCAACTGATGTGACTGACAGAGATGACTAACTGATCAGCTAATGGGCTCATGGGCTGACTTGGCTGATTCACTGACAACCTGACTGACTGATAGACTGACATGACTGGTTGACTGGTTGACTGACTGACTGATGGGATGACAAGACTGACAAGACTGACCAGATGATTAATTGATTGACTGGCTGGACTGATGGGACTGATATCACTGGGAAACTGACAAGCTGATATGCTGATAGCTCTGAGAATGCTGATAGCAATGAATTACTTATGAATGATAGCACTGATAGCATGCTGTCAGTCAAGTCAGATAGCTCAGCAAGGTCATTGATTTTGATAACTCAGAAAAAATGTAGGTTTGCTGATGTGGTTGGTCACGAGCATCTGGCCCAGCGCGTTGAACTTGTTGGATCGTCACCAAGGTTCCTTCACTGCCTTAATATGCTTGTTTTCCGTTATTGACGAGCAAAGACCATTTGGTGCACCAAATAAACGGATGAGCTCTGGGTAATGCTTGGCTGCATGCTGACAAGGAAGCGAAAAGGTTGGTACCACCAGATAGTCTTCATTCTGGAATACCTTGTGATAGTGATGGAAGCGCCCAAGCGCACCTTGCATTTCATTGAGGTCATGGTCCATTACAACATGCCGATGAGCAATGTAACAAAATTCCAAGAAGGCTTGGAATATCCGGACTACGTCACGAGGGACATATCCTTCAATTGCAGCGATGTAGACCTGTCAAAGATCGATCAAAACAATATATAAAAGTACTAACCTTCATGAGTGCCTTAGAGTCATCACTGGTCCATTGTTTAAACCTGCGTCCTTGGGGAAATCAGCGCAGCCCAGAGAAAGATGCAACCGCAGCAATTCTGGCACATCATTAACCATTGTTTGGCCATAACAATGAGGAATGAGCTGACCTATGATCGATGTAGTGTTGCCATGACTCGGCTATCACCTAGCTGACTTTGGCTCCACCCAGCTCGTACCATAACTCGACTCTGATAGCCGAGCCGAGTGATGTTACTGGCTTGGTGCGGCTTGCGTAGCTGGCCCTAGTTGACTCTTGACACCCAGTGAGAATTGACTATGTTGGTAGGTGTCCAGGTATGCCCGGACATGTTTTCTTACTGGTTACATAGGAAATCACATTGTAGCACAATTCACCAATAAAACGGGAATGTTGTGCATGCTGATACATTACGGTCTATGACTAGAAAGGATTTCTGAGATACGACATACTGGAGCAGATCTCAACATAGCTTATATCTCACACTGTGATTGTGCAATATGCTGACGACTGATGACCAATGTCACTGTATGCAAGCAGATCTGATCCTAAATGATTCCTAATGATAATTTGATCTGCTCGTAGCTGATCATAAATGTCCATTCTCATTTTCTACCTGCAGATATATGCTGTGTAATGGTAAGTGTACAAGAGGCGTGCACGTGAGAGCAAATGAAAAAAGCACGTTCATGTTCCAAAAGAAAGGCAGGTGCTGGCGGCAAGAAAGGTGCAATGAGATGATGCATAAGAGGGTGGGACATCGACAGCGAGAGACGACATAAGTAAAGCCTTGGCAGTTGTTTGAACAAAAATGGACTTGCGAGACGGTAATGCAGCGTGCGAGATGGTGATGCAACTGATGCGAGATGGTGTGCAAATGACAGCTGGGTTGTGATGATGACAGAATGGAAACCATGGGAGAGGATGTGATGACGTGCACGCGATATAGTGATAGACGAGAGGCTAGTGGAGCGTTCCTTGAGACACGGTATCGTCCCATGCTTTCTTCTCTACCTGTACATACCAGTATGTTAGTACTTGTCGGATAGAGTCATCTGGGAACATACTAATTCCTTAGCCTCGGGTTTGTACGCCTCCGAGTCCAGGCTACATTAGTAATAGTGTCATGTTCATAGTGGATTAATACACACCTCCCGCTGCTGCTCACTCAATTGTTCATCCCAGTATGTATGGAACTCGTTACGATTTCTGTTCTTATTGATCTGTGCAAGCCAACGCAAGGCGCACAGATTGCTAAAATACAAATGAGTAGCAGAAGTGAGCCACCCTATAAGAGCAACTTACTATGCCGTTTTTGCTTTCGTTGGCCGCATCTTACTCTTCTGATTAGAACCTGCCTTGCCTTTGTTGTTTGATGAGTTATTACTCGCTCCTACACCTTCCCTGTCTCCCTTGTTACCCGTAAATTTGTCCTTGGCCCTGAAATCGGGTATTGGGGGGAGGAGAGGAAGCTTGAGCATCACGGACTTCTTTACAAGGCTTGAACTACAAACTGTGTTAGTATACAACAGTAGATGAGCGATGTGATACTATACAGTGGATTAACAATGATGGGAGTGGATGTGGTGACATCCCCGGATGGGGTTGCGAGAGCCCGAGCATCATCCAATGGGCCCAAGGTCTCTTGGGCCAGCGTTGACAAGGTCAGGGCTTCGATATGTTCATGCGAGGGTGGTTCAGTGAGTTTGGAAGCCAAGGTGGGAGCAGGTGTTGCAGACACAATGGGAATGGTGGCATCCCCAGATGAGGTTGTGAGAGCCCGAGCATCATCCAATGGGCCTGAGGTCTCTTGGGCCAGCGTTGATAAGGTCGGGGCTTTGATATCGCCATGTGGGGCTGGTTCTGTGAGTTTGGAAGCCAAGGTGGGAGCAGGTGTTGCAGACGAAGGGTTCAATCGGCCTGAGACTGGTACAGGAGTGCTGAGTATAAGCGAAAAAGGATTGACGGGTATTCCTGGTGACATGGATGGTTCTATGGCGTTGGCCTGGGAATCCAGAGCAGGACTGGGAGTTGCAGATGAAATGTTTGATCGGCACGACTCGGAGACCGATACAGGAGTACCATCTTCTTGCGGTATTTTGGGTGGTGTTGAAAGAGAGATTGGCGGAGAGATTCGCTGGGGTGTATCACCTCCTGGAAAAAGCAAGTGTTAGTACGTTCGATGAAACTGTGCTTTACTCATCTTTGAATTTCTTCTCTGATGGCTCGGACTTGACTGGTTTTGCCTTGCGCTTCTTGCTCACACTGACTGCTGGTTCATCACCAGCTGCAGCCTCGTCTTCCTGCTTGACCTGACGACTTGCGACCCAGTTTCCTTTGTCATCCAAATTGTTGCGGACCCAGCCAGGATAGTTGAGTGAGCAGAGAAGATCGATCTTCCAGTCATTTTCTGCCAGCTGAAGGAATGGAAAAGATTTGTATGTGAGGGAGTACACAACATCTTTGGCAGAGGCATTGGCTTTGCCCCAGCTCTTTGGAGCCATACCCTTGACAACGAGTTCGGCCCAGCAACCTCGAATGGTCTTACGGATAGCTTTGAGGGTTCCCTCAGTGACCGCGTTACCTTCCTCATCTTCTATAAATGCAAATTTGTATCAGGTATCGCTGTGGGCCTCAGCACTATTTGTCCATGTGTTGTATGCGCTTTGGGTATGACTTGGCGTTCTTTGTCATGGTTACACTAGAGCTGCTAGGTACAGTTGTTGAGTTTTGTAATGATGTGGACAACTTCTCAAACATCATTCTACAAAAGGTAATAATATAAATAGCACACTGAAATACAGGACAGTAGAAACTCACTTAAGCGTGTCGCGCTCGGTTGTCACCTTGAGGAGCTGCGCATCAAGTACCTTGCAGCACTCCTTAAAGATGAATGCCTCCTGCATGTATGCCTGACCGGGTCAGCCTACTTGTAGCCTTAAGAATAATCTTACCTGGGTGACTGATGGCTGACTGATTAGATTAAGGTTTGCTTGGGAGTATGCAAGCGACGGCTGATTGATCGGATTAAGGTTTGTTTGAGGGGTGGCGATGCGTCCAAAGACATCCGTTTGGACACCCAACGTGTCGTGCATGTTCTCAGACACGGTGGGACCTACATTAGTATTAGCTGAGTATCCATTACTGTTATTATAGAAAGAGAAGTCGTATGTCGCGTCCATTATGAATTAAGGTGGGAGTTTGGAGCAAGAGGAAGTAATGTGTAGGACACAGGGGATTTACAGTTCCAGTAACTCCGCTCGGCTAGGTCCGACTGTGAGATTTACGCACGTACAACCCAACATTATTCTTTCAATATGACCGAGCCAATCACCGAACTCCTCATGCCGAAAGCACCCCAGATCCACGTATCTGGGGACGTGATCTTGTTAGATATTGACAATCTCGTCCCTGGCTGGGAGACCTACACATTCTCCTTAGATGAGAAGGTAAGTAGTACTTTTTCCTCGTTTCACTATTGGTTTCACAAGCTCCAGAAAATTGTCCTGCAAATAAAGCATCGTGATACCAATTCCGTGTAAGTGATGCTGTTCAAATCAATGTATTGAGCTGATCACACTGATCAAAGGCAAGTACAAACTGGAACCGAACCCAAAACCAAAACAAAAAACAAAAACGTGAACATGATCACGTCTAACAAGATAATTGATGACGAAGAGATATTCATTGATTGTACTACAGGTGACTACATTTGGTGCGTCGGATAATGTAAATAAGATGCATCTAACTATTTTGATTACAGTTGCCCAGTCATCCCATGTCCCATGTCATCTCCTCATCCGTCGGATATCCAACCAGTTCGACAGCCTCTACACTTCAAGATATCTAATCCGCACCTTCGACGCCTTCTACCTCCCCCACAAAATCTCCGAAAAAAGGGTCTGGCTGGAGGGATATAATAAGGAGAGGTTGAATAAGCGTCTGCGGTTGATGTAGTCGCTCCGAGTTGTGCTTTTAATTTTGCTACACCCTGTCGTCGTGCTGTGCTGATGCAGTTTGTCGTTGTACTGTTTTCGTTGCAATCACCATCATTTTGATACAATGAACTGATATGAAAAACAAATATATTTGAAGCTATTCAACGTCCGCATCACCATCCTCATCATCGTCATCCCCTGGCTCTGAGTATATACTGTAGGGTACACCAAGATCGGAAATGTCTACACCTGGTTTTTCCACCATACAAAAGAAACGGTCTTCAACTCCATTGGGCAATGTGAGTACACGAGGGATCATTGCAACAACACTGTGGATGTTTTTGACATCACAAATGAGGTGGTGATCAAGTAAGAGAGATGCCACGAGAACTTGTGAAGAGAGCCGTAGAAGCTCGGCATCCGGTTCCGAATAGAGTTTGAGTATGGCAATGTCTGCAAAGGTCCATGCCTCCTGGGCATGGGATGCAGATTGAATAGCAAGTTGTGTGAAGAATTGGACTTCGCCAACTCTAACTTTGTTCTCGTAGATGAACTATAGAAAGAATGTATAAGTCTGTGTCGGAGCGACTGGTATGTGTTACGACTTTATCTTTTCTCTTCTCTTATCGCTTATCTTGTACTACACGCACTGCGAACACTATTCCTTTTCCACGATGACTTCCCTTATCTCCAGTTCCATTCCGTTGGCACCCCGACTACACTCCACTTGCTTAGTCATCGTACACCTTCCTCCACATTCTATCTCTTTCCTTCGCATTCTATGCCTACCCTTAACTTCTCTTCCATGTAGTATATAAACCGTCGTTTATCGCCCCATGTACTTTCTTTACTCTTGAGCTCCCTTGTATTCTTGTACCTTGTACAATCTATCGCTCTTGTGGTCCCCACTTGAACCGTTGGTAATCAGCCCAACCTCCTTGAATCCTTGAACCTCGTGTGGACGACCCCACGAGCTCCTTGATCCCTTGTAGTCTTCGTCCTACTCTGAAGGACGTTACTTCCATAAGACCTCGTCGTGCTTCTGAGTCGACGCTCTCCTCGTTCTTCGTTTCACAAGGGCTACGCTCGTACCTATCCGGTCCAAGCGTAACAAAAGCTCAAGAGTATCTCTAACGGCTACCATCGCTGTAAGCCGCCACCATTTCGAACTCTCGACTACCACCTAGTCTCTGGGGCCTTCGTCGCCCATCCATCGCCCCCTCCACCTCAGAATCTTCATCTGAGGAAGATCCCTCAATCCATCTCTTTGATCAAGACATCCCGCTCTCTTCTGAAGTGGAACTCCTTGCCGATCAACAACTAGCTCAGAACCTCTCCGTTTCTCTCTCTATTCCCCGCATTCCTACTCCTCCCTCTCCCACTCCTATCTCTCGTCCACCACCACCTTTCGGTTCCTTCCCACCTTCGAACCCTTACCCTCCCGTTCCTCCCAGAATGACCTCTACCTCGAAACCCTCTGAACTCCGTCTCGGCACCTGAAGCCTTTGACGGAAACTATGACAAAACCAACGCATGGATAGCCTCCATCATGACCTACCTTCTCGTCAACGACGAAATCTATAACACTGATGCTAAGCAAATAGCATTCGCCCTTTCTTATATGACAAAAGGAACGGCTGCCACTTGGGCTTCCACCTTTCGACAAGCCGCCCTCGACTCCCTTGCCGCTGGAACCACCACTACCCTCTCTCTCGGAACGTTCGCTGACTTTACCAAGAAGTTCACTACGTCGTTCAAACACGCCAACACCAAGGGAAACTCCCTTAACTGGCTTATGACTGCCAAAATGGGAAAGAACGTTCCCTTAAACACTTACATCGCCAACTTCGCGAACCATACCTCAATCGCCAAAGTAACCGACCATGCAGTCCTGATCCAACTCTTCAACGCTGGAATACCTCACGGACTCATGCGTAATCTCCAGATGATGGAGAAGATCCCCACCGACATAGAAGAATATATTGCAAAGGCTCAGACCTTCCAAAGTCAATACGAGCACGTCCAGGAACTTACCAAACGAGGAGGAAAGTCCCCTTCTACCACATATTCCCCTTCCACTACCACCCATCGCAAAGAATGAGACCCTAATGCCATGGACGTTGACGCTATCCACGTCTCAAAGATGACTCCAGAAGAACGCCAACGCTGCATCAAGGAAGGACGCTGCTTCCGCTGCCGAAAGACTGGTCACTGATCTAGTGACTGCCCCAACTTCCCCTCCGCCTCTTCCTCTACCAAAGAACGAAAGGTTCGAAAGGTTGAAGAAGAACTCCCTCAACTCCAAGAAATTGAGGACGACGACGATGAAACCACCGTTAGGAAGGTTTCTTTCTCCTGCCCTTCGCAGGATTTTTAAAAAGGAGATCTCAGTCGACGCGAGTCCCTCCTATTGCTACTGTTGCCCCTGTACTAGTATCGAAATCATCTAGATCAATGAGAATCCCCATTCAACTCATCGATCCTTCGCATACTATGAAAGTCGTCGACACCTGCGCCCTAGTTGATAGTGGCGCCGATATCAACTGCATTGACTGGCAGTTCATTCGAAAGAACTCCCTCCCCACCACGAAACTTGATGTTCCCATCCGGGTACGAAATGTCGACCAATCTGCCAATCAAAAAGGCGAGATTCGATTCACCTGCACCCTCTTTGCCAACATCGAAGGAATCACTCACAAACTCCTTCTCTATGTTATGAACTGTGGACGTGAAAACGTCATCCTAGGACTCCCCTGGCTCAGAGCAGTCAATCCTTCTATCGACTGGACCTCCCAGACCCTTTCCATCCCCGAATCCTCCAACCAATCCACCGAATTCTACCAGACGCACGTCGCTGATCAGAAGTGACATGACTCCTTCTTCACCAAAACTACCTCCTCCTGTCCTCCTCACCACATCAACGTCGACTCTGTATATGACAGTCGACTCTATGAATACCTCGAGCATGAAACCGAACAACAATACATGCATCGCGCCCGCCAGAACTATGCCATTCACCGCATCATCCGCTGTGGCTCCTATTACCTCCCCAACAACTCTCCAGTCATCGCCAAGTTAACCACTGCCACGGAACTCGCTGCTGCCGCAGAGAAAGCCAAACCGAAAATATCCCTACCTGCTGAATATTCTGATTACGCATCGGTCTTCTCCAAAGAAGCCACCGATCACCTTCCCCCATCACGATCTTATGACCACGAGATCAACCTGAAAGACTCCTTCTCCCCGAAGATCAGAAAGGTCTATCCCCTCTCTCCCGCCGAACAGAAGGCGACGGAAGACTTCCTAAACGAAAACCTTGCCGCCGGAAAGATCCGTCCCTCGAACTCCCCCCAAGCATCCTCCTTCTTCTTCGTCAAGAAAAAGGATGGCAAACTACGCCCTTGCCAAGACTACCGATACTTGAATGAACATACTGTTCGGGATGCTTACCCACTTCCACTCATCTCTGATCTCGTCGACAAGCTCAAAGACGCTAAAGTCTTCACTAAGTTCGATGTCCGATGGGGATACAACAACGTCCGAATTAAAGACGGACACCAATGGAAGTCGGCCTTCATTACCCACAAAGGCCTCTTCGAACCCCTTGTCATGTTCTTCGGTCTCTGTAATTCCCCCGCCACCTTCCAACGATTCATGAACGACTCCTTCCGTGATATGATCGCAGAAGGATGGCTCGTCATCTACATGGACGACCTCCTCATCTTCTTTCCCGACAAAGCCACACACGAGGAACGCACCAAACGAGTTCTCCAGCGCATGAAGGAACTCGATCTTCACTTGAAACTTGAGAAATGCCAATTTGCCACTGAAACGGTAGAATACCTCGGCATGATTGTAGAACCCGGCCGCATCGCTATGGACCTCGTCAAACTTGATGGGATTTCCAAATGGCCTACCCCGACCACCTCTAAAGAAGTCCGCTCCTTCCTTGGCTTCGCCAACTTCTATCGCCGCTTCATCCCAGATTACTCGACCGTCGCTAGACCGCTTATCGACCTTACCAAAAAGAACCAACCTTGGAAATGGTCCGATGAATGCGACCGATGCTTCTCCCATCTCAAAGAACTCTTCCTTGCCGAACCAGTCCTTTGGCTTCCTGACCACTCCAAACCCTTCGCCATTGCCACCAACGCTTCCAAATACGCCACCGGCGCAATTCTCCTCCAAACCGATACTAACGGTGACTGGCATCCCTGTTCCTACCTTTCCCAATCCTTCTCCCCCGCTGAACGCAATTACGACATCTATGATCGCGAACTCCTCACCATCATCCGCGCTCTTAAGGCTTGGAGACACTATCTCCATGGAGCTTCCTTTCCGGTTCAGGTCTTCACCGATCACAAGAACCTCACCTACTTCCGACAACCCAAGGACCTTAACCGTCGCCAAGCCTGCTGGCTATTAGATCTAGCGGACTTCGATCTTAAGATGATCCACGTTCCCGGTTCCCTACTCTCCGGACCGGATGCCCTATCACGCCGACGTGACTTTATCCCTACAGACTCCAATGAGAATAAGGGTACCACCCTTCTTCCCCCATCTATGTTTGTCCGTCTTATCGACTCCACATTGGCCCACCATATCTCCTCCTCCTCGGCCTCCGACCCGCTTGTCCTTCAGGCACTCCAGGCGCTTGATGGAACTATTCCTCCCGCCTTCCGCTCCCGCCTCTCAGATTGGCAACATTCTGAAGGCATCCTCACGTACAAAGGCCGTGTTTACGTACCCCCCGATGAAACCCTTCGCCACTCCATCCTCGAACGTTGTCACGACCATGAGTCTACCGGTCACCCCAGTTATCTGAAGACTCGCCAGCTTGTCGCGGCTGAATTCTGGTGGCCAGGACTCGCACAATACGTCCGGAAATACGTCGAAGGGTGTTCTGTTTGCCAGCAGAACAAGTCGAACACGCACCCTGCCGTCCCTCCTCTCACCCCGATCAGGTCATCCTGCACGCGCCCATTCCAGCAGGTCTCCTGTGATCTCATCACGGACCTCCCCGCTTCCACTTCTTCTTCATTTGACTCTCTTCTAGTCGTGGTGGACCACGGCCTTACGAAGGGGGTAATTCTTTGTCCCACGAAGAAGACTATTACTGCTGAAGGTGTCGCTTCCCTTTTCTTCCACAAAGTCTACCTCCGCTTCGGTCTCTATGACAAAATCATCTCCGATCGAGGTCCTCAGTTCGCATCCTCCTTCGCTCGAGAGCTAGGACGACTCCTGAACTACGACATCTCTCTCTCTACCGCATATCACCCCCAATCCGACGGAGAAACAGAACGAGTCAACCAAGAGGTTGAAACATACATTCGCATCTTCTGTGGCAGTAACCCCACCTCATGGGCCGATAAGATCTCCCATGCAGAATTCGCTCACAACCACCGCCCTCACTCCGTCACCAGTAAATCTCCGTTCTATCTCATGATGGGATATGAACCCCGTGCTCTTCCCTCGGTGCTTGCCGAATCTTCCCTTCCCGCTATCAATACCCGCCTCAAAGACCTCTCCGCCGCTCGAGAAGAAGCATTAGCTTCTCACGAACTCGCTCGACAAGTCATGGCTTCTCGGAACAACCGAGGATTCACTCCCTTCACCCTCGGAGACAAGGTCTGGCTCGAAGCCAGGAATCTCCGCCGCTCCATCATCAATCCGAAGTTCGCCCCGAAACGAGAAGGACCCTTCATAATCACCAAAGTCCTATCTCCCATCACATACCAACTCCGCTTACCGAAGATCTGGAAGATCCACCCTGTCTTCCATGCTTCTCTCTTATCTCCTTATCGCGAGAACACCGTCCATGGGAAGAACTTCCCTTCTCCTCCACCTGACCTTATCGACGGAGAAGAGGAATATGAAATTGATAAGATCATACGTCACCGCGGAACCCCGAAAAGCCGCATGTTCCTTATCCGCTGGAAAGGATACTCCGCCGAAGAAGATTCCTGGATCCCAGAACGGAACTTAAAACATTCCAAGGCCGCTCTCCAGGACTATAAGAAACTTCATCCCTCCGTTTTCTCTCCCTAGCTCTCGAAAATGTCTTTCAAACAACTTTCCATTTCCACTGAATCTTCCCTCTCTGTCTCGTCCACACCTGCATCTCCTTCTTCTACCGTCGCTGAACCCGGATGGAACTCCTCCTCCGTCACCTATTACCCATCCAACATCCCTGGAACCGCAACCATCAATGAACCGTTTACTCCTCTCCCCGATACATACGAAACCTTTCCAACTATATCTTAGATTCTCATTTCTCTATCCCCCTCGAAGCCCACATGGACATGAACTCCGCCTTCCTCGGCCTTTATCGGGCATACCAGCAGACTCAGAGACTCTCCCTCGTCACCAACAACTTCACCGCGTTCAATACCCCAGAGCTCGATAGACAATGGGTCGCTTCCTCCCAAGCGAACATTCTCGCTAACCTCCATCAAGTGATGTACCAGATGGAGTTCGGCGAATTCATCACTGATATTGACCGCTATACCCTGGAACTTGCAGTAGAACGAATAGCTTCTGCCCAGACTATTCCCCTCATACACCCTGCTCTCACCGCGATCAATACCCCCGCATCTACTCCATCCGCATCGTCTTCTCCTCTTTCTCCCGAAGAAGTCATTGCCTTAGATCGCGCTGAACAAGCCCATAACAACCGGAACACCCCTTTCTTGGGGGCCTTGGAACGTCAACCTCTCCTCCCCTCTCACCCAAGCTATACCCACGCCTGTTACCAATGCCATCGCATCGGACACGTACGCTGCAACTGCCCCTTCTACATGTGCCCTATCACTGGCTGTCGCCAATGGGCTCCTGGGCATGACCAACACTCCTGCCATATGGCCACCCGCCATCCTTCCCTTGCGAACCGACTCTCCACTGTCGGCCCTACTCGTACTCGTGGCTCCTTAGCTAGTCGTCTATCTGACGGCCCCTCTCGTCAACCTATTCTTTCCTCTACTGAGAGACGTTCTCCCCCACGACAGTCTTCGTCGTCTTCCTCCGGTTCCTCTCGAGGTTCCTCTTCCCATCGGTCTTACCGATCCGCTTGTTCCTCCGGTACTCGACGAGTACTCCCAGTGCCTCCTCCGCGTACTTCTGCTCCGTCCCCAGACTATCTTGATGACGCGCAGTATGATGATCCCATCACCGAGGACGGTTACGCCAACATCACTGGCTCCCCTGGCGCTTCATACTCTAGTCTCTATTAGTCCTTCGACGATGTCTCGGATCTAGTAGGGGGGTAATGTTACGACTTTATCTTTTCTCTTCTCTTATCGCTTATCTTGTACTACACGCACTGCGAACACTATTCCTTTTCCACGATGACTTCCCTTATCTCCAGTTCCATTCCGTCGGCGCCCCGACTACACTCCACTTGCTTAGTCATCATATACCTTCCTCCACATTCTATCTCTTTCCTTCGCATTCTATGCCTACCCTTAACTTCTCTTCCATGTAGTATATAAACCGTCGTTTATCGCCCCATGTACTTTCTTTACTCTTGAGCTCCCTTGTATTCTTGTACCTTGTACAATCTATCGCTCTTGTGGTCCCCACTTGAACCGTTGGTAATCAGCCCAACCTCCTTGAATCCTTGAACCTCGTGTGGACGACCCCACGAGCTCCTTGATCCCTTGTAGTCTTCGTCCTACTCTGAAGGACGTTACTTCCATAAGACCTCGTCGTGCTTCTGAGTCGACGCTCTCCTCGTTCTTCGTTTCACAAGGGCTACGCTCGTACCTATCCGGTCCAAGCGTAACAGTATGGACATACCTTAACAATTCACGAGACTCGTAAGTTCTCCCGTGACTTGAGCATCTCCCTCCAGACAGAGCGAGCAATTTGCCCATTTGGAAGGAGTAATCTTGCCCATTTATCGAAACGAGGGATCTCTTGAGTAGGTGGTAGATAGTTGTGTAAAAGGGAAGTGAGAATGTTGTCTGGAGAGATGGGATACTTTGATCGTTTACGAAGGAGTACATAACCATCACCAAGGTCAATTGAACCACGGGAAGTCCTTTGGGAGAGTTGTCAAGCTCCGGCATGATAGAGATTAATGCATTGACTTGGGAGCGGCGAACACCCTCTCGAGCAAGGTTTGCATATGGTTTGGATGGTTGGCAAATCTGTTGACCTAAATTACCAATAGTTCGTTCCATAGTCCATTGTGCATAGCAGATTGGAGGCCCTTTTTGAAAGGCCTCAGGAGCCAGGTGAATTACCTGGTGCACGGCGGGACGAACAAAGTGGATGCGGTCATGACGGAGTTGGTAGTAAGGGAGTTCGAAATCCCGTTCCCAAATGCAAAGGAGTGCATGAGCGTTTTCAAGCTGTTCGTGGGTTAGAGAATATTGGCATATGATTTGGAATCCCCGAACAAGCAGGCAGTAATGGGACCAATACTTTATTGGGAGTAGACCATAGAGAAGGATGGGGGCAATACCAAATGTGTAAAGCTGGAATTCCCAGGTCTTGTACTGGGTATTGATCTTCTCTGCGATATTGCGTGGTTTACGGTCATATGAACCAGGGAGGAAGCTTCCAGCAGCTGCGACATTTTCACCATGGGAGGACCAGAGCTGCTCGTCCCTGAAAATGGCCCAGTCCCATGTGGACTTGTCATCTCCAGGCCCAACGTCCATCTCGCCATGCCAAAGGGAAATAAGAAGGTCTGAGATATTCCCAGCGAGATGCATGATATCAGTTGTCATACAGAACAGAACACCGAGCGAACACGACGGATTGAGGCCAAGAATTAGTGGAGGTTTCGTGAGGCCAGTCTCTGTCTTCATCTTGTCCCATTGCGTTTGATTGGAGACGGAAACAATCTTGTGAAGGTTTTGTGAGTAGTCCGAGGAACCGCCAGCGGGAAGATTGAAAACATTGATGTCAGCATGGTTGCTCCCCTCAGGAACTCGATCGCGTGGACATAGGAGTGCTGGATAATAACGATGTGCACGTTCTTTTCGTCTCCCTGGAAGCCCACAGTACAACCGGCAACCGTTTTTGCCACTATGACCAACCATCCCATCCCAATAGACTAAGCCGGGACCATCAGCCGTTGTGAAGAGGAGGTAGACATATGATAAATAGTGTGAGTCAGAAAGTGGGTCCCACATGGCAAGACCCTCATGTTGGATTGCAGCAAGGTGGTGCATACCAGGGAAAAGAAAAGAATCAACATTCTTCGGCTTCTTAGGGCCAGGGATAAAGCCGCCGGGCAAGACATTGAGCTTGTGGTAATGGACGTCAGGGGAGAGGTTGGTGATAATCCATATGTACATCCAGCAGTCCGACTCCTTACTTTCATATAGCTGTGTGCCATCGATTGAGACCATGAGAACAATATCGCGTTCTTTGATGTGGCCGTCCAACACAGCATCTAGGAAATCCCAGCCCATGACGATGTCGTTGACAAGGGGAATATTGGGAGAGCGGGTAGCAACAATATTACAGAGTACTTTTTGTGTTGTTTCCCAGAGATAGCGCATGGAACTTGCGCTCACGGGACTATGGTTTCGTGCCTGAAGTTGGGGGCCAACTGGGATAGTGGTGAATTGTTGAGCAGGTACTTTGATGCGGCCACTGGTGCCCTGAAGTTTTTCCTGGTTCCAGCGCGAGGTATGACACAACGGGCACTCTTCTAGATCACTAAATGGCCCAGTGAATGCAAGGCACGTGTTGGGACACATGTTGTTGAGGATCGGCTCGACACCAGTGTACGTGCTGATGAGTTTCTCGATGTGGTAGAAGCTTGGAATATTTTCTATGTTAGGAAAGTTGTGTTTGAGAGAACGAGCAACAGAGTCATAGGCAGCCTGAGATGAGCTCTCGAGAGTGAGATAGGTAGAGATGCCATGTCAAACAGCTGGGTCATCTATTTTGAGCAGAAGAGCTGGTGGGGATTTGAGGCGAGTAAAGGTGTCAGGAGAGAGTTTGGCAGCAGGATCAGCATTAGAGGTGTTAGAAAGTGCCCAAATGAAATGCATGGTATCTTGCATTGGCTTGAACGTAGCCAGAGAAAAGAGGGTATCGACATCAATATTAGGTTGTGGTTGATGATGGTAATCTATAAGGGTACGAAGTGGATGATGGTCTTGGATGGGGGAGTCTGCGCGAGGGAAAGGAGAGTCTCCCCAAGCTACAGGAGAGTCTGTGCGGGGAAGAGGAGAGTCTCCCCGAGCTGGATGAGAATGTACCTAAGGACGTGTCAACGGACAAAGAGCTATGATGGAAATGTGAAAACAAACCTCGGGTTCTTCTTGTCGGCCTCGTTTATCAGAGACCTGTGTCTCACCGCATTCACACGCTCTCTTTTGTACAGGTAGAACGCTATTGCACCTGCGGGAGGCTGTACCCCTTGCCCTACAGTTAGCGGGAGGAACAACATTGTCAAATTTTGCATTTTGCATGCGTTGTTGTTCGTCTGCAGAAGCTTCTTGTAAATGGCGGCACCAAGTTGTTGAAGAGACCACATGTGGGACACCGAAGTTGTAGGTGGAACAAACACAGTTGTAGCACTGGCTACTAGTGCCAGCACCGTCGATGTCCATGGTGGGCGAATGTCAAATGGCTGGGTGGAGTGTAACATGCTTTAGTGTAGTTGGCAGCGGGTTCTGCCGTTGCACGTTGCATTGCACGTTGCATTACACGGTTGCACGTGTGCATGTGCACGTTGCATGTTGAACTGCGTTGCATGTTGAACTGCGTTGCATGTTGCGATAGAGGGTGCAGTCAGACATATGCAGATATCACCATATAAATATTGGTAAATACATAAAGTAACATACGGGATCAGTGACAGTCATAGTCAATTCTCACTGGGCTTGACGCCTGGCTCAGCCAAACTGAAGTTGGGTCCTTGTCGACTCCTCGAGCTCGCCTCGAGTACAAACACACCGATTGAAGTAGATATGACAGAAAGTACATATAGAAACATCCCATATATACTACTGGCCATGAATGTCCTGAAAGTCCGAACATAAAAACGATTACAACTAAACGAATGTTGTCAGAATAGCCGCAATAGTAGATCTGTGAAATCTCACCGCCACACCACAGAGTTTCGCTGCCTTTGCAGGTTTTCTTTTTTGTTTGTGGTGCAGCTGAACGTCTGAAACTTGGGTGAGAGGATGCGAGGACGTGCACGTGGAGTGGAAGGTGGGTTTTGACCAGAATTGTGGGGTGCAACTGTCTCGAGGGTGGTAGGATTGCAATGGTGAACCTGAAGGTCTTGCTCAATGGCGAGTCGAGTTTGAAGTGATTGGACTTCATCAAGTGGCTTGGGAACACCAGCTTGAAGGAGAGCGCACATATAGTCATAGTCGGGTGATTCTGCAATAGAGAGCATGCGAGTGTACAGGAGCATCTTTGATAGTTCCAGAATGCAGTATTTATGGCACAGCTGCTCGACAGCTGTTGTCTGCTTCTGCTTGAGTACAGCTGACAAGTTAGGTTTCTTTCGGCGTGTGACCTGAAGCCATGGGAGAGATCCGGAGAGAAGATATATAAGGATGTAGACGAGCGACTCGAGATCGTCATGGGGACTTGATTCGCCTCTCAAGTGGTTGTTGATGGAGGTGAATGCTGGTGTTCCATTCAGGCCGTGCTTCTGATGAAAAGGCATGTGAACACCCATTGGAAGGTGACAGTAGGGCTTGGAAAGACTGAAATCGACGAGGAAAATAGTCCGAGAGTGGTCAACACTCATGAGGATGTTCTGTGGTTGAATGTCACCGTGAATGTAACCCTGTGAATGAATGTATTCAAGGTGTGACAACTGAAGATGGTTTCGGAGTGAGCGCACTGCACAATTGTGTTTGCACGACACTTACTAGCTGGTCACCAACATATTGAATGGTGACGGTGCTGAACTTTGTCCGTATTTTGACAAGGTCGTGTAGAGTTGGACCCAAGAGATCGAGAACAAGAACATCAAAGTTTGATTCTCGGCCAATCCAGTGAACACGTGGAATGCCAATGGGTGCATGTTCACCGAGTCGAGCGAGAATACATGCCTCTCACTCCACGGACGAAGACCTTCCGTTGGTGAGTGGTTCCAACTTGATTGCATAGTTACGACGGTTGATGATATTCAGTGCTTTGTAAACAGTTGCTGTAAACTTCCGTTAGCAAGCTTTTCAAGGAACCACAGAATGCAGAACACAATACCAAACGACCCAGACCCAAGATGCTCGGTAAGTCTATACCTGCCATCGATTCGGTGAGGGATATCTTGCTGAGATTCGAGTTCTATCCAACAGTCCTGACCCATGCTTTTCGGAGAGAGGAGAGATTGTGATGGGGATGGCGGTATTAAAGGTCTGGGGAAGGACTGCACATATGTGAGTTCAAATTCCGGTGATTCTTATCAAGATAACATTTCCCAGTCCTATGTGTTTCAATCAGCCACTGTTCAGCAGCTCCCAATATGTCCTGTCTTCCTAACCCCCCAAGGTCCACAGCACAAGACTTTATCACCTCCATCAATGCAGTCTGGACTCTGGGGACTGTTATGCTATCTTGTGTGAGGTGACACTACCGAAGTAGTTTGCCACTCATACCAACATGTTCAAAGACATCACCCGGCAACATCGCTATGGTCGATTTTGAAGGGGATCAAGCAAACTTGAAGCATCCTCATGTTGGACAAGTGGGTGACAGGCAAGCCTGAACCCATATTACTTCATTGATTCAATGTGCGTCGCTTCTTTGTTCATTTCTTACCTCACTAAACACTGGCACGTCTGTCTATTCAATAGAGTTGTCTCAAGTGATTTCTGCATTACCGCGAGAATGGTAAGACAAGTCACAAATTTTGGTCGTCGAGTGGGTAACCACGTCACCCACGTCAGTGAGTCACCCATGTCCCCGCCTGAAATAAGAGAGAGGATGGAGTTGTTCAAGGTCAGTCCTCTCTCATGTCACCCTCAGACTTTCTACTTCCAAAGATGGCCCCACGAGCTCTGAAGACTCGACCTCTCAACATTGTGAATGACCATCCAGTCGCTCACCCTCCTGTACCTCAGCCTTCAGTGCCAGAGCCTTCCCCTGCGAATGAAGATCAGGGCCAGCTGTGTCCCTCTCGTTCCCGCCGTCTCCCTCAATGCTTTTGTGATGATCCATCCCACGCCGCCGGTGTACAGGTACCCGTGCCCCCTGTTGCACAGTCTGTTGAAGCAGCTGAAGAAAACTTCAATCTTGGTAACATCAACAGTGATGAGGAGGACTCCATTCCTAGAGCCCACAGAAGCAACTATGTCAACGATCTACAATCAACTGTGGCCACCGACCCACTCATGACGACTCAGTCATCTCAGAAGCAAACTTTAGTAGCATCGTCCGCTGACATCGCGTTTTTCTTCCCGAAGTGCAAGGGTGAACCTACCTCTTGTACTGTGTGCCAGTGAGTCACCGCATAAACATTGCATTACCATTCTAACATATGTCCTCAGAAAAATGAAAGACGACAATCCAGCGCAGTTCCCTCCAGATAGGTCCTTCATGTACGGCCCAAAGATGTCCAACACATCTAAATGTGGCCATATCGAGAAGTTCCATATCAGTATTTATCTTGAGGAAGCTGAGAAGAACGGCTGGACGGTCTGGTTGGAGAGTGTCAAGGTGGCGTTTGACACAGGCTACGACTTCCAAACACTTCACCAGGCCTTGGCCGCTCCAAATGCATCTCTTCAATCACTCCTGCCTTTGAATCGAGGGGCCCTACTGGATACTTCTGCCTTGCCATCAGAGCATGTCACTTTGGAGAGCGGGTTACCACCATTCTCCAGTGCAGTGCTACACCAGTATCTAATTCAATTCATTGTCGCAGACGATCAGGTATGTTACCACAAGTATCTCAATGGCTAATACCCTTTACTTATCTACTTATCACAGTCAATCAATGTAGTTGAATGCCCGGAATTCCGGTGCCTTCTCCTTCTCCTCCGCCAGGACTTACGAGACTCTCAGATCCCTCGCCGGACAAAGATGCGCGAGCTCATTATTGAGGCCTGGGCACACTATTTCCTCGCCTTGAAAGAGGATTTAGCCGTGCATTGACAGTTGACCATGCTCCTTGTTGTCAATGTACTAACCCTTACCACAGAAAGCTGAAGGTAGAATTTCATTCACGTGCGACATTTGGACAGATAAAAACTTTCGTCCGTTTCTCGCACTGACAGCACATTGGATTGCCAAGGACAATCAACTAGGTACACTCAAGATGAAAGCCGGACTAATCGCCTTCCACCATTTCCCTGGCAGCCATACAGGCGCCAACATCACCAAGACAATTTTACACCTGCTAGATCGCGCGGGCATGACTGAGAAGGTACGTATACATTGTTTAAATGTGTATCAACTCACCACCTTCCGACAGATTGGCCACTTCACTCTGGACAATGCCAAAAACAACGATACAGGCATGCAAGAGTTGTCCCTCCTCCTTGCTGGACATGGGATCAAATTTGATCCCGTTGATCGGCGTGTCATGTGCTTCCCGCACATTCTGAATATCTGCTCTGGGCATATCTCTCAACAATACATGGACGCTGATTTTGCAGCCATCAGCGCGACCTGGGTCAACGCACTTGATCCGAGTGTTGTCGTCGACAAAGATGCTTACCTTGAAGCGCTTCAGCAGGACCCAGTTGCACTTGGCCGTGACATTGTTCATGTCATGCGCGCTTCGAGCCTCCGTCGTGAAGCATTTGACAATACCCTCACTACCAGCAATCAAATGAAGTGGTTCACCCACGAGGAGGGCAATCCAACACAACTTCCGGTGCTCGAACTTCTAAGGGACGTGAAGTCCCACTGGGACTCGATTTACCTCATGATCAACTGTCTCCATGTCCTGAAGTAGGTGAGTGTGCCAACACTATTACTAGGCATGGTGCTAATGTATTCCAAATGCGCTCGACTACTTCTTCAAAGCTCCGGCACATCAAGACATCTCTGACTATGGCCTCAATGAAATGCACTGGCACATATTAGAAGACTTAGAAACAGTCCTTGAAGTGAGTCTTCACAAATTGCTATAGCATTTCATGACCTTGTTCTCTACTTAGATTCCGCATGGCGTGCAGCAGATCATGTCAGGCGAGAGTTTGCCACTTCTGTCACGTGCCGTGCCATTGTTCGATGCCGTTATCATTCAGTGGGAATACCTCAGACGATCTGCACCTCACTGCGCGCCTTTCATCGACATCGGTCTTGCCACTGCAAGAGATTACTATGACCGTATGGGAAAGACAAATGCGTACACAATTACAATGTGTACGTGCGACTACATCCTTTTCATTGGCTTTGTACTGACAGTCCCACAGTGATTGACCCTTCAATTCGCCTCACCTGGATTGAAGCAAACTGGAAGCGAGATGAAGTTACCAGAGTAAAGAGTGTGATCTTGAAACTCGTGTGTTGACTCTTGCAACTACCTCGCTGCTGTTGACGTTGAATCCAGATGAATGAGTACCGAGTGCTGGGCAACCAAGATCTGAGCGAATCACTCCCACCACAAAACCCCCTACCTGGCGCTCATGGCCCAAGAGGTCCCAAAGGCCTTGCCTCATGATACAGCCTTCCGACATTACACCCGCCACGGTTACCGGCCACTACACAAACCGTTGAACAAGAGCTCGTGTCATACGTGACGGCATCTTGTTCCCCTGAGGGAACAGATTCTCTTTCATTCTGGGCGGTAAGTTTATCGACCAACAACTTATCTATTCAATGTTCCTAACTGTTTCCACTAATCTTCTAGGTTTCTCGTAGTACCTACCCAACCCTTTATCGGATTGCTATGGACCATCTCCCGATCCAAGCATCAGCAGTACCATCCGAAAGGGTGTTCTCATTTAGTAGCGAAACCATGACAAAACGACGAAACTGAATTAGTCCCGTACTGATGGAAGCTCTCCAGATGGTCCAGTTTTTCCTCAAGAAGGAGCGACTCAACTTCACTGGAGGATGGATGACGTCAACTACACAGTTGACCATAGATGTTGACGACGACCTTCTTGCGACAATCATTAATGGCTGTGTCAACCGTGAAATGCTGGGGCTGTGCATCGATCACGTTATTGGTGTCATCAGTGATGAAGAGGCTGACGAGGACGACAATTAATGTAGTTACACATGTGTGAGGTAGTAGTTGCATGCAATATTTAATTCTACAATCAGACTGCTACATTCATAGTGTATGCTTTGCACAGGTCACCGTCTTTTTATATCCGCCTTTATGCTTGCCTCCTCCGCCTCTGTATTGCCCCCACTGGTATGGATGAGACTTACGACCTGGTTGGATGGTGAGGGAGGATACTATAACTTGGGACAGGTAAAGAGGTGGGTGATAAACCGTGTGCCCATGGCCCTTGAGAAAAGTTAGCCCAGAGACATGGATGCAGACACTCACCGAGTATGCGACAATGGAGATGAGGCCTTGAGGTGTGTGTGGCAGAATCCCAGTCACGTGATACCAGTAACCAGTTTGTCACAGACTTGCTTCTCTGCTTCGTTTCCTCTGCTCTTGTCGTCGTCAACTTCAAACATGGGCTCATATGCTGCACAGTGCACACTATCTGGATACGACTGGTAACAAGACCTCCCTCCCACCCCACATCTTCCAGCTCGTTAACAATGCCTACCACATGAGGCGCGGTCCCTCATCATCAAGTATGCTTATTTCAACTTATGAATTCTGCTTATTTCATCTACAGTGGTGAAACTGGCAATGGAAGTCAGAAACTGGGCGCCTCACTATAAAGCTGCTCTTGGAGTTGTCAGCTTCCGGCTCCAAGCTCGTGACCCAGGTCCCTGCAGCAGAATTCATCATCGAATCAAGACCCAGTACCAATATCTTGGCCACCACACCAGTACTGGCACTTGCACCAATGGTCTCCATGATGATGATGCCAATTGCTTTGAACAGCTCAAGATGGCTCTCAAGTCTGTTGGGTTGTCCAAGCGACATGTTGCTCAAACATGCCAGCTCGTTGCAGCCATTCTCCATCTAAGTAACATCAAATTCACTATCGACCACAGTTGTGACATGGATGCGGCTGTCGCCCACAATGTGGATGTTCTCGGCATTGTTGCCGAGTTCCTCAGCATACAACCTCCCGCACTCGAATCCATGCTTGCTTACAAGACAAAGCTCGTCAAAAGGGAGCTTTGCACCATTTTTCTCGACACTGATGGTACTTCCGACAACCATGACGACCCCGCCAAGACACACTACACCCTTCTTTTCATCTGGTTGAATGAACACATCAACCAATGTCTCTGCCGTGATGACTTCGACACCGTCATTGGTCTCTTTGATCTCCCCGGTCCCCAACACATGACCAGCCGCCCTAACTCCTTTGATCAGTTCTGCATCAACTTCGCCAACGAGCGTCTGTAGAACTTCATCCAGAAATATATCTTCGAGTCACACGTTGACGAGTATTGGACAGAGGGTATCTCTCGCTTCGTCCCTTTGGTGCCCTACTTTAACAACACTGAGTGCGTTCACACCCTCCAAAACAAGCCTAGAGGCCTCATCCATATCATGGATGACCAGGCTTGCTGGTCACACAAGAAGACCAACCTCACGATGGTGGAGGCATTCGGCAAGCGCTGGGGTAATCATTCATCTTTCAACATTCGACCGGTCGACTGATTGGGATTCCCCACGTTTACCATCAACCACTCTAACGGTCCCATGTCTTATGCCTCTGAGGGCTTCCTTGAGTGTAACCTTGGTTCCCTAAACCCCAACTTCGTCTCCCTTCTCAGCGGCTCTCTCGCTGGTGCGTCAGATGGTGCAGAAGGTCTCAGATCTGCCAATCCCTTTGTCAAGGGGTTGTTCTCAGCCAAAGACATCGCCACCCAAGCACATCCCAAGAACGGGACACCATCGTCTCCGCTCAGCAGCCCATCAAGCCAATGCATACCCCGTCCATGTGTCATAAGAGCACGGTCAAGCAGATGGCAACACTCCGTGAGGATAGTGCTGTTGAAGAACAAGAACAGGAAGAGGATGACATGCCAGATCCAGAGCCTGGGCTTGACTGAGGTATGGGAGAGGAATGTGAACGTCTTCGAGGTGGGGTCAACTCTGGACGAGTTTTGCACACACTACGGGGAACCGATGGCAAAGATGGGTGTGATGGATGGGTCCGCGAAGGAGAAGGTCGAGCAGACTGGAAATGTCTTGGGTCTGCAGGAAACTGACATAGTTCTCGGTCAATACAAGGTAAATTTTGAGTGCCTGTTTGTCACGCCGTTCAAGGATTCTGATCATTTTATTCTTAACCTAGGTCTTCTTGTCTCAAGCTGCATTCCATTCTGTCGAAGATTGTCTCCGTTCTCTTGATGTGGTGGAGCAGAAACGAAACTGCCTTCACAATGCGGAGGCTGAAGCTGGCCTTGATGTTCACTCGATAGGCGACCCATATGCTCCCTACGCATCCCCAGGACTCCCCCCAGACGACTACAAGGATCCCTACAACCAAGTGTCTTCCCAAGCACACATCCCGCTCGTGGCAAACACCTCTCCATTCCAACCTGGAAATCTCTACGACAACGATTATGAGGACTGTAAATCTTTCCGTTCTGACAATTTCAATAACCGGAGTCGACTGATGTCCAATTGAGAAGAGACCAACTCTAACTATGGTTCTGAGTCATATGCGCCTTCCAGGAACATGTTCCAGAATGCTGATAAGGAAGGATTGATTGCTAAAGAGGCTCTGGCAGGTAAAATCATGGAGAACGAAATGACCAAAGTCATCAAGGAGACGTTGGCTCGTCAACGCTGGGTCTTGCTATGCTGGCTTCTAACCTGGTGGATACCATCTATTTTCCTCAAATGGTTCGGCCGGATGAAATGTGAGGACGTCCGTCAAGCTTGGTGGGAGAAGTCCGCACTCAATGTCATCATTTGGTTCATCTGTGTTTGTGCAGTTTTCGTCATTGCCATTCTTGGGGTTGTCATCTGTCCCACAGAACATGTCTTCAGTACCTTGGAGCTTGCATCACATTCCTATTTAAACTCGGCGAATAATGTCTCAGTGGTGAGGTGTTTGACCTCACGCAAGTTGCATCGACGCACCAATGAGTGGTCGGTGTCATCCCCACCAAGTCAATCCTGCAGTATGGTGGTCAGGATGGACAAATGATACAAGGACCATAAATCTTTCTGTTCTGATGACTGTGCCAACGCTGCACTTTGATTGTTGGATTCTTTATAGCGATTTTGTATGTACATCAGGATGTGTAGTTAAATGTGAGCAGGTATGGTGTGCACCGGAATGTATGGTCTACATGCGGTCCAGCTGGAGCTGGCTGCGAGTCGGCTAAGCCAGCTTGAGCCAAGAATTCAGAGCCGGCGGCTATTCAAGCCAGCAGTTCGGCTACATGGGAATAGCCACCGACTTGGCTGTGACTTGAGTCAACTGAAAGTCACAGCTACAGCAACACTAGATTGATGTTGTCCAGCACGCAATTAGCCTCTTTCTTTGGTTTGTATCTAAGCCTGATATACGCGACTAC
Organism: Boletus reticuloceps; assembly: GCA_018397855.1. Taxonomy (NCBI): domain Eukaryota; kingdom Fungi; phylum Basidiomycota; class Agaricomycetes; order Boletales; family Boletaceae; genus Boletus; species Boletus reticuloceps. Next base: position 123,938 of record JAGFBS010000034.1, read on the forward strand.
CCAGTCGACAAGATGATCTTTAAAACATCCTTTGATAAGCTGATGTAGGAGATCGGGGGCGATTAGCTTGTGTATATCTGCGCACAGAAAGTCATTTGTGAATGGCTATATCATGCTGTTAGCATCATGCCATCATAGCTATTGTAAACTTACTACTAGGTTGCAGATAATACCATATTCATCCCAGAGTAAATTGGTTAATATGTTCTCCTCGATTAGAGCTTCGGTGAATGCACATGTGCGAATTGAAACCCATTTGTCACAGTCAAGGTCATGGAAGGGAGCTTGACACCTGGCTGATGTTAGAATGTGTTGGTGAGATAGCGACAATACTCACCGTGGACACCAACGTCATATGATACACATCAGAAGTACGTACCTGCTCCTCATAGTCTGCTATATAAGGTCCCAGACCATAAATCACACGGCGATAATGACCGTCTCCAAACCTAACTACTTCAGGTTTGGTCATGGCAGGGCAGAGAGAGCTCAGTATTTTGGATAATGAGCAATGAAACAACTGCCGATGAAAGTTGCGAAATGCAGGATTAGCCGCATGTTCCTCTGAGGCTAACACATCATTAGCAGATGCCCTTGGAGACATGTATGGAAAATGAGACCTACTTTTCGGGATTGCAAGAAAGCCAATCAATACAAGTGCGTTACAGTGAGCACGGTGCACACTATTCCTAACATTGCCAATAGAGAGATATAGCGGGTAAAACTCGTTGTTGCCAGTGCCAACCGAAACAGTTGTCTTGTCGCTCCCAAGAATAATGGGAACATACATACTACTGTGTGTATCGGGGTCATCTGATACGATGGCCTATCGTTCAGTAGAGTGAGCATCCCTCTGATACATAGTTACCATATGAATGTACAGCTTGTTGCCATGCCCAGTCCGCAGACATAAAGTCGTGGTACTAGCGTATGTTGCCGCTGGTAGAATATTCACGAAATGGCCGTAAGTCCATCTCCTTTGCAAAGTCAGGGTTACCAAGGAGCTGGTGTACAACAAGCCAAGGATCCCGATACCAAACTTCATGTTGCTGTGTCATCCAGTCTGGAACTGCTGGTACATCCAGAATCTCTCCAGTGAATTTTACCGAAAAAGAGTTCCATTTGACGTCACCAAGAGGGATGCCATCAATGGTATTGTGGAGGTGGCAGTGGTCTTTGAAAGGTGGAGTGTCGCCATGTCTGCGTAACGTAGCATTCCAGAGGTAGCAAAGAGTGTCGATATCAGTGGTGGACATCTGGTTGCGGCTGTAAAGGAATTCGGCGGTCTCGAATTGAACTCGACTAGAAAACGGGGTCCAGTCCTGTGGGTCCTTGATGCAGGGTTCTGGTACAGCACCAGGAGGAAGGAAATTTCTGTCCTTGTCACAGAGTCTACCTGCATGAGTGTTAGTGGCGTCCAGTGTCAGAGAAGTCATAAAAATATACCATTAAGCTTCTGGTGATAGTTGCGATAGAATTTATCACCCGGGCCATAGTACTCCATATCAACACCAGGATTGGGGTCGGGCGGATGGGGCAGACCATTTGCGGGGTCTGTCGACCGTATCTCATTGAAGTATTCATCATCCCACTCAGCGCCCTCTCTGCCATTGTGATGCTGGGGGCCATCTCTGGGGCCATTTCCATCATTGTCATGATGGGACCCATCTTCGTCGTCATGATTCCAGTGGTCTTCCAACTCACCAGTGTTGGTATCTTGATCATTTCTGGGTGATTGACAGTATGTGGTCGATGGAATGACAGGGTGTACTGTGCAGTGGTGTTTTGTGTGGCCTCTGAGTGACTTGAAGTAGCGTTGACACCCAGCATAACTGCATGGGTACTGGAGTTCACTGTAACGTTGTTGCATGATCCAGAACTTTGAGAGGGCGCCACAACTTAGTACACATAAATGTAGCACTTTGTTTGGGGTCAGGGTCTTCAAGCATCATCATACATTCATAAACTCACGCTAGCCCATTGAGTTTTTTTTTCCCATCCCGACATTCACCTTGTCCTCCCAGTGCCCATCCATCCTCGCTCCACTCTATAATGGCTGACGATAGCCCTGCCCCGGGCCCTACCCGCCATACTCGCCCGTCTAATGTGAATAAGCATCCTGTGGACATCCTCAAGCCTGCCAAAAAAAGACATACCAAGGCAGAGAAGGCCGCAGACAACCAGCGCTTGAAAGATGCGAAGGCTGCTGAGGAGAAGGCCACAGTTAAGAGTGTTGGCTGCCTGGCAACAATGGAGATGGAGGCAGAAAGCAAGGAGACTGAGGCTCGAGCGAACCGGCCTCAACCTGTTTGCCCACATCCCTGGCCTCATGTCATATCCAAGGCCACTGATGGCTCTGCTGCCCAGGCAAAGATAAGTGGTACCTTGTCAGATGGAGCAACATTGATGAATCCGGCCGACTACAAGGATGACACTGACGTGGTCTCAGTGGCCCATAATGTCAAGAAACCTCAAGTGTCCTTGAAGGAAAGCCTTCAGGCGTGGAAGGCATGACATCAAGCAGAGAGTCAGCAGAAACAATGTGAGTACTTGGGTTGACTCACATACTGTTGACACATGCTGATGGGAGATTGATCAGCCACTGTAACTCCAAGTCCTGGTGAACCTCAGTAAGCTGTTCTTTTCCCTGAGTGTCGTTGATGCTGCTACTGACTGAATCGACTCTTTTTTTCCTGCAATTGGCTCTTTCTTCTAGATCCAAACCTGGCAATGATGGCATTGACCGTTGGATTTCATGCGTCTCCAACTCCCGGGTTCACAGCCTTAATTCAAATAGTGGCTTGACAGGCTTGCAGAGCGGTTCCCGCGCAGCACATTCTGGTCCACCCTCAACGACTCTATCAAGTGGAGCTACTCTCCACTCGCAGGACCCTGACGCAGATACCAGTTGCGATGTGTTTGCAGACATGGTCAACAAGAGAAAAGAGAAGGCCGTGATGATCTCGGGGTTTAAGAATGTTGTGGTAAGTCATCAGAACTCTGGCACATTTCAGTACACTGACAAGTAACTACACAGTCACTCCGTAGAAGATCAAATGCAACCCCGAGGTGGGTCAAGACATGGATTGGGAAGACATGGCCCCACCGCCCTCTCAGCCTCATGTCAGTTCAGCTGAAAACGACATGAATTGGGGAGATATGCCTCCACCACCCTCTCAGCTTTGTGATGGTTCAATCACAACAAATTGGGGATATACGTCCCTGTTGCCCTCTCGTGTCAATTCAGCTGCAAACAATATGAATCGGGGAGATATGTCACTGCCATCTCAGCCTCACGTCGACCGCACTTCAACCACAATCAAGCAGAAGGCGATGATGGCAAACATCATTTCTAACAGCAAGCCAGATGAGAACAATGAAGGAAACATGACAGACTCACTTCCCAAAGCGCTGGAAGATCATGTCAGGCTGATGAAGCCCCTCCCACCCAGCATCGCAAGAAAAGGACATCGTCAGACTGTTTCGGTAAGTCCTGACTATCTATTTAACTGGCACTAATGTCAAGAAAAGTTGTGCACTGGGATTGTCACCACAGAGTCCCCACCAATGGTCAAGGAAGAAGAGCGAGCCAAAGCCAGCCCCTTTGCAGAATATCACGCCAAATACCAGTGCCCTAACTAGTACCATTGCGCTGGGCGATCCCCCGGCCAGCAGCACGCAGCAGACTAACCTCCAGTATGACACTGATGGATTTATAATCGAGAGTGTCAAAAAGTGCAGTGAGTATACCATGAAGGATCTACCTGTCCCAAGTGATTATCGCTGGTCCCGTGGTGTCATTGGGACGCTGACCCTTTGGTGCGGGACCCAGCCCAATATATGGGTTATACCCAACGAGCCCTTTGCTGCCGCTCTGCAAGACATCTTCAATGTTATTCATCCTGGAATCAAGTACCATGTGACTACCAACTGCTCAGTACATGCCGTGGTATTTTTTTTTTGGTTGTGCTTGGGTATCACACTGACTATTTTTGTAGGCCCTTCAACGCATATCGGAGTGGCAGAGCAGCTTTGGCTCTGCTGCGCTTGCACTGATGATCAGCTACTTCACCAAGCTGCCCGATGACAATGTTCCACAGGACGAGGCAGCCAGGCTCCACTGCTCTTTTTGTTTCTTGGATGAGAGTCCTGATTTGGCTGTAGAACCCACACCAGAAGGCCGATTCAAGTCGCTGTTTTTATATGAGCTTGTTGCTATGACTTACCTCAGCAATATCTCAGGATTTGTTGAGGTAAAAGGGTGGAACCCGAAACAGCTCGCATTAGGGAAGAATGGATGTGGCGTGATTGCCATTGCAGCTATGGTGGTAACACATGAAATCCTTGCATTTATCCAACTATACTAACTATTCTACAGCTTGAACGTGCCATTGAATTTGTACGTGACGGTGTCATTGATGTCGAGCAGGTATTGTTGGAGATGATGGATGCCCCAGATGGTAAGATGAAGGTCAAGCTGCCGAAGACGTTGAACAAGGCAACTGGGTGAGAGACGTCGACGCCATATCAGTTCTCAGCGTCCAATTGGAGTGTGGGGACCGCCAACTATAAAGTATCAGTGGAGAGAAGAGGTCCTGAATTTATTTGCTCTATCTTTGCAGAGGCCCAGCGTCATCGGAACGTCAAGTTGGCCAATACTGAAAGCAATTGCTCTCTTGCGGGCAAGGACACAAACGACATGGATCTGCGCACTCTTCTCTGTAGTATGACCTCATTATCTTTGCTGCTAACACAAACCGTGTGGACTGACGATGAATACTTGCTTTAGAATGCCATCTTTGTCTCTTCACCTTCCAAACTGTTCACTTCCTCCCCACCATTGTCTCCGTGCAATTGTTTATGACATATGGACTGTAACGGACACAGTAATTCTGCTTTTTTTCTTCCTAGTGTTGAAACTACTATACTTTTTGAGCGTATTTGCTAATCCCTATAGTTTCCCCCCTTTTTTCACTTTTTATCTTACAATAGATGGCGCGGTGCAAATTTGAGGCCAACTTTTTTCCTTTTATCTATGGTGTGACAAGAAAAATAAGCTTGCTGCAAGACAAAGGATAAGCTTGTCAGATGCTTGTTTTCCTTACAGTGAGGTTTGTTTGATACAAACTTATTTGCCCGAAAAAGCTCGTATAAGTATAGTTACAGCACTTTGCAAAACTTTGCGGAAATTTCGTTTTGAAAAATCGCGCCTCGGAAGCTGCTGAGTAAGACCCCAAACTCGTCTTAGTGGGCAAATGTGTCACAGCGACGTGACCATACTTGCCCACCTGCTGCCATGTCAATCCAATGTTGCAAACGACACAAAAGGTTTTCCGGCCACTGTGACGCACGCTTGAAGGCATCAAGGTGGAGGTATCCCCTTGCTACGTGAACTCATGGACGAGTGCAAATGGGATCTCCTGACATACTAGGCTATATAGCACTACCAAGTACTAGCACCTAAATTCCTAGTGCTTCGAGAGTGCTCCAAATACTACTCAGTGCAATATGACTTGAATTCTCCACAGCACGAATATCTTAGAACTCTGAATCTGGTGCAGCACAGATACTTTTCAATGCCATGGATCTATAGTACCTCAACGTAACTACATGGTGAACGTTTGAACTCCCACCTGGCACAAACACCTTTTCGACACCATGAATGCCACTAGTAACCAAGCTCTCTACTGGATTTTCAACAAATATTCAAAATTTGTTGCTTGTCCATGAGTTCACGTAGCAAGGATACCTCCACCTTGATGCCTTCGAGTGTGCGTCACAGTGGCCAGAAAACCTTTTGTGTCGTTTGCAACATTGGATTGACATGGCGGCAGATGGGCAAGTGTGGTCACGTCGCTGTGACACATTTGCCCACTAAGACGAGTTTGGGGTCCTACTCGGCAGCTTCCGAGGCGCAATTTTTCAAAATGAAATTTCCGCAAAGTTCTGCAAAGCACTGTAAGTAGGACTCTAATTTGCTGATGCATCTGATAAACCCCTTATAAACCCCTTATTTACTGTGCAATGTATCCAATATGTCTAAGGTCATAAAAGCCCTTAAAAGGGTAGGTCACTTACACAATATGCAGTTGATCAGACACTCTTGATGCAAGTGTAACATTTCTTGTACATATTGTACATATTTGTGTGCTTAATGGCTACTGCCAACAGATACAAGGGTTTATAAGGGTAGGTTTGATTGCCAGAAATATAGATTCTGGATAGTCAGTGCGATGAATCATAAATACTACTATCATTCCCTATCACCATAAATGTGTCTCTTTCACTACAAAACAACAAAGATTACACTGGTACTTGGGAGACAGTTCACATCAGCAATGTATCACATTACTTTTTCTTACTTACTTACTTTTCCGTCACTTATGGCTACCATTTACATTCAAGTTCCCCATAAGTACTATCCTAAGTAGTCCACGAGTGCTCTTGCAACACTCATGCTCAAGTGACTGACAAGTAGTTATTATAATTTAATGTGTACTAGTAAATAATGAGAACTCCTTGGCTCAGGCACAGCTTTTGTCGGCATGTCCCATCGTCCTGTTGTCGTCATTGCCATCATTGAGTCGTGGGTGAGGACGAGGAGAGAGGGAGAGGATACGGCGCTCGCTGCGATGTCATCATCCAAGTCGTTGTCGGTGTGTCCCATCGTCCCATCATCGTTGTTGCCGTCATTAACCAAATCGTCATGGGTGAGGACGAGCGAGAGAGGGAGGACAGCACTTGCTATGATGTTGTTGTTGTTGTTGTTGTTGTGTTCTTGCATTGTTACCAGTGTCGCTGTCAGTGAATCCCATCGTCCTGTTGTTGTTGTTGTTGTTGCATTGTTGCATCATCAGCATCGTGTCATGGTGTCATTGTCGTGGGTGAGGATGAGGGTGCCAGTGAGGGTTGAAACATTGAGGGTGAGGTGGCGCATCGTTGAGTCATCCTGCGTCGTGTGACTTGATTGAGTAAGCAACTTCGGTGCACTTAAAATTTTCTCTAAGTCCCTCAGCGTTGATGTCACTCGAACCACCATCTCACCCTCACTGGCCTGCCCTCCGACAACAACAACAACAACACTATCCTTGGACCTAACTGTGCATTTTCTCTGGCCGTCCATCATGTCCCTATGGTCCTGTTTTCGGAAGGCGGAGAGTGACAAGGATAAGGAACAAGTTCAGGCACAACGGCTGTTGATGTGGGTCCCAGTGGACTCTCGTTTGAGGAAGGTATGTCGCTTCATTCTTCGTCTTCTCTTCTCCTTGGCTCAAAAGAGTTTGAATAGACACTGCTGGAGGGCTTGGACATCATCTTGGTGTCACCTCATGCACGCTTCTCATTGTTGGATGCATCATCGGGACCGGCATCTTCTTGACCCCATCATCCATTCTGAGTGGCGTAGGGTCCATTGGAGCATCGCTCATGCTATGGGTCCTTGGCTTCATCCTTTCGTTTTGCAGGTTGTTCATCTGGCTTGAGTTCGGGATGATGTATCCTCAGAGTGGTGGAGAAAATGTTTACCTGGAGGCAATTTATACAAGACCGAAGTACCTCACCACAGTCGTGTTTACCGTGAATGCAATATTACTCAGATTTACGGCGAGTGGGTGTATAGTAAGTGCAGAACAGTGGTTGTGTTGTGGGGATCTATCCATTTGACTTTGGATGGTATGTAGTAGGTCTTTGCAAGCAAGTAAGCGACTTGGCAGCATTTCTTTGCATCACAAATATCTGAACAGTGTTTTAGCATCCTTGTTTCGGCTGGCAAGGTTGCAACGATGTGGTCCAAACGCGGTATCACTCTTGGAGATATGTCTTAACTGTTATCCAGATGAATATTTATCCAACCAAGCCTTTAGTCATCGTTTTTGCGACACTTCTCCATGGGGTACAGCCGAGTTCTCTTGATGCACCATCTCCCACGCTGAGTTCTCACTTCTTTATTTATTTAAAATTTAAAATTTCGCTCACCCAAGGTGACAGCAACGTAGTATAAAACTTGAACGCGTCAGACAAGTCAACTTCCCATATGTGCCCAATCGCTATTTGGCGGTGCCACATCACCACATTGCTGTATGGCAATTTCCCATTCTAGGACCAAGGCAGGGTGCTGGCATCGCTTCTACTCGCTGACATCTCTCATGCTGAGTCCGTCTTCAAGTTATCCGTTTTTTTTTCTGCTTACCCATGGCTACACTGGCAGTGATGTGGGAGCCTCACTGAAAGGGTGAAGAAGTTCACTGCCAGCAGCAGCCATCATCAATGACCCGTGTGAGACACTCATCACCCTCAGCTCGGGATCCAAGGACGAAACATTTGGGTCATCGTCAACCGCAAACCCGAACAGCCAAGGCATCCAGTAAGTGAATATCCGTAAGTCTGACCAATTTGCAGTACTGTAGCTAACAGAGTGTTTGTAGAAATCCAATTTTCCAATTTATGCTTTCATGGGCCACTCCTTCTGTCCAGTTGCTCAACTGTCTGTTTTTGGCTGCTCTGTGGGTCACTCAGAAGGCTTGATACCTCAGCGTCTGTGTATTCCCTCCCTTCCTCAATGGAAACTTTCTTCTCAGCCAGCACTGGTTTCTTTCGGCGTTGATACTCCCTTTTGGCCACATATCCGACTTGGATGGACTTTTGCCACTCATCTCTTGCCGCTACTTTGTCGCTTACTTACAGTATGAGAACTGGCATGTTGGGGCATCATACTTAATTACTACTTGTTTCGTGACTTATAATTCATCTCAACAAGCCTGAAAAAAGTGGCTTCCAGTAATGGAACCTACTGGAAAAAGTATTCATTTACTTTGTAAGCTTTTTACTTGTTTGTGCTTAATCCTCATGATAAGTAGTTATAAGTGGTCATAAGTAATGTGTTAGAATGCTGATGTAATAGTTAACTTGGCAAATGCTGAAATCACTGGATGGCTGGATATGGCGTAGCTTAGATGCAGTATTGGTGTATCAGCACAATAACCAGAATTGCTGGAAATGTGTAACTTGTTTTGTGTGATTGCCGGAGGAGGTCAAAATGGGTTCTCCTGCCAATGCCTGGATTACTTATGTACATTGAAGGAATGCATGATGGAAAAGATAGTCGCAAAACATCAAGTTCAATTTGAATGTAAACTACCTATTCACAGCTCCCCGGTCATGCTTGCCATTCTACTCCAGTCTTCCACTCAGTTACCATTGTCCACCTGACTACGTTGTGTGGTGTCCGCCTGACCACCCTCTGGGGTACTCATTACACTAGATTTAGTGCGGTGCCTCTTGAATGATGCCACCACTGACACACTGGAGGCTACTTGATCTGAATAGTCAACCAAAGCGACTTGTCCAAAGACCTGTCTGTAGACATGTCAAACATGTTGATCTGCTGTCTCGAGACCACATACCTGTTCCACCACCACAACAGGTCATCTATAAATTGCTTCTCCTCGGTGTCCTTGATGTCTTCGAACCAACCAACTATTTGGTTATAAAATTTTGTGTGATCGAATACACCATCGACCAGCCTCCATGAGCCGCAGCTCGAGAGGGCAAACCGCAGCTGCAATGGATTGAAGTGAAAGTCACATAACTAAACTCACTAACGCTCACTTGCACTGCTATATATGCAATGGCCCGGGGGACTACCTTCTTTATCCCAAGAAGGCACACTATGTGTGTAATGACCCAATATCCTATCTAGGACAATAGGAGGTTCTGGAGGTTGCCTGGTAGATCCTAGAGCGCTTGCAATGAGTAGTTCTGTTATCAAGTACAATCACTGGACCACTAGGGTCTATGGTGGATTGCTAGCAATGAGAATAGAGGGGAAAGAACAGAAAGAACATGGGGAACTAACAAGAGAACTAGACTAGAGAATAGTACTACAAACATAGGGGTATTTATAGGGGCTAAGTGCGAGCACAGGCCAAGCTGTGGAAAGGCTGTGGGAATCTAAATAAGGTTAATACCATGGTCACTGGATACCATGAGGATGCTCTAGATAAGAGCTATTAATGCTATTGGAGGATGAGGGAAAGTGAGTCAAGAGGAAAGTCATGAAGCAAGCATAAGGGTGCAATGTGTATACCATGAGGTGGCATGAGGTGCACAGCCTAGATAAGATCATGTGACTTGGTCATGTTACTAGTAGCATGGGAGACATGTGACCTGATGAGGTACGTCTTGGCAAGTGAAGGAATACTATGGTATACTTTGGTAGTGTTTTGTGTGCACTAGTGGGACTAGTGTTAGTGATTAGGAAATGAATGGTAGTGAAATGTAATCGAGAAATGTAGCATCTGTAACAATGTGTGTGCGGGTGCGTCTTTCTCCACGGTGCCGCTTTGCTTGGCCATTAGTGATCATAGCTGGGTCCATTTCTTCATCCACAGAGCTTGGTGATGTGAATATCAGTTTCAATGCCTGGAATATTTTTGGTGTGACAAGACCTTCAGCAAACAGATGGTCAACAATGAGTAAGCATACCTTCACAAGGAGGTTCCCTCTAAATAAACCCTCCAAGGGTTGCTGCAGATCATATCGGTCATCTTTGTATAGGAAACATGGCCACGAGTTTGCGGTGATGAGGAACAGAGGATCCCAATTCCTTATTTTGTCATGGTGCCTGTGAATTCTCAATCACACAGTTCCATGGTTTGTAAAAGATGATACACCTACTTGGCATTGTCCCAGTCAAATTCTGTGGGACAAATCAACCTGGCTGTAGTGTTGTTATAGAGCCCACAATCTGTTTTGTCATGGGCTAAAAGTTGGGGATTGGCGTCCATCAGCCACATCACCACAGCAAGCTTAAGGTGGCAGGTATCGTCGGCACGCACAGCGTCTGCTCTGTCACTGAGCTGGGGAATACCATGGTTATGCATTCATAGAAGTCCCCATTCACTGTGCAAAAAAAAACTTACCTGCTTGATAACCCCATCTAATTGAGCAATGTTGCTCTCGTTCAATGCCCAATGCCAGAAATCCGGTATCCACTTCTTTAGTTCGTTGTAATCCTTGTAAAGGGTGTCCTGCCTTTACAAATGATTTGCCGGGTGAGCCGGTGAAAGGTAGTCAGTCACATAAGATCCACTTACCGCTCGCTGTGAGTATGATTTCCTCCAACTAAGGTGCCTCGTCGGTCTGCTTCGCTAAGTATATCGGCAATGTTGTCTGACAAGTATACTAGTCTCCTAAAGGCCCTGCCACGGTGACGCCAGCTATGTGCACAATATGAGAGTGGATCCAAGGGCTGCCATACTATTCAATCACTTACTTGACAGTCCCTCGTGCCTCTGCACCTGAATGTTGTAGCATGGAAATTTGATGCTGCAACATTGCAACATGCGCCTGCAAAGTGGCATTGGAAGGCTCATTCACTGCCGGGACTGCTGAAGAGGCTGTTGCCCCAGATGCGGTAGCCTGCGTCAGCGCTGCATTGACCTCTGGAGCCTGCACAATGGGGATGGTGTTAGTCGCCATTGGACATAAAATAGCAATAAAAGGATGTGCGGATTATCGAACCCTGGCACTGACTAGTCCATTTGACAGGGTTGGGAACCATGTGCCCATAGTGTCAACATGTGTCTGTTGTTGCATCAGCATATGCAGGTCACCTCGGGTTAGCCAAATCACAGGACACCCATCAACGCATAAAAAAGGAAAAGTGCCATTTGGTATAAGTCCGGAGATGCAACTCTGTGGATGTCCATTGCTTCTAGGTGAAGTGTTGTCCAAGATCATCTGGAGTTGGCCAGAGTTGGACTTGGCGAAATCTGGGATATGCACCAGATCCTGGTGGGTTATTGCAGTATATCCGGTGATTATAGGTACACCACTTTGCAGGAAACACTATAGTCATATTAGCGTGCTGTTTGCAATCCATCTACGTGCAAAATGTCTCACAAGCGCTGCAAACCTTCACCACGCCGGTCTTGCAAGATGTACCTCTTCCACATGTCCCACCTTTGCCATCCATCTCTCGCTGTAGTGATGAGAAATGGGGTGGTGGTGTCCTCTGTAGAGAGAGACTGAGGAATGAAAGGGTGGGTGCGAGTATGAAATCGACCCAAGGGGTTCAGGAGAGGTTGTTGTAGTTAGAAGGGGTAGCGAAGACGTTTTCTGGGCATATACAAGAAGATCCGGACGGGATCCGGAATGGAAGAGAAACAGATGGAACGGAAGCCCAATGAGTCTGGTCATAAATGACGCCGGATATGAGCAAGAGGTGTTTGGAAGATGAGCAACAATGACCAACAATCACCTCCGATGAAGTTCAGGCAAGGGAAGATTCTTTTTTAGCTAGTACAAGTCTCTTTATATACAAGACTGTATCTGAGTGTAATATCCAATAGCTATGAGCAGAGAGTGTAATGTAAGAAAATGCTTCTTGGGTGCGCAGACGGTTCTGAAGGCAGTGTGAAAATACTATGACAGATCTAAGCGAAAGGGTTAAGGACGAAGGACAGTGATCCCTGCATCATGTAGTTGCTCTAGACCTTCTTGAGGGCAACTGAATGGATCTGGCTCAAGTACCGCTAATGACACTGCCTTCAACAGGTCATACGCGTCTTATACGACAGGGAAAAGAGATAAGTAAGGTAGAGTGCAGCCATCCGGAATGGTCAGAGTTGACCTGGTCAATGCATCCAGCACGGAAGAATGACAGATGCCAACGGATACGCACCGGACGACACTCAGACGGACATGGGACTCAACGGATGACTTGAGGAGTGTTCAGTGACGATTATCTGTTTTGCTAGAAAAGGGGAAGAAAGGGGAATGCGAGTACAGGAAACCACGGGTTCCTACATTGCACACTCCAATTTGCAAGATTACTCTTGCACCATCTCTGGGCTCATTTTCTTGCATGGACCCATTTTGAAAACTGAACATACAATCTGCATAGGCCTACTAGGTACATGCCACACCCATCGCACACTAGTACAATTCTTGCAATATCCTTCAAGTTGCTGCTCAACTGCCTGCTGTCTTGCAACGAAAAATGTCAGACAATTTGGGACTGAACAATGGACTGGTCGGCCCCGACTCAACACACTCCCATTACTTTGCCTGTCGCCCCACATACATCCCAGGCCATCATATACTCCCAACATCATCAGTGCAAAACCACACCGATGAAGGGTTTTGTCCACAAGGTCGTTCTGTCGCTCTTGGACTTTGGGACATGTGCTGCAAACAGCACTGTGCTACCTCAAAGCTATCCGCTCAAGGTCCCAGACCTCATTCACAAAGAGAATCATCCCGCATCTTCTTCCCCGGTCATCTCAGATAATGATCAGATATTTCAAGGTGAGGTCGGCGTTGACTACAAATCCAACCTTGGTAGTCTAGCTCCTTCTACTGATATATTGTCATCTGACATCCCACTCGCCACCGTGTGGCTAGATGTGATCCTGCAGGAAGCCGACACTTCATTTGCATTAGAACCTGGTCTCGATGCTGACAAGGTCCCAGTATACAAGTCAGAGACAGATGACTCCCTCCCCCCTCTCCCCCCTCTCCTGTCTCCACTTCTTTGTCCCCGTTGCACCTTCCTTGCATCGTTGATTCTGGCGTCAAAGTTTATGCAAGATCATTGCTATTCAAACCAGGCATGGGCAAAACTCTCTGGTCTCCCACCACATGAGATTGGAAGATGCGAGCGCACGCTCGGAGAAGCGCTTGAATGGTGTCTTTGGGTTGGTAAATTGCTTGCAGCGCAATCCACCTCTGGACGTGCTCTCACCAAATGTAAGAGCGAAAGCAACATACACTTCTCCGGAAACCCTCCTTTGGCGATCAATGCAGATCTATCTTCGCCCCCTGGTCTGAGGATTTCTTCACTCAGGAGGTCTGCGACCCTACCCGCTGGGAACCTATATTTTGATGGCCCATGTGTGAATGAAATCAACAATACTAGCCCAACGGCTTACAGCTCCAGTCCATCAACCCTGGGCCTCAGCTATTCACCAACCCCAATGGAATCATTACCATTAGTCCTGGTCGCCAAAGCGAACATTTTGCAAGACTCGCCTCCCTTGCCACCGTCTCACCTTTGCTTGCAAGGTCATTTGCAATGCTACAGCAATCTGCTTCCACCAATGCCTGTTGCCCGACGAGACATTTCCCATGTGATTCCCTCAGCAAACCTGTTGCACTTGAACTCAGACCAACCGTAAATCCCTACCCATATGAGTTCTCATTTCTGACCTCCAAAATGTCCTTGTATCCTTGTGGTGTCCTTGTGGTATGCTGGTGATGTCCTTGTGGTATGCTGGTGGTATGCTGGTGGTATCCTTGTGGTATGGAGAGAATGTTTGGTAAAAATCAATCCCTTTAACCTAGGGAAAGCTCTTGGCTACACATTACTTATTTATATGCTTACTCTTTGTGAATCTATTCATGATCTCATAAACCTTTTTTTCTATATCTGAAGTTCATTGTGGCAGGCTTAGTGAGTCAGAGATAATGAACATGTTTATATAAGATACTAATCAATAACCATTTGTCATTTGTGTAGATCTAGCCTGTTCTATGTGTCACCTCATGTTTGTGTCATGATGTCTAGAGACTCATGTATATGCAACCTTCCCTTATTCTCCAGTTATGTTGTACCTCATGTAGACACCTGTTCAACAGTTGTCATAGGGTATATCCACAGATTGCTAGCTTATTAGTGCTCATTATCAGCTCTTGAGTGAGTCTGGTCATTTTAGGAAGTGAGGGCATGCCACCAGGAATAATAGATAAATTCAAGGGGCCAGCTAGTACTCTACCAACCAATCTGTGCCAATCAGAGTTACAATCAATGTCATGGAGCTATCTGAGTGGCTCTCAATACTCCTGATAAATGTTTTCAGGATGAAAAGATTTGGTAGCTCCACTATGAGAAGGGATGGTGTGGTAGGGTGCAATGTATGTGCATGTCCAGTCATTGTGTATGAAGGGGGATATCCAGGGTATCCATGTGGTCACTGTGGCCCATGCCTACCCCATGGTGTAGCATGTGGGCAACACATTCTCTGCAGTGTCAAAGTGCCTAGTCTCCAGTCATGCATCAAATCCTTTGAGCTCTTCCATCCTGAAGTTAGGGGCTTCAAGAACATCATGTACCAGTTGTGTCACTTCAGTTACCGACTTTTGGCTGCTGCCAGTCAATGCCCAGCTCATCAGGCACCATATCAACATATTTGTTCATGGCCAAGGAGGAGGATGTTTGGCTTCTACGTCTCATTGACTCAACAACAAGAAGGATGATGGGGCTGATAAGTCATTTGGGTGGATGAAGGAGTTTGGGTTATGGGTTGGTCAGTGATGATACTCATGCTGTAGGAGCTTAATGCTCCCTACAGTTGTATAACCCCTTTAGGAAACTTTCCAGATTGTCTTTAACGTCATCCAGAGCATCTGTGTATTCCTGTGTCCACCCAAGTGCGATCCGTGGGTTTTGTATGTATCCATTTCCAAGTCTCATCTGGTCCAGGTTTGTCATCCTGATCCTTCTGAGAAAGTTTTAGAGTTTGCATTTCTGGTGAAGTTTTTAGACTTTTCAATTCTGTTGTGTCGAACCTGGTCATTGGGTCTCGCATAGTATTTTCCATCATACCCTACTACTCCACAGGGAAACAAGTTGACAAAATATCACCAGGTGCAAAATCCAGAAACTTCTCTGGACATGAAGACTCATAACTGACTTGTCCCATCTCTGGTGTTCACATCTCCAAGACTCTGGAGTGCGTACATATCACTATATTGTGTGGTGCAATCCTTACGCTGTGTCCCTTTACTATACACTATATAAACCCTCTACTTCATACTATAGTACCTCAGTCGTTCTATCCTCATTGGCACCATCTGAGGTGAGTCTCTTACATCTAGTATTCACTATGTTACAATCTATTCTTTTCTCTCATTGCTTACCTTGTATAACGCTTATCTCGGACACTATCTCTTTTCTATGATGACTCATCCTTATCACTGTTCCATTCCATCGGCATTCCGATGGAACTCCACTTGCTTCGTCATCATACTACTTCCTTCACTTTCTATCTCATTCTCACACATTCTATGCTTGCCCTGAACCTTCTCTCCACATAGTATATAAACCTTTGCTTATCACTCTATGTATTTCCTTACTCTTGAGCTCCTTTATATTTCTTGTACAATCTATTGCTCTTGTGGTCACTCCTTGACCCCTTGAACCCTAAAATCTACTGGTACCAGCCCAGTCTCTCTGAACTTTTGAACCTCATGTGAACAACCCCACAAACTCCCTTGATCCCTTGAAGTCTTTGTCCTACTCAGAAGGATGTTATCTCTATAAGACCTCCTCGTGCTTTTGAGTCGACACTCTCCTTGTTCTCGCTTCACAAAGGCTACGCTCGTATCTACCCAGTCCAAGTATAACACACCCCTGTACTTATAGCCATAGCTCTGGTCTACTCTGATCTTCGCTAGGTAAATACTAAGTCGTTCTGTCCTCATTGGCATCAACTGAGCTCCAGTCTACTCCGGTCTTCGCTAGCTCCACTCTGCTCTGGACCTTTGGACCAGCCAGTCTTACCTTCGGACTTTGTTACAAGTACACCAGAAGTTTTCATCTGTGGCTATGAAGTATTGGGTATACCTGGACTATAAAGAGTTTGTGTTTTGACACCAATATATATCTTTCTTTCATGCAAAGGTCTCCTACCTGTATGTAGGATCATTCGCTTCATTTTCTGCCTTGTTTCTCATTCATCATTTTTCCAAGCATGAAACTGTTGTTCTGAGTGCTTCCGGTGTGTTTCCCATGGTCTTCCGAACTCGGAAGCATCAACCGTTATCTGTCTTTATCCTTTATACTACATCTACATGTCTGTGCTCATTTCCTTTTGTTTTCCCTTCATTTTACACTGTTTCTTCTAATTCATCTTTATCCCTTTCACTTCCAAACTACTGTAGTTCAGAGCATGTTCCAAACTTTCCAGCGCTCTTCCGAACCTGAAACTGTTGTTCTGGAACCTTTTCTGTTCTAGTTCTGGATTTCTTTGGTTGTGCTTGAGACAAGGCTTAGCTTCCCCTTTCTACAGTATCCAACCTTAGCTTGAACCTCTGGGATGAGCCATACTTGCTTTCCATTCTTTGTTTACATGTTTTACAACATGCAATTAGGAATTTGTTAAATTGTGTGCAGAAGGTATCGAAAACATGCAGAAATACATGGCCCAATGAAGAACAGGGTGGTGGTGGTGATGGTGGTGGTGGTGCATGCATTGATATAGGAGGCTTGGGAAGCAAGTCTCAATACCTGGCAGGCAACCTGTGCATTTGAGAGCCAAGTGGTTCCTGAGATGATGGTGCCACAGGATCATTGAGGGCACAAATAATTGGCTCAGGCTGTGGGGGTCTGGGGGCTCATTCATAACAGAGTCTTTGCAAGGCAGGTGGGTAGGATGACTTGGCTGTGGCTCAAGTCTGGCAGGACTAGGCCACTACCGATGTAGGAACCCATGGTTCCTTGTGTTACACTCACCCATATTGTCTATTGTCTTTTCACTTTTCCTTGCCTTTATTGACCCATTGGTTTACCAGATAAACACTTATCTTATCAAGTCATGTGATCTACATCACATCTAGTCACATGATAGGTCACATGACCTTATCTCTTATCTCGGCTGTGCACCTCATGGCACACACATTGCATCCTCATGGACACCTTGTGCTTTCCCCATTGACTCACTTTCTCTTATTGCCCAATGGCATTAACAGCTCTTATCAAGGTTTGCCTCATGGTAACCAGTGAGTGTATTAGTTACTAGTTATAGGTTTACACAGCTAGGTCTGTGCATGGTCTCTCGTAGTATATATAGTCGTACTTTACATTGAAGTACACTAGTCTAATTCTCTTGTTGTTTCCCTTGGTTCTACCCATTGAATAACCACTTCAGTTAATCCACACTCTCTTGATCATTGACATCGCAAGTGCCACATTGAAGACCTCATTGAAGATCTCCCGCAGACGTTACTCACATTGACAACTATAGAAGAACCTTGGTCATTACACCTTGTATGTGTATCCCCCCTTTCCCCCATTTTACAGACACTAGATATTCATGCTCAAGTATCCTTTGATCCATCCTTTGATCCATCTGTTGAGTCCTCTGTCCATCCAAAGGTGATCCATGGTCCATCCATACATATCCACTCTGACCAAGATTTGTCTGCATTCATTTACCTATTGGATCAACCACTAATGTCATGCCCACTCTTGGGTACTTTCATATAATTTATTCTTGACATTTACGAGAGTCATGGCTCATTAGTGACAGCGCTACGATAGACAGACACCCCGAACGTTTCTGGTAGGTCTTGACCAGCCTAGATTCAATACATGTTGCAGGTTCGTGGGACATTACCACCAACGCTTTCACATATAACACATATCTTTGGACACCCTTGCACTGCACTGCATCCATTTCTGTCTATTTCATATTCTGTAACTAGGCAAAGTCTTGGATATGCCCTGGACTATAAAGACTACTGTACTTGACCTGAGATACATCTATCTTTTGGCTACTATCTGTCTGCTTTTATGGGAGGTTTCATTGGTTGTTGTCATCACATTGTCCAAACATTCTATTCACATTTGGACTATTCATGTCTGGACCCGTTGTTTCCATTCTGTTCCATCCCATTATACCTTGCTGGATCCTATTGGATTCCTCTTATTTCACTGGGAACCTCTCAGATCACCCCTTCCACTATGACAACTGATCTTGAATCCCTTGGGACGAGTTATACTTGCACCCACACTTTTTATCAGCTTGCTCCTCTGGGACAGCACCCCCGTATCTTTCACTGTTTCTACAACTGGAGCCCACTGTGAAGGGTGCTTTAAAGTTGTTCGGAAGGTCACTGACTCACTCTACAGCACTTTCTTTTTCAGACCTATTCACTTCTGTCACCACTGCATTCACACAGCTATCATTAACACCATCCATAACAACATCACAGCATCCGCAGTCACTCTGATTAATGTATGCAGACGGTTTCCACTCAATCCTAAACCACTTATGCTAGCACACATGGCTTGCTCTAGTTATCTCCTGCTCCTTCCTTACTGGACTTCTGCTAATGCACCTAGATTCAACACCAATGACATCACTATGTTACCGTGCTTCCTAGAATGAATTGACACTCTCTTATCTGAATTTGAACTAACTGATGCACAGAAAATCAAGGTAGCCATCTGGTATGCTCATATCAACGACACCATGCTATGGGAAACCATACCCGAAGCATCCGCATCTGAGCCAGATTGGCTGGCATTTGTATCTAATATCCTTTTGTTCTATACAGGATGTGAGGATGAGTATCCATATCATCTGTAACCGCAGCTGGTACCATATCCACCCCAACAAGAGGACCCCGTTTCCTTCTGATCGGATATCTCATACATCATGGACAACAGGTACACGACTGTCCCAAGTAGTGCTGAGACCTTTTTACCTCTATCTGATTCCTTCTACGATGTCATCTGCACTAACCATGTTATGTCACTCCCACTAGCTGAGTTCAGGGTACCACAGCCCAGCGTACCAGATGTGGTACCAAGTAACATCACATACAACATAATTCATGCTAACCTTTCGTTTAGTCAGCCAGTTGAGGATGTCGATGACCCATGTCACACAGGGACAGATCCGGAATACATTTACACAACAGAGTATCTGGATATTTGAGTACCCATCCTCTCTTATTGGATACCCACTGACACACTTTCATTTCCCATCTTGGATCTCAATCTCACATACCACGAGATTGATGCTGATTTCTATCATGTGATCTAATAGCTGAATCAGATGGTCTGTGTCCATCATGGGTAGAATAGGAGTGCATATATGAAATGGAGGTCCTGGACATTTTCGGTCTGATCCTCACTCCTATCCCATTTGCTATCTCTTGTCCTGTTGTCTCATATGACGAGATCAATGCTAACCCTCCATCCAGCATTCCAATAGATAAACTCAACAATCTGTGTCATGCATGTGCAGATCCAGATCACTTCAGATATGCACCAGACATACTTCAATCACATAATGATTTAGATGGTGATGAAGATACTGACACATCTCTCTCTCCCTTGCAACCAGGATTGCCACTTTTCCCACCTAACACCTCTCAGATGTCTGATGTATCAGAGAATCACATATTCAGTGCATCCGCTGACCTCTGCTCTGGCATGCCTCCATCAGGAATGACACCCCTGATCCTACCACGCCACCTTGCCCAGGCCCTCTCAAAGCTGTCAACCTCCCCATCCAATTCAACGGATATGACATATACAGATCTACACCATCTGGATCTTTATGGTTTGCATAAAGTCTTGTTCTCCACATTCGTTCATGCTGTAGGAACCTGTGGTTCCTTGTGTGAGTATCCTCTATTTTCCCCATTCTACAGACCCTAGGTGTTCGTCCACAAACACTCTCCAACCCATCTGATGCGTCCTCCATTCATCTGTTTGTGATCCACAATTCATCTGTATGTATCTGCTCTGGCCGAAGTTTATCTGTGTCTGTTTGCTTATTGGATTGATCATTAAAATGTCATGTTTACTCAAGGGTATCTGCATACCACTCTCCTTTGACATGTACGAGAGTTACGGCTCATTAGCGACAGTGCTACAATAGATGAACGTTCCAGACATTTCTGGTAGGCTCCGGCTGACCTAGATTTGATACTTGTTGCAGATTCACGGGATGTAACCGCCTACCCTCTCGCATACAGTGCATAGTCTCGGACAGCCTTGAAGGAAGTTTTTGGCACTCTTAAAGTTTTTTATACTGCACTGCATTCCTTTTTGCCTATTTCATATTCTGTAACTAGGCTACGTCTAAGGGTATGCCCTGGACTATAAAAACTAGTGTACTTAACCTGAAAATACATCTACCTTTTAGCATTCATCTGTCCACTTCTGTGAAAGGCTTCAATAGTTGTCATCATCTCACTGTCCAAGCCTCTTCTTACTTATCTGGACTATCCACGTCTGGACCCGTTGTTCCTGTTCTGCTCCATTCCAGTCTTTGTTCTGGATCTTACTGGAGCCACCGCAGTTCGCTTGGAACCTCTTAGTTTACCCCTTCCACTACAACAACTTTCCCTGAACCACTTGGGCCGAGTCCATACTCGCACCCACACTCTCACCCTTCAGTCTCTCTTTATAGAGGACACTACCCCCCTTTCCCATCACTACAACGTGATATTGGACTGTTTACCCATTCTATTTCTCCATCTTGCACATGTGATGTTGCGTATTCAGTTACTCATGTTTTATATCTTCATATCCATGTCCCATTTGCCCTTTGTACCTGACCTCATATTAACAAGGCAGTTCACATTTGATCTGGGGGCCCATGTACCCAAGATGCACCTGTGCTACTAACTGGATACCTCAGTATAGAGAGGAGTCCTATCTGACTCTCTTGGTTTAATTTTTGCATTTTCTTATTTTCTAACTAATCAACCAGCACTTTTGCACACTTTCACCCTCCACAGGTTGCCCATTCTGATATAAAAAGAATCACAACATCTATTTGAACAATATTTGTTCCGTTTTGAATCTAATATGTATCTGTTTCATTGTGGGTTTCATTTGGTGATATGTATATCATGCATAAACCATCACTAATGAAAAACAACACACTGTCATATGATAGACATTCCATGTCCCCATTCCATTTCTCACATCCAAATAAAAAAGTAAAAGTAAAACAGAAAAACAATTGGATCTGTTTCTCTTTCTCTGTGTCTCCAATAAACTTACTACTTAGACATTTGTTTCAAAGGTGTACAAGACACAAGGCATATTATCCAAGAACATTGTTTCCAAGACTTGGCACTGACGAAACATAGTGTTTCCCATCTGAGACGGAATAGATGGGATAGATACACGATGAAGATAAGTTGAGTGGAAAGGTCAGCATCTGGTGTGATGTTATGGATGCCATTGATGATTTATGTCTCTGATCTGTCTCTTGTCTTATATTGATTTGTTTGTTACTCAGGGATCACACTGTGATAGGACACAGACATGGATCTGGATGAGGGCGTGGACACATTCTGCTAGTACACAAAGACGACAGATAGTACTGTTACAGGAAAGACTGAAGGCCTACTTGAATGGCAATACCTTCTTGATTGGGACTGAGTTGATGTTCTGATGGGCCACTTCAGCCACGATGACCACGATGACTACTTCATATGCATTAATGCTGGGTTGGTTGGTAAGGATATTTGTGTGGAGGCTGTTGACATGGCATTGGTGCATGATAATGATGGAGGTGATTGGTCAGCTGTACCTCTTACATGACCTGGATGTTGATCTGTGTTGATGAGGAGGATAGACTGTTCTGGGTCAGGATGGACACAGGTAGGATGGACTGAGATGGAAGGAGCGGATAAGTGGAAGGAAATTTGTGGTGGTGGAAATTTGAAGGGTGTTAATGAGGGTATGAGTGGAAGATTTGGATATATATTTAATGTCAAGGGACTCAGGGACTGAGTGGAACTGGAATGGAGGGGAAATTGATTGGAGTATAAGGAAGAGTTGAAGATGATGGATTGGGGAAAGAGAAATTGAGTGAGAAGGCTGGTGGGTTGTTGAGAAAGAGAGATGGGAGTGAGGTGTTTGAGTGAAATGTAGGGTTGTGAGTGGTATGAGTAGGAGATTGAGTTGTTGGGTGGTTGTGATGTATTGAGGAAGAGAGATGAGAAAAGGCTGGGATGGGGTTATGACAGCAGTGGATGAACTGGGTGATGAGTTCAAAAGGGGTGAGTAAGTATTGATGATGATTGAGGTAATGATAGATGAGATGTTGAGAAGTGATGGGGAAAGGAGGGATGTGAAGAAGAAAAATAGTAAGTTGTTGAATGATAGAGTATGAGAGTGATTGGAGGGTTGTGTGTGGGGATGTGTGGAAGGGATAAAAGGTAGTTAGTGGGTTGGGATGAGAGAAGTTAGGAGATGAGATGGAGGGATTGTAGTAATGTATGAGAAGAATAAAAGTAGAAAGAGAAAAGGGTGTTGATGAATTGATGAGGAGTGAAGTAATGGGTGTAAAAGGAAAAGAGGGGGGGTTAGGGGGGCTTTGCCCCGCGGGAAAAAAAAGAAGGAAATAAACATGATTGGGGAATCAGAAGTTGATGATGGTGGGATCACTGTAGGAACCTGTGGTCACATTTGCTCTTCTTCCATTTTTCTATTACATGCTTCAAGTTATCTGTCAAGTCCTATGTCCATCTCCATCTGAGTGTTGTCTGGTGCATATCTGTGGTTCATCCATGTTTGATGCATTGACCGGATTAGCTCTGACCGTTCTGGATGTTTTTGCTCTATCTTTGCTATCCCCTAACCTCATCATACAGGATGTATATGATCTATTAAAGACAGCATCGCTAGCGATACTTGTCCTGGATCCATTCAGTTGGTCCTGAGTAGGTCTAGAGTGACCACGTGATGTAGGGATCACAGCCCTTGTCCTTAACTCTTTTGCTTATATCTGTCATAGCATTTTTACATTGCTTTCAGAGCTGTCCACATGCCCGAGAAGTATTTTCTTACATTACACTCTCCACTCATCATACGCGAGTGTTTTTAAAAATAACTGTGGTACTAGTAGCTAACACCAAGTTGGCCGCCATGGAGCACAATATGCTCTACCTTAACGGGTTCCCGCATAACCCTGCAGCATAAAATATGGGAGCACTTGCTAATCGTCAAACAGGACTGACCTGTATCCAATGGATGAGGTTGCCAAGGTTGCCAAATTCCTCTTGACTGGATTTGCTTTTTGGTCATCACTACCACCAGCGTTCAACCCTCTGCCACCTCAAGTACCATATCAACCAGCCTGTCAGCCAATGCAACCAGCTGTTTCTGCTCCATTATACCATTGAGACAAACCAGGCTATCCAACCACCTGCTCTGTGTAAATTCTGCACAGAGCTTGGTCGTTTTATGCACACTTGTCCCATCTGTTTAGAATATCTGAACTCAGGGAAAGTGGTCTGAGGATCCAACGGCAGACTATATATTCCGGGCAGTCAAGAAATCCCACGAGTACTAGGGGAACGATGTTTCAAAGATGCGGTCAACCGAACTATGGCATTGAGGCAATCCACCCAGGCCTCTATCTCATCCACCATGATTGTTAACACCATTGTCGCAGCTCCAGAACACATGCAGATGCTTCTGGAAGTATCTCCCAAAGCTCTGCATTATCAAGGGTAGCATAGTAGATCACAAGCTTGATCTTTCCTGTATCGTCTAAGCAAAGTCTGCTTCCAAGGATGTTGATATCATCAAGGAAACCAGAAAGAAGGGGTGGACTTGTAGCATCAAAGTGAGGTGCATCCAGAGTGCCATGGAAGGGTCGAAGGAATGGCATGGGCATTGAGGATTTAGAATGAGACTGACAGAGGGATAGGAAGGGTGATTGAAGGTTGGGTCAAGGAAGAGAAGGGATGTGGTATGAAGGGAATACCAGGAAGTCGTGCAATGGGCACTCACTGGACTTTGTGTTCCAGATGAATGGGTAATAAGGAGAAGGTGGGAGATCCTCCAGGAAAAAGGGGAGTCAAGGGACTTTGGATAAGGAAGACAACAAGGTGTATGGCTTTAATGGACAGAGAGCTTGGATTGCTCCTACAGGTGATAAGTCGGGCAAGAGTAGATAAGTCCTTGGAAGCATTGAGTGGTCAAGTCCGCCAGGAACCGCAAGTGAGGTGAAACTTAGAGAATCGAACGTACTTGGTTTTGGACTATGAGTGCGCACGGTATAACAGGTGAGGTTAAAGGATTAGAGTTGGATGGCAAGGAGCTCCTTAGCGACGGAACTCCCTGGGAGATCTCATTCAATTCATCTATGGTAAGGATGGGATGGATGGCACGTTCATCGAGCGGCAGAAGATCAAGATGTTTGGGATGTTGGACAGGGAGTTTGAGCACAACTACCAAGTGGACATGACAGATAAAGAGGTTTTTTGCCAGATTTTTTGCAGATTGGCATCAATGACAGCTCGCTGGAGTTGCAGGCCAAGCTGGATGAAGAATATGCGCAGCTCATAGAAGATTGTCATGGCTTGTGAGCATTCATTTTCCCCCGCTTTGACAGTCTCACACCACATTATCTCTCCATCAATCTGCAGCATATCATCCAAAATGCCACCCAGATCTTCAATATCAATCAGTGAAAACCTAGTGACCTCGAGCCTATATACATTGTCAACGCCATACATCAGCTCTGGCCACATCCATGGAGGGTGTTCAGCACCTTCCTCTTCATGTGAGTGGCATCCCAGTTGCATGTGGTGGATGAAAGCCACCCATCACTTGCGAGTGTTTTGGGAGTCGAAGCCCCCCAGGAGTCCTCACCCTCACTCACCTCCTCCTGCACCTTTAGGACCAGGTGAGAATGGGCATTGGCAATATGTATGATCCTATGTGATTTGATGTGCACGAGACCCCAAGGCAGATGGAAATGGTACCATACCAACATCAGAAAATTGATGAGAGTCTGCTCAATCCATAGATAACATTAGCATATTCAACAAATGGATTCTAATATATGAATAGCTAATGTTATTTACTTCATGGCAGTGTTGAGATGCATTACAATGTGTCTAAGACTGTGATTGTCTCTCAACTCTATCAAAAAAAGACTTTTGGCCATTTCCTCCAATAATAATAGATCTGATCAAAGCTAATCCATTGTTAAATATGATCAACGATCACATAGGGCTATAATGATAATTATTCAGCTATTTGTCTACTATCTAAAGTTAATTCATTTGATACAAATTTCTATTTTATATACCAGATCAATAATGTCTAGATGTTTAATGTTATCTAATACATTCAACTTAATATATCTGATTAGATTTATCTTACTAATGACATAGACAATATGGTTCACTCTTATGAAAATGAGAACATCTCTTATCATCATACATCAGAACAATGATATCTATATGATTTGTGAGACATTTTAGATCTTCATTATATATCTTGATCATTTTTATGATGCTACCACAAATTACTAGCTCTGTAACACTGTCAAATATGAGAAATTCCAGCTTAATATTAACTATGATCCATCTTAACATTCTAAAACAGCATGTCAGAATCTTCTGGAATATATTTCTGATCAAGATCTATAACACTGTTGAATATGAGAGATTCCAGCTTAATATTAAATATGATCCATCTTAACATTCTTAAAAAAATGTCTCAGGATCTTCTGAAATATATTTCATGATCAAGATTATACTACTAGTATAGAGAAGTATGAAAACACCTATTTTTATTATAAACTTGATCAATAGTATTAAACTTGGTGTATTGGTCCATTGTTTTCTAATGATAGATATGTACAATCATATCTTTCTTTCTTCATTGTTCATTTTTATAAGGTTGGCAGATACAATCTTGTCTATATTGTTGTCAAATGTGAGAGATTTCTAATTTGATGATGAATATGATCCACATTAAAATATTGGAAAATTGTATCAGAATCCCCTGAAATAAACTTGACAGTCAAGAGTACCCAATAGACAACTATGAAAGTATCTATCACTGTGATGAACTTAATCAATAGTATTACCCTTGGAGAATTGATATATTTATTCCCAATGGTGGTTCAGCCAATATTTTTCAACTAGCTGATACTTTCCTTTATCTTACAATGATTATATACATGGACATACATTTTCTACCTGATGAGTTTGACAAATACAGTCAGGGTTATCGATGCTCTAATTGTTATTAAAGTACTACTGAATGAAACCAGCTTTAAGAAGCCCAATAAAAATTGTGTATAAGCATAATGTCAGATTTATTAAGTATTCATTACATAACATGTTGCGTCAGTCATTGCTACCATCAGCCACAACCTCTCTTTCATTGGCTGCTGCTTCCCTTTTGTTTCACTCAGCGCGCTTCTGCCGGATCTGGGTGAGTACACTATTCTTTGAAGGAAGCCGTTCAACCTCAGTGTAGAGCAGGAAGATCTGACTGTCACCTCATGAAGTTAAAGAATGGAACCATTACAAAATTCATACCAGTTTCACCAAGTCATTAGATGATCCACCACCACCTTCTCCTCAAGGTCTTCAAGAGGGTTGAGCAAGCTGTTGTAGAAGCGTTCCGAATTTGTTACAAGGTCAGTGTGGGAAAAGACTCATGCCGAAGTCAGCGTGAAACGAGCCTATCACAGATCAGTTTATAACACATTAATAGCAGTGTCCCTACTTACCTGTGTGGCAACATAAGCAAGTGAAGGCTTGCTGACAGAATGCATGCCATGAATGCAGGCAATTCCGGATCGCGTGGCCTTGGGCTCTTGATTGTTGATTGACAGAGCTTGGTGAAGTGAATACATGTTTAAAAGCCTTTGGTTGTGCAGGTCAGTGTGCAAACTATATAAAACACAAATCTCAGCACTCATGGAAACGAGGAGACCACTGTGGAGGAGACCATTACATAAGTCATCGATATTGTACATGTAATTGGCATATAGAAAAATGGGCCACTGATCCCCAGCTACTTGCAGCTCGCCATTTGCCAGTTTCATATGTGTCCTGCATCACAGTTACGTTCACATCAGAGTGATACAGCACAGGAGAGGACATACTCGATATTGCTTCAATCCAGACCTGCCAGACAAAGGAGTGCTCCAGTATGGTCATGGTGGAAACCTCATCCAGACTTCACATTATGGGAATGTGAGGGCTCAGTGATTGGCCTTTTGGAGTGATCCAATCAATTATAGGGCCTTTCATTCCCTTGGTGTCATCGGCCCTAGTGCTGTTGGCACCCTTCTGAATCTGAAATCTGTAACCCTGATATGAGTATAACTATAATGGTGAGGAGGAAACATACCAGGTCAGCGATCATAATGACTTCCTCTTCCGAAAACTCCATAAGCCGACTTTCTAACCCCAGTACAATCTGAAGCAGTTCACAGAAGGCAGCATACTCCTTTCTTTCACTGTGAGCCAAGTAAGATAATATCCGAACCAGAGACTTGATGAAACATGTTACTTGGCAGTCAACGACTCTTCGAGAATATCATCAGACATGGCCAAAAGCCCATTGTAGGTAACCAGGGGTCACTGATAACCTTCCTGGACTAAGCCAACCAGGTCATAAGCTAAATAAAAGGGGTGAGGGTGCGATGGGTTCGACCCTAAATGGATTCAAACGTGAGTTAAAGAGTAGGAGGACAAGAAACAGGAAGTCCGAGGCTCCTAGACAAAGTCCAGTGTTTCAGATAGATGAGAGAAATGGATGCAAGGACACCCGAGAGACACCTGAGCATCAGGTTGTAAGGTGTGAGATGTGAGTGAGAGTGATGGCAAGTCATGCAACAGGCACTGGACTTCGTATTGGAGGTGTTTGAGACGATGTGGACGAGAAAAGCTGATCAACACCAACTGGGTGAAAGATGGATTTGGATTTCCAAATACATATATTTATAGTCTTGGAGCATACTCCGGACTTAGTGGTAACCAATTACAAGGATATAAAAGATGAAACAAAACAAACAAATTAAGTCTGTGTGACATGTCATTCCTTAAGTCTGAAGATAGTGTGATTCGGAACAAACACAAGATTGTCACTACAAATGACAATGCTCATGAAACAAGCCTGTAATTTTAGTTTAGAACCCATGTAATTGATTACGAACCAAGAGAAAGAACACCTGATGTGATCCAAACGGACATAGAACATAGGACATGGCTCAGACTTGTGATGTGAGAGTTCGGACTTGAGATGTGAGGACAAACACATTGGACTTCGTTCGGGTTTGATGAAAGAACATTGGACTTGGATGAGATGTGATGAGTAGGGTATTGGGTACTGGTAAGGAGTTATGGGGTGGCTAGATGACATCATACCAGGTTAGGGAGTGTAGCCTCTCTACACCGTTCATGATGAGCATCTGCACGTTGCAAAACACATGGACTGCCCTGCCGAAGTGGCATCCATGGTGAACTAATGGATCCTGGGTAGTGCTAGTGCATAAAGTTAATGACTACAAGACATTTGTTTGAGAACAAAAAAAACTTATGGTCGTTTCCTTGGGCTGAGTTGCAAAGCACTGGGATGACCACACTTCCTCTGGGATGAAGGCTGTTCATCACCATTGGTATTGCCGGTGGATGCAGAAGAGGCGGACATTCAGGACATGTTTGACTTGGGGAGAGGGAGAGACCTACTCGACAATGAAGTTGCCATCCAATGAATCTTTTATATGATGAGGCCAAGTGAGAGGATGTTCAATGACTCTTCATCGGAGTCATTGGACTCTGTGAGGCTGCATCTGGTGGTGAACATGATTAGTGATGGAAATTTCAGTCTGATGGGTGAACATTTGAACACTCTGCCCTGGCCCATGCATTTTTCCCCCAGCTAAATGTCATGGCACCATCAAGCATTGAGATGGGAAATCCCACATGACCCTGCCAATAGCTTCTGACTAGTGAGAAAATCTTGGAACATCACTGTTGTTTCCCATCACTGATTCGTTTGCAATGCAACTGACCGCTTCGGCCCAACATTCACCATGTACTGTGGGTCTTTTTGGCATAAGTATGAGGAGTATTGTGGCAATGCAATGCTCGCTCCACTTCAAAGGACCAACCATCTCACTCTGAGTTGGCAGTAGCATACTGTCATAACATCCTCAGTGCACAAAAGCCAGCTTCAAGATATGTTTCCTTCACCGACATGATCATCAAGTGACTTGTAACTTGATCACACCAACAGCCTCTCCAACTTAGATAGCTGTGGCTCCTGGAAACAGTGACTTGGACCAACTTGGCCCATGGCAGTGCCATGATATTCCAGGTGAGTAATCAACAGCAGCACCTCATAGTAAATCCACTGATGATGACAGGCTTTGACAGTGGGCAGCAACTTCCTCAAACGTGCTCTCACCTTGAACTTGATGTATGTTATGCTTGGACTGGGTAGGTACGAGCATATTCTTTGTGAAGTGAGAACTAGGAGAGTGTCGAGTCAAAAGCACGACGAAGTCTTATAGGAGTAACGTCCTTTAGAGTAGGATGAAGACTACAAGGATCAAGGAGCTCGTGGGGGTGTCCACACGAGGTTCAAGGTGTTGGGCAGATACCAACAGGGTCAAGGGTTCAAGGGGCCAAGGAGTGACCACAAGAGCGATAGATTGTACCAGGTATACAAAGGAGCTCAAGAGTAAAGAAAGTACATGGAGCAATAAGCGAAGGGTTATATACTACATGGAGGAGAAGTTCAGGACAAGCATGGAATGCAAGAGAAAGAGATAGAATGTGAGGGAAGGTACACAATGACTAAGTAAGTGGGGTACTGTCGGGACACTGACGGGAAGGAGCTAGAGATAAGGGAGAGTCATCGTGGAAAAGGAATAGTATCCGAGGTACATGTTGTACAAGGAAAGCGATAAGAAAAGAGAAAGTTGTAACATTACCCCCAGTTTAGCCTTGTATCACCGATGCAAGACTCTAATAAAGATCCTGGTTACCTCCGACAGGAGAACCTGTCATGTTGCTGACAGCATTATCATCAAAGTCAAAATCCATCTCGGGCGATGGGGCATGAGAGTAGTAGGCAGGGAGGTGGGGAGTGTTAGGACGAGGAGGAGGTATCTGGCAGTGATGACAATGAGAGGAAGAGAAGGACTCAGAAGAAGAAGAAGTCTTCTTTTGAGTTCAACGGCATTCAGGACAAACAGCCTGAGAATGGCTGGGTCGCCAGCGGATGCAGTGAGGGCATTGGTAAAAGGAGCAATCCTTTTTCTGATGGCCAAGGTGGTGGCACCAGAAGCAAGCCTTGTGATACCTAGGGTGAGAAACGGGAAGTGGGACGTTGTCATTGGCACCAGTCCACCAATTCTTGGTGTGATTCAAGGATAGGATTTCTTCTGGATGAAGAGTAGAGGATGATGCTGAGGGAGTAGAGGGATTTGGGGATTCTTCAGTGGTGTTGTACACAGATGCAGGGTGGTTCGAGAGATGAGATAAGAGAGTGGGGCAAACAGGTCGGTCTCGACGGTAAGGACGTGGGTGGGAAACTCGCGTTGAGTAGCAAGTTCTTCCAGATATTGGTCTATGTCTAGAAGGCACTCTCCCATGTTCATCTGATAGGCAAGAACGTGGAGGTTATCCATGGTTTCGCATTGGATGGCGTGAACAAGGGGACAGATAATGCCCAGCTGGGCAGAGGGAAAGGATCTGGTATTGTCTAGTACCATGAAAAGGCGGTGAACCTGGAGATAGGCATGGTATAGGGCCCAGATAGGAGATCCCACGTCAAGTAGGGTGTCAATAGGAGTGGCTAAGGCCACATCGGTGGTGTGAGTCTCAAGAACGGTATGGTATGCTGCATTGGGGAAGTCATCTCTAAGTCTGTTGACATAGAGGGGAAGGTCAATGGCAAGGATGGGACGAAGTTTATCAGAGGGAGTGGTTACGACAGAGACTGGGGAAGGAGCTCGGTCTCCCCAGCCAGGAGAAGCTATAGTAGAGGAAGGGGATGAAGGAGAAATAGAGGATTCAGAGGAAATGGAGACAGAGACAGATTGTTCAATAGAGGACATGTTGTAAAGGTTTGAGAGCTAGGAGGAGAAGATGGAGGAATGAAGTTTCTTATAGTCCTGGAGGGCGGCTTTGGAATGTTTCAAGTTCCATTCAGGGATCCAGGAGTCTTCTTCAGCGGAGTATTCTTTCCAGCGGATAAGGAACATGTGGCTTTTTGGGGTTCCGCGGTGACGTATAATCTTATCAATTTTGTATTCTTCTTCTCTCTCAATAAGGTCAGGTGGAGGAGAAGGGAAGTTCTTCCCGTGGACAGCGTTCTCGTGATAAGGAGATAAGAGAGAAGCATGGAAGACAGGGTGGATCTTCCAGATCTTCGGTAAGCAGAGTTGGTACGTGATGGGAGATAGGACTTTGGTGATTACGAAGGGTCCTTCATGTTTCGGGGCGAACTTTGGATTTATGATAGAGCGACGGAGGTTCTTGGCTTCAAGCCAGACTTTGTCTCCAAGGGAGAAGGGGGTGAATCCTCAGTTGTTCCGAGAAGTCATGACTTGTCGAGCGAGTTCATGAGAAGCTAATGCTTCTTCTCAGGCGGTGGAGGGGTCTTTGAGGCGGGTATTGATAGTGGGAAGGAAGGATTCGGTGTAGAGATTGGTACGTCTCTACGGTCATATCTTGCCTTTCCAATACCTTCAGACTTCAGACCACATCATCATATATCTACTCCGTCACCTATCATCGAAGTCCGGTGTTACTCCGGTACTCCGGTGTCACTGGACTTGCCCGGTCTATGTTTCATCTTACCATTTGTATTGGCTTGTTTCGTCGGCGCACACTTTTATCCTTTTTCATACATATTGACTTGTACTCACATCAGCAAATCACTGATTTTGGCACAGTCACATAGTGACACAACCAATTACAGCATGATGTAACAATAACTCACAGTTTCGAGTTCTTTGCACAGCAAGTGTCAGAAAAACTCCGAATTAGGCAGAGAATTACAGCATATCGCCCTGATGACATGACTGACATGCCGGCTCACCCAACACAGTCTGACAGCATGCAGATTGCACAGGTATCATAGCCATTACATTAGTACAATTATTATTAGTACTAGTACATAGTAAATGCTAGTAATTGGTTTACATTTATATTGGCACGCCGGACTTGTTGAATTTTTGCAATGGATTATGTCAGCATGCTGTGTATCATGCTAACGCCAACTTGAACCACTCCATCCCTCCATCATCGAACGCGCTCGATATCCATTGCTGCCACCATGTTGTCGACAACGAGGATGTGGCAGCATCACCACCGCCACCACAATGACAACGTCGACGACACAGCAGGCCCATGACCGCCGCATCAAGACGTGACGACCGGCGGGACAAATGCAGCAAGAGCTGCGCCACCGTCGCTGGCACACCACCACCATCACCACCATCGGTATGGACAACGACGGTGAGGTGACGACATCACCACCACGACAAGGTCGACGACGACCATGCAACACGGCACGGCGACGACCCCAGCTGCGTTGTCCCCCCCGCCACGAAAATGTCATCGTCGACGCAACACGACAGCACCGACAGCGACGACGCAACCGCAATGGTGTCCCCACCATCATAAAGACGACGACGACGATGGTGCAGTGGTGGCATCATCACCATCACCACCACCAGGTCGACAACGACGCGTCCTCCACAGCGTCCCCACCACAACCACAACCACAACCACAACCACCACTTGAAGATGGCAACAATGACGACACTGCACCCGCGGCGTCCCCACCACCGCTGTGAAGACAACAACAACAACACTGCACCCACAGCATCGTCACCACAACGATGACAACAATGTGGCCACCGTGGCGTCCCCACCACTGCCATGAAGACAACAACAATGACAATGACAACGCGGCCACCACGGCGTCCCCACCACCACCGCCAGTCGTCGACCCCACCACCGTGAAGACAACAACAACAACAACAACAACAACAATGCACTTGCGGCATCCCCACCACCACCACCAGTCGTCGACCCCCACCACCGTGAAGACAACAACAACAACGCTGCACCTGCGGCATCATCACCACGACGATGACAACAACGCAGCCACCACAGCATCCCCACCACTGCTGTGAAGACAACAACAACAACAACAACACTGCACATCTCTACCACCACCACCACTTGTCAACACGTCCCCACCGCTGTGAAGACAACGACAACGACGATGACGCTGCACCCGTGGTGTCGTCACCACAATGATGACAACGACACGGCCACCACAGCGTCCCCACCGCCGTAAATACAATGACAACGGCGACAACACTGCAGCCGCGGATCGTCCCACCACCACCACCACCACCACGAGGTCAATGACAATGACACAAT
Organism: Boletus reticuloceps; assembly: GCA_018397855.1. Taxonomy (NCBI): domain Eukaryota; kingdom Fungi; phylum Basidiomycota; class Agaricomycetes; order Boletales; family Boletaceae; genus Boletus; species Boletus reticuloceps. The sequence goes on from JAGFBS010000034.1 coordinate 157,916, forward strand.
GCGGTGTCCCCACCACCACGGCAGCGGCGGACTCAATGGGAGGAGTGGGATTGATGGACAGGATGTGGGAATTCGTAGATACATACATTTGTTGTAGTTAGAAATAATATATGATTTGCTACTACTTGGACTGTCAATAAGCTGAGCAAGAGGGGCAAGAAAAAAAAAGGCCTGTCTAGTTGTAGGGACTGTACAAATGGTACGGTCGTCACAGATGCTTATGGACTGTGGCCGACTGCACAGCTTTTCCAAATCCGTACAGTACTGTGTGCTCTGTGGCCTAACTGCACAGGGGGGGACCTTCCTGTGACACTGTGACAAGTGTAACATGCTGTGCAGGGTCCTACAGTACTATGCAGCTAATTAGTGATTTGCTGATGCACTATATTACTGCCGCCCCTAGGGGTCGGTGTCACCTCATTACTCTGTTTTGATGGTAGTTAGGGTCCGGGTATTGCCCGGACTATAAAATTCTTGTATCTTGGTAATGACAACCAGCTTCCGTTTGGCTCACCACGATCATCACTGTCTACTGTCTACTGTCTACCGTCCACCGTCCACCATCACTGTCACTGTTCTAACGTCTTCCGTGCACCGACCCACAGCTTAACATCTCAAATACTTCTCGCCGCCGTCTCCTACGTTCTCCGGACTACCGGACTACCTCATTAAACCACCGGCCCATCACCGGACTTCTGAGTATACTACGTTGGTCTTCTTCTACTGACCTTCCCCTCTTTATTAGAGTCCCTTTCTATCACGCTAATCCATAGGACTTGTCCTACCAGAGCGATTAGCATCTTTACAACTGGAGCCCATCGCGAGGGACTCACAACGGGGTTCCAGACGAAGAAGCCTCTGACCTACGACTCAGCGCCAGGAACTTGAAAACTTCCTCGACTACTTCCGGAATTTGCAAATCGGCGAAGATTCTGAACTCCTTCAGCCGGTTTCCCCTCACAATGCTCGACACAACCGACTTGACCTCCCTACCTTAGCCGACCTAGAAATTAGCCCTCTGTTGGATTACGACCCTCTCCATTCATCGGTCTAATTGGTCTAGTACATCCCGTTATACTTCTCCGTCGCCACATTCAGCTGGTGACCTGTCACCGGAGCCTGTTCAGACCCTGACCAATCGCACTGCCCAAGCTGACGAAGCTCAGGGTGGTTTACCCAAGGGCCCTAGCTTTAGCGATTACTTGCCTGGAGCATATATACACTTGACACCGCCGAGAGGATCATCATTTCCCGCTTTCCACCTTTCTTCACCGCTCACACCGCTCACCTCAAACTCCTCCTCCTCGTTATCAACATCTTCAGAATCATCCTCGCTGTCTCTCTCTTTCCTTCTTGAACCTTCTGCTGTCTCCTTCCGAGACTCTCCTCCACCATTGGACTTCACATCCGGCCGGTCTACCACATCGCCGTCAAGCCCCTTGTTGTCTGGACTATCGTCAACCCAGTTACCTGTAGTTCTTCCTTCTTGTTCCCCTCCATCACCTCTACCGCTTCCCGTACCTAACCGCTTACCCATACCTCACCGCTTACCCGTTCCTAGCTGCTTACCAGCTCCTAAACCCTTACCTGTTCCACCACCAGCACCAAGAGCCCTTATGGCTAACCCCATTCCTCAGATGCCCCTTCAAGGCACCTCCAATGCCCCCAAGTTTGACGGCAAGACCCCAGTATTGTTGCCCCGGTTCTTAGAAGACATCGACCAACTCGCCACAGCCTCCGGTCTTATGCCAGCCGAGACAATCTGCACCGCAATTCATTATGTGGACCTTGAGGAGTCCGAAGGCTGGGAGCTTCTCGATGAGGCGACCACCATGCCTGCCGTATGGACGGACTTTGTAGAAGCTGTTAAAAAGATGTACCCAGGTTGCGAAGGAGCTAACTGTTACTGCCAAGCTGACATCCAGTACCTGGTCCAAGAGTTCCATGTGAAGCCTATGAGAACTATAGAGGATCTAGGAGAGTACCAGCATAAGTTCATGAAGGTCGTGAAGCTCCTCATTCGAGCGAGGAAGCTTTCAGATCTTGACCGAGACGCACTCTTTCTCTCCGGACTACCGGAGCAACTTGAGACACAAGTCCGTCAGCGCCTCCTCATTACGAAAACCACCCTCCATCCATCTGACCCTTACCCGGTCGACAACATCATAGATGCGACAAAGTTCCTACTCACTAACTCTGCTCTTTAAATGCTCCTATCACCCTCTCACGCCGCTGTGCCTGTCACTCAGCCTTACTTCCCTGCTTGGGCCTCGCAAGGTCCATCCTTCGTTATCCCTCAGACCGCTCCACCGGTCGCTGCGCCGGTAATCAAACAGGAGCAGATCACCGCCCAACGAGTAGTCAACAGGAACTGTGCCTTTTGCGCAGACCCCACCCATTTCATGGGTAACTGTCCTCACATTGAACCTTACATACAGACCGGTAGAGCCACCCGAGGCTCAGACGGCCGGCTTTATCTCCCAGATGGGCGATGCATTCCTTGAATCCCTGGTACTAGATGCCTGAAGGACTGTTTAGATCATCTTCCCCCGCCGACGACCACCATATCCGCTCCCTCCTCTACCGTCACCACGGGTATTGTCTCTCTCACCTATCCTGATACTGATGCCATTCTGGACATCGAACTGTCGGTCTTCAGCACTCTAGTCGACTGTGATGACGACGAAGACAATGAACCACCGGTGCTTGGTTACCCCGACTTTGAACTGTATATCACTCGTGCCTGGGCATCCTTCCAGGCGGATAAATCAATGACCAAAGGCCCCAGAGTCCAATTTGACGGTGTAGAGATGCCGGCTCACAGGACCGGTCGTCCCGGCCCTCATGCCGCTTCAGTAGCTGAAGAAATTGTCTCCCCGGCTGTAGAAGCAACTCGCACCACTACGTCCGGACCTTCACGACCTGCTACCCAAACACCGCCTACCGTTCAGCCCATAGCATCCACTTCTAAAAGTACCATTCCAATCAGACCCGAACAGACTAACACCTCTTCCTTTCCCCCAGCTGGGCAATTTAGATATAGGTTCCCCCTCGAGGACGATGCCGCTCCCAAGCGCATCATTGATCGAGTACTCGAGACCACCATTCCCATACCGGTCAAAGACTTATTGTCTGTGGCTCCGGAGTTCCACAAGCAACTCCAAGAGCTCTCTACTACCAAACGTATTCCAGTTTCTACTAATGTTGTACAGGTCAACGAACTCGCCAGTAAAGACCCCGGTGCTGTGGAATGCGAATTTGGGGACCGAGTTCACCAGAACAATGACGGCCTCATTGTAGCGCACCACAACGTGCCATTGCGGTCCCTAGAGGCTAGAGTTGTTGACGCTGGCAGAACTATCATCGCCATTCTGGACACCGGATCTGAGATCGTCGCTATGCCCAAGCAGGTATGGACGTCACTTGGTCTACCGGTCCGGTCGGATCATGTTATGACGATGTCAAATGCTAACACTAGCACGGAGTCGACAATTGGAGTACTCGAGAACCTTCGCCTGGACTTTGGTGCTGGCGAGGTGTGTCTCCAGGTACAAGTAGTCCCTCGGGCTAACTTCGACCTACTACACAGCCAACCATTCCACTGTCTCATGAGCACATCTACTGACTATTTCCCTGACGGCGCACAGACCATCACACTCTGCGACCCCAACTCCAGGAAGGAGTACAAGTTACCGACTCAACCTTGGACTGAAGGATGTCCCCGGTGTCATAAAGGACTATTCTGCACTAACCACCAATCCATTGTCAAGATGGGTTTTTAGATCTCGATGAGCCGCTAAAAGGTTGGGGAGATTTCAACACACTTACCGCTTTGCATTCGTCTTTATCATTCACCACCGCTTCAGTTTCGGACTGCCCTTCTTCTACCGACACACCTTCGGACTTAAGACCATCGGTTCCATCTCCTACCTATCCATTTTTATCGGCCACGCAGTCCGTTCTGTCACCCCCTCACATCCTTGCCTTCAACTCTACGTACATTTTCGATCCTGTGTCCCATTCTCTGGCCTACAAACCGGTAGCCAGAAAGATTCGGTCAGCCGTGAACCCTCTTGAGAAGGAGTACCACATACTGCGCCGATTACCGGACGATCCTCTCACCGGACTTATACCATTACCTACTCACCCCCTGGACTTCATACGGGGGAATCGCGTCACACAGGAATGTGCAGACAAGCTCAACCTCGACCCCACCAACTGGCTCTGGCCAGAGGAACTCCGACTAGTCCAGTGGATTGTTCTTAACCACGAACTCGCCTTCGCTTGGATTCCAACTGTTACAGACACTACATTTCTCAATTACATTTCACTACCATTCATTTCCTAATCACTAACACTAGTCCCACTAGTGCACACAAAACACTACCAAAGTATATCATAGTATTCCTTCACTTGCCAAGACTTACCTCATCAGGTCACATGTCTCCCATGCTACAAGTCACATGATCTTATCTAAGGCTGTGCATCTCATGCCACCCCATGGTATACACATTGCATCCTCATGCTTGCCTCATGACTTTCCTCTTGACTCACTTTCCCTTATCCTCCAATAGCATTAACAGCTCTTATCTAGAGCATCCTCATGGTACCCAGTGACCGTGGTATTAACCTTATTTAGATTCCCACAGCCTTTCCATAGCTTGGTCGGTGCTTGTACTTAGCCCCTATAAATACCCCTATGTTTGTAGTGCTATTCCTCTAGTCTAGTTCTCTTGTTAGTTCCCCATGTTCTTTCTGTTCTTTCCCCTCTATTCTCATTGCTAGCAATCCACCATAGACCCTAGTGGTCTAGTGATTGTACTTGATAACAGAACTACTCATTGCAAGCGCTCTAGGATCTACTAGGCAACCTCCAGAACCTCCTATTGTCCTAGATAGGATATTGGGTTGTTACACCAACGGAGCGAGGATGGCTAGACAAGCAATACTTCCCACTGGTGAAGATTCCCACTATTCCCCATACGCCTTGGATCCTACACAACATCCCAATCCCACCATCCTCTTGGGACCAAGCGATACAGATTATCAAAGAGCGGATTGCTTCCGGAGTATACAAGCCGTCCGCCACTGCATACCGATCCTGCTGGTTCTGCGTGCTCAAGCAGGACGGCAAGACGCTCTGCTTGGTCCATGACCTCCAGCCCCTCAACGCCGTTACTATTCAGCACTCCTCTGTTTCCCCTTTCGTCGAGCACGTAGCCGAGTCATTCAGTGGGTACACGGTCTACAGTATGATGGACCTGTTCACAGGTTACGACCAGCGCCCACTGCATGTCGAGTCTCGGGACATGATCACGTTAAATAGTCCGCTCGGACCCCATCGTCTCACCACTCTTCCCATGGGTCACACCAACATCGTCCAAATTTACCAAGCCGATATGGCTTTTATTTTACAGGATGAAATTCCTCATCACACCATGCTGTTCATCGATGACTTGCTGGTCAAGACCGAAACGACCTGGTTCCAAGGACTGGATGGCTCATACAAGACCATCCCAGAGAACTCAGGCATTCACAAGTTTATATGGAATCACCTGACCGTTGCCCACAGGATACTTCAGCCCCTCCAAAACGTCAACACTATGGTCTCAGCCAAAAAGTTTGTACTCACCGCGCCTAATGCCACCATAGTTGGGCACAAATGCACCTTTGAAGGACGTATCACACATGAGGACAAAGTTCAGAACATCTGTGATTGGCCGGAATGTGAGACTCTCACACAAGTCCGTGGGTTTCTTGGGACCTGCGGTGTCGTCCGTATTTTCATTTGAAATTTCGCTTCCATCTCTTGCCCATTAGTTGTAACAAAGTCTGAGAGAGAGGAGCGGTTGCTCGATACTATAGTACATTAGTTAGAGATAAAAACTAAGTAAAGGTAACTCACCTCAGCCGGTGCCTAAGATGGGCGGAAACGACTGAGGTGCTTGTAAGTGAGGTGTAGGTATATATATGCTGTGGATGGAGGTATACTCGTATTATGTTACCTACAATATTGCTGTGATGAACCTGAAAGGTTTAAGCGAATAAGAGTTGTAGTGCTTCCGGTGCTTCCACGCGTTCCGAGGAAGTTCCAGAAGTGGTTCCGATGTTTCCGAGTTCGGAAGAGCGCGGGAATATTCCGGAAGTGGTTCCGGTGGTTCCGACTTCGGAAGGCGCGGGAAAGTTCCGGAAGTGGTTCCGGAATAGGGGCTCCGAGATCGGAACACGGAACAGTCGGAACTGTTGTCATTTGTCACATGGAAGATTGGTTGGACAATTCATACTCTTTTTGCATTACTTTACTCAATGATAGAAGCCCCCCTTTCTCCGCTCCCATTACCATCGCCGGTACTCTGTGCTATTGCTCCTCACTCCTATCTGCATCAGACTATGCTACGCTCTCAACCGTCTCCCCTACCCCTTTTCCTTCTACGTACCTATCTGTTTTCTCTTCGTCTCAGACCGAGCAAGCCGGACTCTTTGCCGGACTCTTCATCTATCCCCCGGTCAACTAAGGCCGTTGCACGCAACGCCCGGATTGCTTCGATCCATGGCTTTCTCGAAACTCGCGAGCGCCCCACTCACCTCTCTGACACAGACTTCCAGTCCTTCGTCAACTCCGCCACCAAGTTCTTCGTGCTAAATGGTTCCCTGTGGCAACGGGAACCACATGGATGTCACCAGCTGGTCGTATTGGAGCCCCGACAGTATGGGCTGATTAAAGAGGCACACGACAACCTCGGGCACAAAGGTGTCTTCACAGTCCGGACCAGGCTCTTACTGCGATTCTGGTGGCCGATGTTGGTCGACAATGTAAAGTGGTTCATTAGGACCTGCCACGAGTGCCAAGTGTGACAAACAAACCATTTCCATATCCCGCCGACTGTCCCAGTGCTGGGTGGACAATTTCGTAAGGCTCATATAGACACTATGCTGATGCCCCGGTCTGGCGGCTATTGGTATATCATCCAAGCCCACTGCACTCTGTCTGCCTACCCGAATGGCGCATGTTGCATTCAGAGAACGCTACCTCTCTCTCCTCTTTCATCTTTGAGGACCTCCTCTGTTGTTGGGATCCCCTCTCCGAAATTGTTACTGACAATGGTCCCGCCTTTGTCCAAGCTCTAGATGAACTCGCCAGTTGACATGGCATTTGGCATATATACATCTCCTCCTACAATTCTCAAGCCAACAGTATTGTTGAACAGCGTCATTACGATGTCCGGGAGGCCATCGTTAAAACTTCCCTGGGGGGGGAGTTACACTGGCATATCATCGCTCACTTGGTATTCTGGGCCGAGCGGGTAACGATACTCCGCTTGACCAGTTTGTCCCCCTACTTCATGGTTCATGGTGTCGAGCCCCTTTTCCCCTTTGATCCATCAGAGGCTACCTTCCTTGTTCCCCCACCAGATACAGACCTGATGTCTCCGTCCGGACTGATCACTTGGCGAGCCCGCCAGCTCCAAAAGTGTCAGGAGGACTTGGAGTCGATCCACAAGTGTGTTCTCAAGGCTCGGTTTGAGTCTATCAAACACTTCGAGACTGCTTTCAAGAACCGGATCAAGGACTTTGACTTCTGTTCTGGGAGTCTGGTTCTAGTCCGCAACTCTCACATTGAAAAGGAGCTGAACCTAAAGATGAAGCCAAGGTTCCTCAGTCCAATGGTGGTCCTTCACTGGACTACCAGAGGGTCGTACATACTGGCGGAGTTGGACGGAGCAGTCTCGAAGCTGTGATACGCAGCCTTCCGTCTCGTTCCCTACTATCCTCGTTTCTATTCTTCTGTGCCTGTTACTGACCTTACTGGTCTAGACGACAACGACTTGGACAAAATGGCAGGAACAGACATCGAGGGGATTGACGAAGAACCACTGGACTTGGTCGATACGGACTAGTCCGGCCATCGTTCCCCCATGCTATCTGTACTATAGCCTCTGTTTTACCCTGGGATTAGACCGGTGACTCTCCTCCTCTCCATGATCCAAAGGACTAAAAAACAGACCGACAGAAATACTATACGAAACAGAACCGATAAAAATCAGAAAAATGCAATAAAGACAAAAACAGAAACATTCTCGAATGAATCATCTCTCTCACTAAACCTCTTTCTCATGTCTCACCTGTATCATGCTTACGCACATATTTTCTCTTCGAACACGCTCCGAGACACCATGCCTGTTATACATAGACCGCCGATAGACTGAGGACTACTCCATTAGAAATAGATGCGAACAGAAGACCAAGGAAGCCAAGTCGGGTGGTAACCCGCATGCACACTGGCTTCTCATATGCTTTCCTCTGTCTCATTATTGTTTCTTTCTCTCTTTTCTTCTGTTTCTTTGCTTCATTCACACCGTTACTCAACCGGACAGATACGTATGTTTACGAGCTATGGTACGCAGCGTTACAATGGAAGGACTATGGCTACGGAGGTACTCTACTCGTCCCAATCCTCTAGCTCCACGACCACCTCGCTCAGCTCAGCCAGGACCTCGTCCTGCTCCACCTCCAGTGCCTTGAGGTTGGCCCGGATGAGGTACATCCGGGAATGCAGCGCATTGAGGCGGCGAGTGAGTTGAGCTTGCCTCTTCTGCACCGAGGTCTGACCGCTCATCTTCTTCACTGGCACCTTCCCCTTCCCCTTTGCCTTGACAGGCATCTCGTCCTCCTCGATGTCGTCGTCGGTATCAAGGACAATGGGCGAGTCCACCGGTTTGCTGGGGCCGGACTTTGCTGGGGCCCGGACCGGTCTCACCTCTACTCCAGACGATTAGACTAGAGCAGAAGAACCGACTTGGTGACTCACCCTTCGTCATCTCCAGCACCACCACCACTGTTGTCTTCCTCCGGGGAGCGTTCCGTCCCGCTGCCCAGCTGCACTTCGCCATTAGGCGATTGCAGCGCAGACACACCGTCCCGGTCCCCTTCGTGCACTCATTGGCTACTCCAGCCCTCTTGCAGCTGTCGCATGCCTTGACAACAGGTGGTGGCCGAGGCTTCGACACCTCAGCAGTAGCAGTCTTCTTCCACTGCGTATTGGCATCTTCCTCTTCATCCTCGCTCTTATCTGATCGCCCCCTCTGTGTTGATGATTAGCCATGCCCCTTTGACAGCTTGGCGCTACGTACCTTGAGCGATGAGGACACCGATGGTGCACCTGACAATGCAGCCGCCTTCTCCAGCTCCAGTACCTTGTCCCTTGTCACCCCTTCAACCTCCATCTCTGACATTTGAGTGGCCTCAGGTGCCACGGCTTCCCCGGTTGCCTGCTGTCGTGCCGCCCACTTGGCCTGTCCTCGCTCCGCTTGGACAATGGATGCTGCCACCTCATCGTCGAGGTCGGTGTCCACATAGAGGGCATCGGCCTCCTTTGGAGCTGTGTCCCACTCGTCCTGGATGATGAGCGTGTATTAGCACGCGGTATTAGCATGCAAACAATGGACTTACCATCACACCCCCGAACTCCTTTACCCACGCCGCCATCTCTTCCTGCAGGTTGTCCCAGTCTTTGGGTTGGCACTTTGCCACAGTTTGGACACGGTCAGTGGCCGCTATGAAACTCTTGCATACTTCGCGCCGACGTCAGTCATTGCACAGAACTGGTCAACCCGGCTGGTGAATTGGGACATGGTGGTAGTATGAGAGAGAGAGGGAGAGAGAGAGGATACACGGTTAAGAGAACTTGATGCGTCAAAGTCCACACCGCTTTCACACTCCGCGCGCTTAGTCAGCACACCACGTGACTGACTGGGGACAGTCAGTATTCAAGTCCCCGCAGATGTAGAGATTGGTATGTCTCTATGGTTGTATCTTGCCTTTCCCATACCTTCAGACTTCAGACCACATCGTCATATATCTACTCCGTCCCCTATCATCGAAGTTCGGTGTTACTCCAGAACTCCGGTGTCGCTGGACTTGCCCAGTTTATGTTTCGTCTTACCATTTGTATTGGCTTGTTTTGTCGGTGCACACTTTTATCCTTTTTCGTACATATTGACTCGTACTCACTATATCACTGCCGCCCCTAGGGGTCAGCATCACCTCATTACTTTGTTTTGATGGTAGTTAGGGTCCGGGTATGCCCGGACTATAAAATTCTTGTATCTTGGTCATGACAACCAGCTTCCGTTTGGCTCACCATGATTGTCACCATCTACCTGTTGAAATCTGGGTATTCGCTTTCTGTTTCCCCTTTTACATAACCCAGATTCTAGACCTGATTACATCAGTGGTCCAGACTATCGGACACTAGGTCCAATTACACTATCACATTTGACTCATCATATGTTGTCATAGATAACAGCCATTATTGCTATTGGCTAGATAGGTTTCTTATCATTCGTCATACGATATGACTCATTCCTATCTCTTATCTTTATCTACCCTAAAGTAGAGACCATACAGGTACAAACAATACCTGTACACAATATAGAGGGGAGCTCACTCTGTATCGCTCTCCTTAGTTCTTACACTCAGTTCTTATACAAGCACTTCTACCTGCTTCTATATTACCTCGCTCCTCAAGATAGCAATCTCTATCCTCAGACCTAGTGAGTACCTCCCACTAGGCACATACCTTCCTCTTGTCACTTGCATTACGCTTGTGGCACCTACTGTTCTCACAGTAGAGACAAACGGAGTACCGCACACTTCGTTAGATTATGAGCCCTGCTTAGTCAAGGCTTGACAATACTTGCGCTTTTTCCCGTCACCCTTGACCTAGCAGATATGGAGGCTAGAGTTGCTGTGAGTTTCTCTAAGACTATTGTCCTTCTTGGACATTGTCTTATGCTTGTTGCTACCAACATCCCCTTGTATGCACTTGGGGCTGTTTACTTCTTTGTTCATCATTTTGGAAACATCCTCATTCGAGTTGATGATGGTGATTTTTCTCTTGACATGAATCACACCGCTAATCACGAACATTACACGTTGCATCTGGTTTTGTCTGTTAGACCCCAACAACCAGTTCAACAGGTTTGTGGTGATTCACCTCCGCCTTCATCGGAGAGACCATCATCTTCCCAATCACTGTCCATACCTGCGACCGGAGTAACCTACAAGGTTCCCTCCCAGACATCCCCCTCGCAGCAGTCCTACTTCTCTGCTCCTGCAGAACTCCCTGCTCCTATTGTCCCTACGCCCTGCTCAGAGGATCCTACGTGTCTGGTTCATTTCAACAACTTCCAGACTCCTTTCCATATTCTCTGTCCTTCTTGTCAACGACACATTGAAGATGGAGAATATTGTGACAGACTACGAGGAATTAGTGCTGGTATATCTGGAACCTATCACGAACAAACTGTTCGTTCTGGATACGTCTTTAGCCCAGCCTATAGACCCTTCAGAGGAAGAACTCGATTGACTTCCATTCTCTCTACCCTTCCGGACTTAGTCGATAGTCCAGAGTCGATTCCTCTCCCTATTCTTCCTCCTCGCACACCATCACCTCCACCTTACTATCCGCCACATGATCCTCTTCATGGCGCACCTCTCTGAATTCCAACGCCGGAACTTGAATCTAGGCTTACCCCTCATGAGCTTCAATGCCTTCGAGAACAGTCTATGGCAACAGTCCGTCGAGTATCACTTGACATCTTTGGCCAACCCAGATCAAGGAGGAATACGTTGGGAGGCGATTTTCCAAGATCCCCTTCCGCTACCACCGAAGAATCTCTGCCAGACTATACATCATCAAGGGCAGGTAGTCCCCTTCCTTAGACAGACAGGCTTCGGACCTTGGGTACACTCGAGGAAATCCTGCCGGGTGGTGACGCCTTTCCAGGTGTCATCAGCCAAGACTTCTACCCGGGATGATTCGATCCTGGCATGTTCATTCATGTTCAAGGATGAGTCTCTTTCCTCAGCTTATGCTGGTGCCGGATGGGCTTTCCCCTCTGAGACATATATTTCTACCCCACCTGCATTAGTTCATTACCAAGATCATGAAGTTTTACGCAGAGATCTCTTTCCTCCTCTTTCTCACTTTGATCCTGGAGACATTTATCGTTCTCATGACGTACATGAAGTTCTCTATGATTCTCTTTCTCCGAACATCTACATCAGTGATCCCATTGACTGGTATAACCGTTTCACCAGGCAATTGACTCCTACTCCATCCCAGCGGTACTGGAATTACAACTTCAACAAGTACCTTCGCAAAAGCTGGAGATCTGCGAACCCTGTCGAACACAGGCTTTAACAGCAGATTAGGAAGCGTTCAACCCTTCCTGAGATGCGAGAGGCTTGCCTCCACAGACTCTATGGAGAACAGGATGAAGGCAGACCACCTCATTGTGCTGCCGCCATTGCTGGTGAAGTCCGGAGACGTTCTCACATGTAATGGATCGGATTGGACATGGACAATGTATTTCTTGAGCACTGGGACTGGACATGATTGTGGAACAGATACTCTCGATGACGGTACATCTCTCCTTATGCTTTGAACACTGATTCTTTCCAACAGACATGTCTACTGCCATTCCCGCTGTTGCAGATCTTAGGATCGATGGATCCCTCCTCAGTCGCATTCCTGTCCTTGAGGGACAGAGGAACTACTCTGTATGGAGTTCTTGCGTTCAAGGCATCTTAGCCTCGATAGGTGGACAAGGTTTCATAGATGGAACTCTTAGATCAACTCAACGCATCGCTATAACTGATGAGACGATTTGGAAGGCCGCAGACTCAAAGATTCTAGGCTTCCTTTCTATCACTGTTAACGATCAGTTGTCTACCACTGCTCCGACCGACTGGGCAGAATTCCAGGTCAACATAGGGAGCACTGCTACACCTGTTCTGACGACTTACTACAAGTCGAAAGCCTACCTCTTCTGGAACGCTTTGTCAGATCGCTTCACCTCCAAAGGCATCACAGGACAGTTCTACTGGCTGCACAAGGTCCTCCGTACTCGAATTAGGACCCAGCATGCATCAGAAGATATTTCGGAGATACAACAGTATTTCACAGGCATGCTCAATGCAGGTCTTAGACTTCCCGAATCTCTTTGTGCTATGTTTATTCTAGCACAACTTCCTGATGATTTCAAAGCACTCCGCTCCACCCTTATCCATACCACACAAGAAGATGACTTCACTGTGGAAAACAACATCCAAGCCATCCTTCGAGAGGTTGATCTTTGCCACTCAAAGCTTCGCCCTCTTTCTTCGCGCATCACTCATGTGCAAGCGTCACCTCCCCAACCCTCTTCCTCGTCCTCGTCCCTAAACAGGATGAACGTCATTCGTCATGGCCCTCCACAGCAGAACAAGTGGAAGAACCAATGACAGCCTCAACAGCAGTTGTCTGGCCATCCTTCATCTTCTGGGGGAAACCCACAAAAGAAGAAGAGACACTTGAATAACGATAAGAGAGGTTGGTACAATCAGCGCAATGCTGATAAGAAAGGGAAGGGCAAAGCACCTGCTCAGGTGTCAATGGTAAACGAGTTTACTAACTCAGATCCTGACCCCTACTATGGGATGACCGAGGAAGACTTCCAATCTACCTCTAGACTTCAGGAGATGGAGATCGAACAACCATTCAACTCTGATGTTGTGGAACATGGATGGGACGGACCATCTGATGATTCTATGGACATATCACCGGACATGCAATCTGCTGTCCACCAGTCCTTTCGCTCCTGCCGACTCTCCCTCTAACCCTCTGGAGAGATCGGAACGATCTGGTAGGGTCACCAAGCCGAAGAAGATGACTATCTTTGTTATCGGAGGTTTAGTCAAGGGACAATCGTTACCTGGTCATTCGATCAGAGAGTTTCCTCTTAAGGAGAAGACTTCCTCCTACTTTAACGATTATAATCCGGTTTCCTTCACTAGCCTCTCACGTGGTATCCAAGGGATGACGTTGAGAGAGACTCCTTTGAACCCTAGTGATGTAGTAAAAACCGAGAATCACATCTTCTCTTCTGCCTGGTACACTGTTGGAAATACCATAAGTCCAACTCGTTCACATTGGATGATTGACAGTGGCTGCACTGATCATATCACTCCATATCTTGATGACTTCACTCATCTTTCGCAAGGGACCAAGAAAGCTTCTATCGCTGATGGTTCTCTTGTCTCCATGTACGGTCCTGGTAAGGTTATCCTTCGACCTCATGGAAGTGACCCTTTGGTCCTTGAACGAGTATGGTATGCACCTCGAGCATTGCACAGACTTTTATCTGTTGCAACCCTGACTTCTCAGGGATATCGATTTGAAATCAATAAACATGAAACTTGTATCTGGAACAACCTTGGAAGTCTGGTAATCCGGGCATCTGCCTCATTTCCAGACAACAATCTCCACTGGTTTCAGTCTTCTACGATTACTCCAGGGAAGATTGCCTCGGTGACCTCTATTGATTCTTTCTCTTTGTGGCACCTTCGGTTTGGACACTGTTCCAAAAACGCACTCCGACAGCTCTGTAATCATACTTCTGGCTGTCCGGACATTGCTATTCCTTCTGACTTTCCTCCTTGTAAAGGCTGCTCTGAGGGTAAAATGGCGGATCGCAGCTTCGGTCTTTCGATCAAGCGAGCTTCTCGTCCTCTTGCTCTCCTTCATACCGACCTCATGGGGCCATTCCCTGTGGAATCTCGCTCTCGGACTTGTTATGTGTTAACTCTCATTGGTGATTTTTCCAGTTTTGCTCTCCTTGCTTTCCTTCGGGAAAAGTCTGGTACTTTGACTGCGCTACAGCGCCTCTTTATCTGGCTTGAGACCAATTCTGGTTCTCGGGCCACCTCTATACGTTCAGATCGAGGGGGGGAATACATGGGTCAAGACGTTCAATCGTTCTTCACATCCAGAGGCATAACCCATCAGACCTCCATTCCTCATACCCCTCAGCAGAACGGACGTGCAGAGAGATTCAATTGTACCATCATGGAGAAAGCTGAGGCGATGCGCCATCATGCTTGCTTACCCAGGATCTTCTGGCAAGATTCCTTGGAGACTGCGCTTCATGTCTACAATAGACAGCCAGTTCGTCGTCATGGGTGGAAAACACCCATTGAACTATTCAATGGTACAGTCCCTGATGTTTCATACTTCAGAGTGTTCGGTTGCAGCACCTTTGTCTTCATACCACCGGAGATAAGGAAGGACAAGTTGTCCCCTAAAGCAGAAGAAATGATGTTCATTGGTTACGAAACCAATACCAAGGGTTGGAGATTCTGGTCACAAGCCAGACATCGTCTTTTCATCTCTACCCATGCCACATTCAATGAGACTCAATTCAGATCATGTTCCAGAGACCTTGCTGTCAAAGACCAAGCCCAGATACTAGAAGACCCTGCAAACGACCTATCAGATGATGAAATGGAAAAGGAGAATCTGGAACCTCCTTCTACTTCCCCTCGTCATGTTATTGTTAACATACCTGATCTTGGACCATTACCTCGTCCAAGATCTAGATCACCTTCACCACCACGATCACCTGGTTTACCACCACCTGGTCGTCACATTCCATCTCCACCACCACCTGTTTCTTCACCACCTCGTTGGGATCCTTCTCAATCCACACCAGTCCATCGTGCAACTCCATCATCATCAGAATCTCATGCTCGTCGATCTCCTGTCGCACCTAGAGCACCATTTCGACCTCCTGTACCGGAGAGACGTTCCACAAGGAATGTTAAACATCGGATCATTCCTGATAACACTTATGGGAATAGACCACCTCTTGAGATCGAGAAAGAGATTCATGGCAAGTCCAATACTCGCCAGGAGGAGCAAGATACTGTGGACGAAGCAGAACAATCTGTTCCTGCTAGACCAACGAATGAGGATGATGATATGGTTGAGCTTTATAGCAGCCAATGGATGCGGTTCCATTTGTCCGCTGCCCTTTCCCAAAACATTCCTAAGCAATACAAGGATGTCTTGAGGCTCACCTCATCATCGGAACAAAGATCTTGGAAAGACGTGATGGATGAAGAATACAAATCCCTTATGAACTGAAAGGTTTGGACTCTTGTTGATCTACCTAAAGGTCGTGAACCCATCAAGGGAAGATGGGTTTATGCAGTTAAAAGCGATGGCCATAAAAAGGCTCGCTTTGTTGCCAAAGGCTTCACACAAATCTTCGGTATTGACTATGAAGAAACCTTCTCACCAGTAACCAGGTTTGAAACCGTCCGTCTACTCCTTGCACTTACAGCATTGGAAGACTGGGAGCTTGAAGCTCTGGATGTTAAAACAGCATTTCTATTTGGAGACCTCGATGAGGAGCTGTATATGGTTCAGCCTGAGGGTTTCGTTCACAAAGGCCAGGAGAAAAAGGTCTGTCGACTTAGGAAGGCCATCTATGGCTTAAAACAAGCTGCGCTTCAATGGAACAAGCAGCTCCACAAATCCCTCCTTGAACTTGGATTCAAGAGATGCTATGCAGATCCAGGGGTTTATGTCAAGTTTATTGGTGATAAACTGATTATTCTTGTCTTTTATGTTGATGACGCTCTTTTTATGGGTAATAATAGATCACTTATCCTCAAACACAAGAAACAGTTCATGGATCGTTGGGAATCAAGAGATCTTGGTGAAGCCAAAGAATACCTTGGAATGAGGATTACCAGAGATCGCAAGAAATGCACTCTGAGGCTTGATCAATGCTCCTATGCTGAAAAGGTAGTTGAGCGCTTTGGTCAAACTGACCGTAAATCAGTCACTACTCCTCTTCCTTCTGGTTATACTCCCAAACCCAATGAAGGAGAATCAAACCCAACTCTTCGAAGTCGTTATCAATCGGTCATCGGATCATTGCTTTACATCATGCTTGGTACATGACCCGATCTCGCCTATTCAGTGATCAAGATGTCGCAGTACTCTGCAAACCCCTCTGAGGATCATTTGCAGAAGGCGCTCTATATAGTGCGCTATCTCGCACATACTACCAAGTTGTGCTTGACCTATGCTGCTGACGGACCTATCAATGGTTTCGTCGTCTCTTCTGACACTGATTGGGCTGGAGACATAGAGACCTCACTGTCTACTACGGGTTATTCTGTCTTCCTTGCAAACAGAATCATGTCCTGGCTATCTAAACGACAGAAGAGAGTTCGACTTTCATCCACCGAAGCAGAATACTGTGGAATGACAGAGTGTTGCAGACAGGTCCAATGGATCCACAATCTGTTCGAGGAACTATCTTTTCCTCTCTCCACTATTCCCCTGTGTGTTGACAACCAGGGAGCTATGTTCCTTGCTTCGAATCCAGCCCAAGAAGGACGAACTAAACATGTTCGCATCCCTGAACACTATATTCGGGAGGCTGTTGAAGAAGGTGAAGTTGAACTATTTTATGTTCCTTCCCAACAACAGTTCGCAGATATCTTTACCAAGAACCTTGGAAAAATAGCCTTCGAGCGTGGACGAAAGAGTTTGACTTTATCTCCATTTTCATGATGACTCATGTTTCTAGTGAGGAGGAGTGTTGAAATCTGGGTATTCGCTTTCTGTTTCCCCTTTTACATAACCCAGATTCTAGACCTGATTACATCAGTGGTCCAGACTATCGGACACTAGGTCCAATTACACTATCACATTTGACTCATCATATGTTGTCATAGATAACAGCCATTATTGCTATTGGCTAGATAGGTTTCTTATCATTCGTCATACGATATGACTCATTCCTATCTCTTATCTTTATCTACCCTAAAGTAGAGACCATACAGGTACAAACAATACCTGTACACAATATAGAGGGGAGCTCACTCTGTATCGCTCTCCTTAGTTCTTACACTCAGTTCTTATACAAGCACTTCTACCTGCTTCTATATTACCTCGCTCCTCAAGATAGCAATCTCTATCCTCAGACCTAGTGAGTACCTCCCACTAGGCACATACCTTCCTCTTGTCACTTGCATTACACTTGTGGCACCTACTGTCCTCACAGTAGAGACAAACGGAGTACCACACACTTCGTTACTACCATCTATCGTCCACTGTCACTGTCACCATTCTAACGTCTTCCGTGCACCGACCGACAGCTTAACGTCTCGAATACTTCTCGCCACCGTCTCCTACGTTCTCCGGACTACCGGACTACCTTGTTAAACTGCCGGCCCATCACCAGACTTCTGAGTATACTATGTCGGTTTCTTCTACTGACCTTTCCCTCTTGATTAGAGTCCCTTTCTATCACGCTAATCCATAGGACTTGTCCTACCAGAGCGATTAGCAGCTTTACATTGGCAAGTACCGAGGGAAGAGCATGGGGTTCATATCAGTCTTGAAGAAAGTCTAGTTCCTATATGAGACAATCGAGAGCAAGGAGTAGAGCTGTTTCTAAGCCTTGAAGAAAGTCTAGTTCTAGTGTAACAACCCAATATCCTATCTAGGACAATAGGAGGTTCTGGAGGTTGCCTAGTAGATCCTAGAGCGCTTGCAATGAGTAGTTCTGTTATCAAGTACAATCACTAGACCACTAGGGTCTATGGTAGATTGCTAGCAATGAGAATAGAGGGGAAAGAACAGAAAGAACATGGGGAACTAACAAGAGAACTAGACTAGAGACTAAGTACTATAACATAGGGCTATTTATAGGGGCTAAGTGCGAGCACAGGCCAAGCTGTGGAAAGGCTGTGGGAATCTAAATAAGGTTAATACCACGGTCACTGGGTACCATGAGGATGCTCTAGATAAGAGCTGTTAATGCTATTGGAGGATAAGGGAAAGTGAGTCAAGAGGAAAGTCATGAGGCAAGCATAAGGATGCAATGTGTATACCATGAGGTGGCATGAGGTGCACAGCCTAGATAAGATCATGTGACTTGGTCATGTGACTAGTAGCATGGGAGACATGTGACCTGATGAGGTAAGTCTTGGCAAGTGAAGGAATACTATGGTATACTTTGGTAGTGTTTTGTGTGCACTAGTGGGACTAGTGTTAGTGATTAGGAAATGAATGGTAGTGAAATGTAATCGAGAAATGTAGCGTCTGTAACAGAGGCGGGAATGGAATGTGGGAGGAATGGTTCCATCAAGTGCTTGGAGCGCCTGAAGGATGAGCAGATCGGAGGCCAAGGAGGAGGAAATATGGTGGGCCAATGTGGAGTCGATAATACAGACAAACATGGATGGGGGAAGAAGGGTGGCACCCTTATTCTCATCAGAGTCTGTATGGATGAAGTCACGCCAGCATGATAGGGCATCTGGCCCGGAGAGTAGGGAACCAGGAACGTGGATCATTTTAAGATTGAAGTCTACTAAATCTAATAGCCAGCAAGCTTGGCGATGGTTAAGGTCCTTGGGTTGACGGAAGTAGGTGAGGTTCTTATGATCGGTGAAGACCTGAACCGGGAAGGAAGCTCCATGGAGATAGTGTCTCCATGCCTTAAGAGCGCGGATGATAGCAAGGAGTTCGCGATCGTAGATGTCATAGTTTTGTTCAGTGGGGGAGAAGGATTGTGAGAGGTATGAGCAGGGATACCAGTCGCTGTTGGTGTCGGTTTGAAGGAGGATTGCTCCAGTGGCATACTTTGAAGCATCGGTGGCAATGGTGCAGGGTTTGGAGTGGTCAGGAAGCCAAAGGACTGGCTCGGCAAGGAAGAGATCTTTGAGGTGAGAGAAGCA
Source organism: Boletus reticuloceps (assembly GCA_018397855.1). Taxonomy (NCBI): domain Eukaryota; kingdom Fungi; phylum Basidiomycota; class Agaricomycetes; order Boletales; family Boletaceae; genus Boletus; species Boletus reticuloceps. The sequence goes on from JAGFBS010000034.1 coordinate 177,497, forward strand.
TCGGTCGCATTCATCAGACCATTTCCAAGGTTGGTTCTTCTTGGTGAGATCAATAGGCGGTCTAGTGACGGTTGGGTAATCTGGTATGAAGCGGCAGTAGAAGTTGGCAAATCCAAGGAAGGAGCGGACTTCCTTGGGGATGGTTGGGGTAGGCCATTTGGAAATTCCATCTAGTTTGATGGGGTCCATAGCAATGCAGCCGGGTTCTACAATCATGCTGAGGTATTCCACTGTTTCAGTGGTGAATTGGCATTTCTCAAGTTTTAAGTGAAGGTCGAGTTCTTGCATGTGCTGGAGAACTCGCTTGGTAAGATAGGGCTCATACACACACCACTAACCCTGTGATGCATTGTGACCTGCTGTGACCTGCTGTGACCCGAGGTACACACACTACAGACAGCATGACTACAAGTCATCATGAGAAGTAAATACATGACTAGTAAGTATTAGATATAGTTAATGATAATGACAAGAAGCAGGTTCATCGAGAATTGTGTTTGGGAGGACTCAATGGCCATGGTATTTCTTGCTTGCCCATGTTCAACACAACAAAAGGTTGGCGTTGAATGAGAATGTGCTCACAGTTGACACTGGGTGGATCATAGAAAGCTAGGAAGACCAAAAACTGAGCCTCCGAGTCATGAAGTCAAGGTAGGTGAGCTTTCTTACTGGCCTGGGGGCAACATTCTCCTTCCGAGTCGGGTTGGATTTCTTGGTCTGATAGGCCATTGACAGACGAGTTCTCTTTGTGACACCAGAGGCATGCTCCCCAAGGTTCTTCAAGTTATTTAGGGCATTGTCCGAGCCGCTTCGCTATGCTTTCCGACTTACTACATTGTATTTTGCTTCACCTACTCTTTGCTGTCACGTGTGAACTCACTCCAATAACCCTCATATAACTGGATTTTCTTAATAACACTTGCACACCTCATTTTATCGAAAATTTAGCTCCACAGAGTTGTAGATATCTAGACAACAAAGAACTCTGTGGAATTCTTTTGGGATGAAACAAAGATTTGCAACTGCCATTAGCTCTCGACACTTGAGTCACGTCAGAATCACACCGGGTCATGTTAGATTGGTGGCGTGTGGATGAGCCCTATCTTACGTTCCTCGTGTGTGGTTTTGTCGGGAGAGAAGATGAGAAGGTTGTCCATATAGATGACGAGCCATCCTTCTGCGATCATATCGTGGAAGGAGTCGTTCATGAATCATTGGAAGGTGGCGGGGGAGTTACAGAGGCTGAAGAACATGACAAGGGGTTCAAAGAGGCCTTTGTGAGTAATGAAAGCTGACTTCCATTGGTGTCCATCTTTAATCCGGACGTTGTTGTATCCCCATCAGATGTCGAACTTAGTGAAGACCTTAGCGTCTTTGAGCTTGTCGACGAGATCAGAGATGAGCGGGAGTGGATAAGCATCCCGAACAGTATGTTTGTTTAGATAGCGGTAGTCTTGGCAAGGGCGTAACTTGCCATCCTTCTTTTTGACGAAGAAGAAGGAGGATGCTTGGGGGGAGTTCAAAGGGCGGATCTTTCCAGCAGCGAGGTTTTCATCTAGGGAGTCTTCTGTTGCTTTCTGTTCAGCAGGAGAGAGGGTATAGACCTTTCTGATCTTTGGAGAGAAGGAGTTCTTAAGGTTGATCTCATGGTCATAAGATCATGATGGGGGAAGGTGATCGGTAGCTTCTTTAGAGAAGACTGATGCATAATTGGAGTATTCAGCTGGTAAGGTGATCTTGGGTTTGGCTTTCTCAGTGGCTGCAGTGAGTTCTGTAGCGGTGGTTAACTTGGCGATGACTGGAGAGTTGTTGGGAAGGTAATAGGAGCTGCAGCGGATGATGCAATGAATGGCATAGTTCTGGCGGGCGCGGTGCATGTACTGTTGTTCAGTTTCATGCTTGAGGTATTCATAGAGTCGACTATCGTATACTGAGTCAATGTTGATATGGCGAGGAGGGCAGGAAGAAGTTGTCTTGGTGAAGAAGGAGTTGTGTTGTTTCTGGTCAGCGACGTGCATTTGGTAGAATTCAGCGGATTGGTTGGAGGATTCAGGAATGGAAAGGGTCTGGGAGGTCCAGTCAATGGAGGGATTGACTGCTCTGAGCCAGGGGAGTCCTAGGATGATGTTTTCACATCCACAGCTCATAACGTAAAGGAGGAGCTTGTGGGCGATCCCTTCGATGTTGGCAAAGAGGGTGCAGGTGAATCAAATCTTGCCTCTTTGGTTGGTGGATTGATCAATGTTTCGTATGCAGATGGGAACATCAAGTTTTGTGGTAGGGAGGGAGTTCTTTCGAACGAACTGCCAGTCGATGCAGTTGATATCGGCACCACTATCAACCAGGGCGCAGGTGTCGACGACTTTCATAGTATGCAAAGGATCAATGAGTTGAATGGGAATCTGCATTGATCTAGATGAATTCGATACTAGTACAGGAGCAACTGTAGCAATAGGAGGGACTTGCGTCGACTGAGATCTCCTTTTCAAAAATCCTGTGAAGGGCAGGAGAATGAAACCTTTCTAACAGTGGTTTCATCGTCATCGTCCTCAATCTCCTGGAGTTGAGGGAGTTGTTCTTCGACCTTTCGAACCCTTCGTTCTTTGGTAGAGGAGGAAGCAGAGGGGAAGTTGGGGCAGTCACTAGATCGGTGACCGGTTTTGCAGCCATGGAAGCAGCGTCCTTCCTTGATGCAACGTTGGCATTCTTCAGGAGTCATCTTAGAGATGCAGATAGCATCAACACCCATAGCATTGGGGTCTCGTTCCCTGCAATGGGTGGTAGCAGAGGGAGTGTATGTAGTAGAGGAGGTCTTTCCTCCTCATTTGGAGATTTCTTGGACATGTTCGTACTGGCTTTGGAAGGTCTGGGCCTTTGCTATGTATTCTTCGATAGTGGTAGGAGTCTTTTCCATCATCTGGATGTTGCGCATGAGTCCGGTGGGTATTCCGGCATTGAAGAGTTCGATGAGGACTGCGTGGTTGGTTACTTTGGCGATGGAGGTATGATTCGCAAAGTTAGTGATGTATGTATCTAAGGAGATGTTCTCCTTTCCATTGTACTTCTTTTCCATTCTGGCTGTCATAAGCCAGTTAAGGGAGTTTCCTTTGGTGTTGGCGTGTTTGAACGCTGTGGTAAATTTCTTGGTAAACTCGGCGAACATTCCGAGAGAGAGAGTGGTGGTGGTTCCAGCAGCAAGAGTGTCAAGGGAAGTTTGTCGAAAGGTGGAAGCCCAGGTAGCGGCCGTTCCTTTTGTCATGTAAGAAAGGGCAAATGCTACTTGCTTGGCGTCAGTGATATAGATCTCATTGTTAACGAGGAGGTAGGTCATGATGGAGGCTATCCATGCATTGGTTTTGTCATAGCTTCCATCAAAGGCTTTGGGGGTACCGAGACGGAGTTCAGAGGGTTTCGAGGTAGAGGACATTCTGGGAGGAGCGGGATGGACGGGAGGATAAGGGTTCAGTGGTGGGAAGGAACCGAAAGGTGGTGGTGGATGAGAGGTAGGAGTAGGAGAGGGAGGAGTAGGAACGCAGGGAATAGACAGGGAAACAGAGAGGTTCTGAGCTAGTTCTTGATCGGCAAGGAGTTCTGCTTCAGAAGAGAGCAGGACGTCTTGGTCAAAGAGGTGGATCAAGGGATCTTCCTCAGATGAGTCTTCTGAGGTGGAGATGGCAGTGGATGGGCGGCGAAGGCCCCAGAGACTAGGTGGTAGACAAGTGTTCAAAATGGTGGCGGCTTACAGTGATGGTAGCTGGTAGAGATATACTCTTGAGCTTTTGTTACACTTGGACCGGGTAGGTACAAGCATATCCTTTGTGAAGTGAGAACTAGGAGAGCGTCGAGTCAAAAGCACGACAAAGTCTTATAGGAGTAACTGTTAGAGTAGAATCATTTACCACTTACTGCTTACATAATAACTGTACAGTACCTATCTTATCTCATAGCCACTCGTCATATGTACCCTTTTCCTTTGTCCATTATCACGAATAAGACCTACCGCTTTGTCCCACGTCGCCCACGTCCCGTTCCCGGTACACGACTTTTCAACATAATGGACCTACCCTCGCGTTACTGGGGTACATCAATTCGGTAACTGCACGACGGGCTGTGCGAGTGCGCTGACAACCAACGGGCTGCATCGCAGGCACTGCAACCGCACGAACACGCTGTTGACCGACGGGCCATGTCGCAGGTGTCGCGGATCGTTTCGCAGATTGTTTCTAGGTGCTCCGAACTGCGTTGTTGACCGACGGGCCATGTCACGTGCTGCGTATTGTCTCTTGGGCTCGGAGTAGGTGCTCCAACCTGCATATATCCACCTTCCATCTCTTTTTCGACCTCTGGGTTCACTGTTGTCGTCACTCTCAATGCTGTCAAACCCGATGATCCTACACTCGCGGTCAAAGACCAACCACATAGCACTCAAACTCGCAATCTCTCGTCTGCTCAACGAGGAAGAGCATCACCTCAGCCGAAAACAGCTCGACAATAAGGGTCACTATGCTAAGGACTGCATGGAGAAGGAGCACGCTAACCTCGTCGAGGAAGAACCCGACTCTGTATGGTAATTTCTTGGACCTTCAGGGGGTGTATGTACATTATTTCTTTCATTATTTCTTTCATTTGCTTGGTCTGGCTCATGATTCAGGGGGTGTGTTAGAGTAGAATCATTCACCACTTACCGCTTACATAATAACTGTACAGTACCTATCTTATCTCATAGCCACTTGTCGTATGTACCCTTTTCCTTCGTCCGTTATCACGAATAACACCTACCACTTCGTCCTGCATCCCGTTCCCGGTACACGACTTTTCAACAGTAACGTCCTTCAGAGTAGGACAAAGACTACAAGGATCAAGGAGCTCGTGGGGGTGTCCACACGAGGTTCAAGGTGTTGGGCAGATACCAACAGGGTCAAGGGTTCAAGGGGCCAAGGAGTGACCACAAGAGCGATAGATTGTACCAGGTATACAAAGGAGCTCAAGAGTAAAGAAAGTACATGGAGCAATAAGCGAAGAGTTATATACTACATGGAGGAGAAGTTCAGGGCAAGCATGGAATGCAAGAGAAAGAGATAGAATGTGAAGGAAGGTACATGATGACTAAGTAAGTGGGGTACCATAGGGACACCGACGGGAAGGAGCTAGAGATAAGGGAGAGTCATCGTGGAAAAGAAATAGTATCCGAGGTACACATTGTACAGGGAAAGCGATAAGAAAAGAGAAAGTCATAACAATGTATGGCAAGACATTCCAAGTGAGTATCTACATGGCACCTGCCTCAAATAAACTTACCTGATGAGTGTCAGGCTTAGATTCTGAGCAGCAACATCCTAGGAAATGTTCTTGCCTTGAATGTAACCCCAATTCTGGAGCTAACAACTTGCTGATGAACTCTGAGTTGGAGATGTCAACAAAATCATGGCAAATACTGTTGTCTACTCTATTCAAGAGATATGAACGATGAACACTTGGCTAGGGCCACTATTGGCCAACAAAACAGAGAATTTACTGCATAGTCCTATCGGCATTTCACAGGTTACGTGCAGGATATGTCAGCATTACTGTAGTTCTCAGCAAGTACCAGGCGATAATTCAGAGGGGTTTGATGATGTTGATGAATTACTAGAGGGTTCCCAGTGTCTGTAGTTCACTTGTTCTCCAAGCTTTATAAATCCTACCCTTCAAGTTCATATTCGTTCAAAAGACAACATCAGGTATCTCGAGCTACAGAACATAATGATTGCATGTCCGTGGTACTACAAAAATACTATAAAAGTGATTTTGATATGTGAGCATGACATCTTTCCTAGAATCAGAGATGACCCACTTTCATCCTCACTTGGCTACAGGTACTGGGGTGCGAGAAAGTTGTGGGGGCACCCACACAAACCTAAGCAGGCCTGCCCTGGGCACAGGAAGTGTTGCCATGCAAGGGTCTGACTCTGAAGTGGGAAGGGAAGGGAAGAACGACCATATGGCCAAGTGTTAAAAGGTAAGTGGCTTCAGGACTGGGTGTTACAAGCAGCCCCTATACATAACCCATACCCACTACATCACTTTCCTAAACACTCATTTACTCTTTACTCTTTAAACTCAATAAGCACCCAAGTTGTCATGGTCACAACTGTTCATTGTCACAGTCACAATGGGTCGTCCAACTGTTCATCACACATGTCACGGTCACACTTACTTACACAGGTTGCACCTCATGGTTGTCTCATGGCCCTAATCTACCACATGTTTGCACAGATCTACTGATTGACCAGTAACATCACAACTCGTGTTCACCTCATGTTACCCAGTGGTACCAACACATATACTAGTATAGTAAACATAGATAAGCACTGCACGGTCCATGCTTTTGTACTAGTAGTATAAATACTATCAACCAGTAGTACAAGACTTTCCAGTCTTATTCTCCTGGAGTTTTCCCAAACTTACCAGATAGACATCCTCCCTAGTGCTCTTCTCTACCAACACTAGACCCTTAGGTGGGTTTGGTCGTTTCACTGGGAGAATCCCTGAGTGCAGACAAAAATTGTGTGTGAGTGCTTTCAATGGTCTCTATGGTCAAGTAATTTGAAATTGACCCTTCAATCTTCTTGAGCGACTTCTGCGCTTGCGGCATGTTCTCCATAGCAGCTTTCTTTGTCTTCAGTGCAGCAGACCAAAGGAGAGCCTGCTGTTTAGCCTGCTGGAACTCCAGTGCTAACAACTCAACGCTCTAGCTGCCGATGAGTCAGTGGCAGTCACTACTAATAAAGATTATTACCATGTTATTTGTATTTGTTGGATCAGCAAGCACCTCAACTGGCCCTTCAACTGAAGAGTTAGGAGATGATGGCATAGAGGAGAGAGAGGATAGAGGAGGGAAGTCATGAGCCAAACCATGAAGTGGAGATACGAGATCAGGTGAGGGCACTACTTTATGTGGCATTTTTGCCAGTGGGGTAACAGCCTGAGAGGACTTGGAGATGGTGTCACATCCCAGATTTTGCCAAGTCCGACTCCAGCCAACTCCAGATGATCTTGGACTACCCTTGACCTAGGAGCAACGGACATCCACGGAGTTACATCATCTCCGGACTTGCATCTCTTATTAATCTCCTTTTGTTATAGTCTACATTTCACCTGTCAGTTTGTACAGCCATTCTGGCTGTGTTCCGCCTCCATCCTGAGTCCTATGTACATTGCCTTCGCCTAGTAGTTTCAGACTCATACTTCCTCCGGATCTCTAGCATATATAAACTCTTGTATTTCTCTGTCATACCTTCAGTACAAATATTAACTAAGTCACCTCCCTTTGAGTCTTGACTTCCCTTTCATCATTCTCTTCCCTAAACACGAGGACACAGGATTGACAAGGGCACAACACATAAGTCCTGCACCAACGTCCTCACCCCTCCATACCTCTGCACCTCTGCACCTCTGGCGACTTTGGTCATACATCCGTCCCCTCAGATCCAGTACCCTCGGACCTCCACCAGACTTGAACACGGAGGATCTGGACTTGACAGTATATTTGTACTGCCTCTTGTCACAATCCCTTCCAAACCATTATGTCTATGCATATCACCCGAACCTCTCATGCCAATATGTTGCAGTCTGCCTTTGGCAGCACTCGCACCGTACCAGGTGAATTCGTCAGCCTAACCCAACGCTGTAGGGAGGCTACGCTCCCTAACCTGGTACGACCTCATATAGCCACCCCATCACTCATCACCAGTACCCAACACCATATTCATCACGTCTTATCCAAGTCCAAAGCTCCTTCATCAAACCCGAACGAAGTCCGACGTGTTTATCCTCGCATCTCAAGTCCGAACCTTTGCATCGCAAGTCTGAGCCATGTCCTATGTCCTATGTCCACCCGGATCGCGTCGGGTGTTCTTTATATTGGTTCGTAATCAATTGTATGGCTTCTAAATTAAAATCACAGGCTCGTTTCGTGAGCGTCGTCATTCGTAGTGACGGTCTCGCGTTTGTTCCTGATCACACTCGGACATAAGGAACGACATGTCACACGGACCTAGTTTGTTTGTTTTGTTTCATCTTTATATCCTTGTCCTTGGTTACCATTAAGTCCGGAATATGCTCTGAGACTATAAATCTTTGTATTCGGACATCTGAATACATCTTTTGCCCAGTCGGTGTTGATCATCTCTTTCTCATCCACATCGTCCCGAACGTCTACAATACGAAGTCCGGTGCCCATTGCACGACTTACCATCGCTCTCATTCACGTCTCGCACCATCAAAAACACCTCGTGCTCTACAACTCGACGCTCAGGTGTCTCTCGGGTGTCCTTGCATCCATTTCTTTCATCTATCCAAAACTCCGGACTTCGTCTAGGAGCCTCGGACTTCCTGTTTCTTGTCCTCCCACTCTTCGACTCACATTTGAATCCCTTTAGGGTCGAACCTATCACACCCTCACCCCTTTTCTTTAGCTTGTGACCTGATTGGCTTAGTCCAAGCAGGTTTTCAGCGAGCCTTTGTTACCTACAACGCGCCGCATCTTCGGCATCATCAAGGTGGCGCACCCAGCCCACCCCATCTCCGCTCACTCTGCTCCCTGAAGACCGTGTTTCCGGAGATCCTTGTATCCGGATTTTACTGGAAGACAAAGAGGACTTCTGGGGCGAGGACCGCCCTGGAACTCTGTTACCAGGAGCAAGAGAATGGGATGGTGGTGGTGGTGACGATCCCAATGACCCAGATGATGATGGCTCCTCCACCTCTTCCACTCCAGACTCCGATCGACTCTTCCATCATGATTGTCTGAGAGAAGAAGATCAGGCATCCAACGACATCCCTCTGGCTTTCGAGCTGTTCAACCAATTGGCTAACACCATCCACAATATGACTCACCAAGCACTCTGTCACAAGAGTTCTTCTAGCGACGCAAGGATCAAAGTCCGTGAACCGGACACTTTTGATGGGTCAGACCCTGGCCCTTGACTACTTCGAGCCGGACTTGCTCGGAGTTGTCACTCCGTCCTGTCATCCCCCATGGATGACAGATTGGCAGGCCTTCCTGTACGAGCTACAGTCACACTTCGGTCCCCATGATCCCGTTGCTGAGGCAGAAACTCAACTCGAGCAACTGCAAATGAAGGACACTCAGCGAATCTCCAAATACATTGTTGAGTGGAATCGCCTTGCAAACCAAGTCCGAGAATGGGGACCTGGTGCTCTCTGCCGGAGTTTCTACGTCGAACTTCCGGATCGCATCAAAGACGAGATCACTTGTCATGGCAAACCCGATAACAAACAACCTCCGCACCCTGAACACAATATCGCTGACAGCTTGCATAAACTTTGCTTGGAATGGCAAGGCATTTGGCCCTGCGACAGAGGCACACATTGACCCTTCCATCAGTCTCTTCAATGATGTCACCCACTGCCACGAGTGGATTGGCGAAGCTGAACATATATCTTCATAGAGCATTGGTGTGATTCAGCAATGTGATCTGGAAGGTGTTCCGCATGAAGGCATGCTCCACAGAGATGGGCCAACTTGGTGGGAGACCAGCGTAGAGTAATGCGTTCGACCCAGAATGTAACATCAACAATGTTGTCAGACTGAACAACGTCCCTGTCACCCTAAACGACGCCTCAGATGACTTGGCAAATGAGAGAACAGGCAGTTCAAAGGCGAGATTATGTCCAAACAACTTGATCGTGAAATTAGGGTCAGCTTGCGGGATGCGGATCACCACCGGTTCAGACTGGACTTTGTAAGTCAGATGGGAGGGCAACGTGCACTTAAAGGTGACAGTGATCTCGATGGGGCCATTGGAAGATGGGTGGCGTGCTTGTGAGAGTGGTTTGCGGTAGATGGATGCATAGATATCACTAAGAATATCGTTGGATAGTAGGCCACGAGGATCGTGATGTCAGAAAGCATCCAAGAAGTCCCTGGATGTGACATTTCTGCTGACATATCTAGTTGAACCAGGTTCCTGGGATATTCCGCCGTGCAATACCTCATTGAGTTGTACAATTGCTTGTGAGAACCTGTAAGCCAGGTCCTTGTCGTAGGCTACCTGTTTTCCATTGGCATCGTACCACTGACTGGCAAAGGAATCAAGTAAAATGTCCAGGGGGCTGGCGCCCTGAGTGGCATGTGTTGGGACGTTCATGGTCTGCAGGAAGATGTGCAACACTTTGTCCATCCTGACACCGGTGAACCCAAACACATCAAGGTAGTGTTTAAGAATGACATGTGATGTCCTGCTGGAGAGATAATCACTGAGCTGTGCGCGATCGATCTCTGGTGTGCAGAACAACAGCTGTGCCAACGCCACAGGATCATCAGCCTGCCGCAAATTATTGAACAGAGACATGATGGCTTGATTGGCGTCATTGGCAAATTGCTCAACAAAGGATTGAGTACAGGTATTGCATGGCACACTGCGTGACTGAGGCTCTTCAGTTCACCACTGAACCACAAATTGCGGAGGAGCACGACATTCTTTATGACAGATTTTCTGTCCAGGGGATTTGGCTTCATCAGCTTGAGGAAGGCATCTGGGTCTTGGATGATTGGCTTAGCAACGATAAAGATGTTGTTGAAGAGGAAAAGGAAACAATCCTTGACCATATCGGAATTAACTACCTGCAGGACAGGCGCAGCCAATAATAATTTCCGAGGTGGGTCATTGATCGCTGACGGCCAAATGGGTCCCTTTGGTCCACGACCCAACATCTCATTGAGGTGTTCCATGACAACAGCACATTTGGAGGGGAAGTCTGAGTATTGCGAAGATGTATTTGAAGATGACTTTGAGGTAGTCAGCTGAGGATAATCAGACAAGGATGACCAAGGTTCAGGTGTGGATGATGGTGCAGGCTCTGGTGGTGATGGGGTGGGAGGCGATGTAAATGTTCCCAGAGCGGAGGGCGCAGAGGGCTCGACGGGAGAAGCAGATATACTACTTGACTTGGTGATCTTGCTCACTTGAGGCATCTTTTGGTGTCCTCATGCACAGAGTTTCCATTCAGGCTGACAGGAGAAAGCTCTCCATTATGTGACTTCCCAAACAACAGAGTCCCATTGGTACTGCTCATTGGCGTCCTTGACTTCTCTGAAGAACCAATGTCTTCCCAATCCGAAGTCAGGTCGTTTTCCTTTTTCCACCTTAATATTTCAGAAAGCAAAGGCTTTTTAGAGGGTACAGTGGGACAAATCGTTTGAGAATTCAGATTGAGTGAGTTAGTTGCCAAAGTTGGCACTGATGACCCAAATCTATTGCTCAACCACTTGTGGACACCCTTGTGGTGAATTAAAATCGTTTATTAAGTTTACTTTAATATTATAGTGAATTTCTTTTCTTTTGGTAGACAGTGATTTCAATAGGATTGAACCTGGCGATTGACTATTTAGCATTTGCCCACCACTGAAGTAGTTGTGCGATGATGACGAAGGGGCTGGGGTCAACAGAGGTGGTGAATTAAGGTTCTTGAATTTGGGAAGAAGGTGTGTCTGATGCCTGGTGTGCAATAACCTGATCTCGCTTGATGTCGGGAGAGTTGGAAGGCGTGTTGCTTGATGAGCTTGAGGGCAACGGCGCCTCGTTCTCATTCCCGTGCAGAGAGAGAACAATATCGGGAGTAGACAACAATATTGACAGTCCCCGACGATTGTGGATATTGATACACTGTTCCTCAAGTATCTTGATCCCTGGGAATTGGAACAATTTAGCATCCAAGTTATATTTGGAAAGATCGAGATTGGAAGCCAGTGGAATTGGAGAGACACCACTCCTCAGTGGTGTTGGCAGCACCAACGACTGCATCAACGTTGAAGCAGACAAAGATTGCATGACTGACTGCTAGCTGCCCAGAGGATGAGTTGACCCAAGCTCATTCTTTTCTGCTTTAGTGCTTGCCAAACTTCCTCTGCTTTTCCGACTGATACTTGAGTTCATGTTCAGTCTTCGCTCCCGGGTAGCTATGCTGTTGGTCCGAGATCAACAACCATTACTTGAACTGCTCCCCATAAGGGGCCCCGAGCATTTTGCTCCATGCTCCAAGAGAACCCTCCTGCTTCAGCGGCGTTTCTGGAATGGCTAGTGAATTGTCTGCATCAAACTCGGTAGATAGAGGTGATCGATTACTTTGTATGCGCGATACGACCAAAAGACACAGAGGGTAAGCTGGCTGCAACGAATCCAACTTGTGACTGACAGGGAGCAATGAAGCAGTATTCAATGGCATCGTTTGTAACAGAGAATCATGGGAACTCAGGACAGAGGGTTGTTCCAGGGACGAGCTATACAAGCTGGGATGCAAAGCGGTCGGGCAGAGCGGTTATCAGAGCTACCAGGAACGTCCCCAGACAGAGGGAAATGAGCATGACACCAAGGCAAATGCATGAATCTGATATATAGGCCCAAGAGCAGGAAGCGAGTAGAGATGCCAAGCGCAACCTAGAGCATGAGAGCGATGAATACGGTGTCCAAGAGTGATGAATACGGTGTCCATATGGATTGGAAAGGGTGCCAAGAATGGACAGCGCAATGAGTGCAGCATGCCATGACTTGAAATGAGTTGAAACATGAGCGCAAGCTGAGGAGAAAGCGAATTAGCATGGAAAGCACAAGCACATGAATACCTTACTTAAGATATGGAAAATTCTCTTATCTCTCCAATTGTCATTGAAACGTGTCACAATTCTGCCACTAAAACTGAGTCCTCTGCAGTGTGCACATGCATTCCCAATCCAATGCCCAATTGCCCTTGCTGCTACAAATCCTTTCCAAATAACAAAAGTATTGCGCTTCATCGAGCCTAGCCCACATCTGCCTGTAATACCAACCCTCAACCCGAGCGATCCATTGTCCACATCTGTCAAGTCCAGATCCTCCGGGTTCAAGTCCGACAGAGGTCCGAGGGTACTGGGTCTGAGGGGACGGAGGTACAACCGAAGTTGCCGGAGGTGCAGAGGTGCAGAGGTATGGAGGTATGGAGGGGTGAGGGCATTGGCGCAGGACTTATGTGTCGCACCCTTGTCAATCCCTTGTCCTCATATTTAGAGTAGAGGAAGAGTTAAAGGAAAGTCAAGACTCGAAAGGAGGTGACTCAGTTAATTTTCGTACTGAAGATACAACAGAATAATACAGGGGATTATATAGTACTCGAAACCCGGAGTAAGTCTGGGTTCAGAACTACTGTGTGAAGGCGATGTACATAGGAAGGGGAGGCTGAGTAACGGAGCACAGAGCACAGCTGGAGAAGGCTGTAATGATCGGACAGGTGAAATGCAGACTATAACTAAATGAGATTAATAGAGGTACGAGTCTGAAGTTGCAACTCCGTGGATGTCCGTTGGTTCTAGGTCAAGGGTTGTCCGAGATTACCCAGAGTTGTCCGGAGTTGGACTTGGTAAAATCTGGGTCGTGACAACATCCGTGATGTCGACATTGCGGCCGCAGGTATGAGCTCCCAGTCCATAGAGGATCCAGAGCACTTATATGATTCAGAAGATCTCTCCCATGGTGAAGTGGAATGGGATATGGAAAACACAGATGAGATTCTGGCCGCGCATTGGAATGTCAACTCAATGAATGAAACACCTGATTTAGACGAAGGCCCACTTCTTTTCAATCCTGCAAATATGGAACCAGAGCCAATATTTCCTGCAATACAGACATTGCGTTTTGCTACCAGCTGGGCAGTTGACCTGTGCCCAAACGCTGAACGAGCTGCAGGTGATGGGCAAACCTTCCTCGCCAAGTTCAGACAGGACGGATTTGTGCCTTATTGCATGCTCAATCTGTACTACCCATTTTCCAGTCCAGAGGACTGGCAGATGGCCAATTTTCTCCTCACCTCGCATCTCAGCATGAGGGCAATCAATGACTTCCTATCCATCAAACTGGTACATTTACTCTCTTGGCTGCATTGCACACTTTTTTCTAACTGCACATACCTTCCTGTCACTAGTCAAAGACTCTGCCTCTTTCATTCTGGTCTGCTAACTTCTAAGGAGCTATGCTCTCACGCAGAGATGCTCCCTTCAGGGCCAGCTTGGAAGGTTCAGATCATTCCTACCACCCATCCAACAAAGCAACCGGTGCACTTCTACTACTGCGACTCTCTGGATTGTATAGAGTTGTTATTCAACAATCTGCTCTTTGCAAGTGAGATGGATTTATCTCTGTACTGTTTGTTCACCACCATGGAACGAGTTGTACAATTGTACACAGAGTGAATGAGTAGTGATGGCACATGGGAACTGCAGGTACAAGCTTCATCATTTGCTGTATATTCATGTAGCTGATGCCCCTGGTCCTTGTCAGTCATAGATAGTGCAAAATGGAACCCTCTGTGGAGTCATCCTCTCCTCTGACAAAATGAACATTACTAATATGTGCGGAGGGAGGGTGGCACACCCACTACTCATTAGTCTTGCAAATATCAGAATAAAAATTCGCAATAAAGCTTCATTCCACGCCTTCCTTCTCCTCACATTAATGCCCATCCCTCAATTCTTGCATGATACAACTTGAATTTGTTCAGTCCTGGAAGCCTGGTTGTTTCATCAATGTTTAGATCTCGTCCTCAAACCCCTGAAGACCATGGCACATGTTGGAAGGATGATGTCTGATCTCGTTGGCAACCTCCACTATTGTTTCACCCCGCTCGTATCTTATATTGTTGACCTGCTCAAATTGATTATGTTGGCCTGCGTATGAGGATTAACATCTCCCATCACTCTGGCAGGGCATAAGCAATTTGGGGATTCAGACCCATACCAAATCTGAACCGGTGCACTTACTCTGACACAGCTTCAATCGCTTGAGATGGACCCTGCAGCCGAAGAGAAGGTTATCATGATAAAAGGATGGACAATGGTGCAAGGTCACCACAATGCAATGAGCCATGATAAACTAAAGTACAGAGACTTGATCATATAGTTTTCTTCCAAATCATATAAATGGAATGTGAGTAACAAAAGCGAGAAGAAAAAGGGAGGGCAACCCAAATTCACAATGCTCGTCCTTGTCCTTTCCCATGTGTGCCACTAACTTGGAACTGTTTGAAAGGGCTTGACCGAGTAGCATTGGGCAGCTGAAGAATTTGCATTTTGCGGAGAATGGCATTGTAGGTGTGTTTCTTCTTTTTCTTTATGTGATGGTGTATGACTGCAAAATGAACCTTGAGTGGCTCCCTTGAGTAAACTTTCATATCATGTAGGTAGAATGATGTTACCATGCATGTCGAAAGCTGCCAATGTGCCAATGTCATGAGTTGAGAGGAGTTCCCGCAGAAGGTCAATGCAATGGGTGTTACAAACATCCGCACCTCTAATCTGACTGCACATAAATGTAGGAACATCAGCAAAACAGCACTTTGTGGCCATTTTCCCGTGCAATCTCTTTGCACACCACATAACCACATGTGTACCTATGCTCACAAAGATTTACCCAGAAGCTTGTATCTATATAAAGAATGTCCCATAAATTTTTCAACCTAGGTTAATACTGAAAATGTTGTGTTGCATTTCCCCTATTTCTCTGTATAGATCTGTATTACTAGGAACCTTGCTGTGGTGTGGTGGCTATGCATGTCTGTACATATCTGCCAATACAAGGGTTGGTTTGCTGATGAATGAGGCAGACACCAGTAAGGTGAAGGGAATTTAGAGTGATCAGGATGACAACGGTAGTAGCGAGCAGGGGTATCGGAGCAAAGAGAATAAGGTTACAGATAAAAATTCAGTAGTATATAGAAAATGGAATCCACAGGGACAAATTACGGCCTCACAGCCATAATTCTCCCCCCTTAGTGACCTTGTAAACAAGGTAACATCAGTGCCACCCACAGCACGCACTAATTCAGAATATGGAGGACCCCGACATATCCCCTTGAGAAATTACTGCCCACCTATCAAATCTTGCATCCCGCAGCCCACTGTTTCCTAACAAATACCAAACAAACAAATTCAAGTTCTGGCCATCTGTCAAGTCCAGATCCTCTGGGTTCAAGTCCGGCGGAGGTCCGAGGGTACTGGATTTGAGGGAACGGAGGTATGACCAAAGTCGCCGGAGGTGAGGAGGTGAGGAGGTGCAGAGGTGCAGAGGTGCAGAGGTGCAGAGGTATGGAGGGGTGAGGACGTTGGCACAGGACTTATGTGTCGCGCCCTTGTCAATCCAGTGTCCTCGTATTTAGGGTAGAGGAAGATGAAGGGAGGCAACTTAGTTAATATTCATACTGAAGGTACAACATAGAAATACAAGAGTTTATATATGCTAGAGATCTGGAGGAAGTATGAGTCCGAAACTACTAGGCGAAGGCAATGTACATAGGACTCAGGATGGAGGTGGAACACAGCCAGAACGGCTGTACAAACTGACAGGTGAAATGTAGACTATAATGAAAGGGAACTAATAAGAGGCACAAGTCCGGAGATGATGTAACTCTGTGGATGTCTGTTGCTCCTAGGTCAAGGGTAGTCCAAGATCATCTGGAGTTGGCTGGAGTCAGACTTGGCAAATTCTGGGATGTGACAGTATCCCCCTCTTAGGCCGAGCCCTCAAGGCCTGCCAGGAGAACCCCTGAGTGGAAAGTTGGAAGCTTTGTCCAAGGTCATGTGATGTGGTCCACCCATGGATCAACGAATGGAATTGGAACTCTGCTGGCCTCTGTGTATAAAAGCAGAGGCATACTCTGGTCGGACATCCAACAACTCCTGATGTCGAACTCCATCGCAAACATCAACCAGTGGCTGGACAACCACCTCGTGGAGCATCGGGAAGATGACGACGAGATGTTGAAGGCTAAGTTCAAGGAGTGTCGGAGGCACACAAAGGCGCACAAAGAGGAAGAGGAGCAACAAAAACACGAGGAGGAGGAGTGGTGTTGAGCACCGGAAGAGGAGGAGGTGCACCGGAAGGCGGAGGAGGTGCAGTGGCAGAAAGAAGCTGAGGAAGCAGCGCGCAAGTGGCTAAGTGACTTCTTCAGAGTTTCCATCTTATGCTAACAGAGTTCAGGCTGCAGAGGTAAAGGCGCACCAGGGTGTCAAAAAGGGAAAGGGCGAGCACCGCCATGATGCACAAGGTGTGAACAGCAAGGTCTTGAGTGCAAGGCCGGATCTGGCAAGGCGACATTGTGCATGGAGTGCCAGGACGCAAAGGTGAAGTGTGAGCTTGCCAGAGCGGAGAAGCCAGAGAAATGGAGGAGACACGTGGACAGCAAAGCGGGTCCCTCGAAGAAGTCGAAGAAAACATTGGAGGCAACAGCGGAGGCGTCGGATGATGAAGAACCGAACGCCAAGACGTTGTCGGCCCAACTCGTCAAGCGGTCTGTGACATCCAAAATGCCATGATGCAGCCAAACCAGTGTCTCGAGCGTCAGAACATGCTTCTGGCGCAACTCGTCGAACTGAAGACGATGGAGGTGTATGGAGGGAACGATTCGGAGGAGGAAGAAGAGGAGGTGCCATTGGATGAGTTGGTGGAGTTGTCCATGGAGAGGAGTGAGAACACTGATCGAGAGCTGGTGGCTCTGCTCGCGGAGGGAACGGCTGCGGATGGAGAAGGAGAAAAGGAGTAGAGTAATAAGTTCTTTAGTGTTTCTTGTTGTTATGTATACAAACAGAGTCAGAGAAGAAAAAAGATAGAGAGAAAAAACAGAGTGATCAAGCAGGGAGCGGACCGGGCTTGTCTGGGTACTTCTGATGGAAGTCCGAGACAAAGTCCGTTGCGTGTCCTAACTCCGTAGCGAGTAACCAGGAAGTTTCATCGTCAGTACCTTCATATCCTAACCAGCATACCAAGTACAGGAGTTGGCAATGACGCCTTCTCCAATCAATCTTGGAGTCTAATATCTCCTCGATCTTGTACTCTGGTTTGCCTTCAACCTCAACCGGAGGTGGTGGAGGTTGGACACAGTCCAGAATGGTGTTCGGAACTGAAGGTTCTAGCTGTGAAACATGGAAAATGGGGTGTACAGATTTCATAGATTCTGGTAGACGGAGGGTGAAGAAGAGAGTACCAGGTTTCGCAATGATGCTGAAGGGACCCAGGAACTTCTCGGAGAGCTTCTTGGATGGTCGTGTAGAACAGAGGTACTTTGCTTTAAGCATGACTTGGTGACCAACCTGGAAATCTGGAGCAGGACTTCATCTTTTGTCTGCTGGTCCTTGGTAGCGTTTTTGCGCTTCTAGCATCTCCAATCGGAGCAACTCATGGAGTTCGTTCAAGTCTGTGACATAGAACTTAGCTGCAGAGGAGGTAAGGTCGTGATTGGAGTGGACAGAGAAGTTGGGGTGATATCCTTTATTGGTGAAAAACGGAGATACTCCAGTGGTAGCACTAGGAGCATTGTTATAGGCGAACTCTGCAAGGGGCAAATGTTCGGACCAGTCGTCTTGCTGATAACTGCAATATATCTGGAGGTATTGCTCGAGCGTCTGGTTGGCTCATTCTGTCTGGCCATTCCCCTCTGGATGGTATCTGGAGGTGAAGTGGAGATGCATGTCGAGAGCTTTACCGAGAGACCGGAAGAAGTGCGAGACAAAATCGGAGCCCCTGTCAGAGGTGACATGGGATGGAACTCCATGCTTGGAGAAGACGTGGATGAGGAACAACTTAGCAAGTCCTGCGGAGGTGATTGTATCGTGAGTTGGGATGAAGACGATGCATTGTTTGGAGAGTCAGTTGACTACCACGAGGATGGCGGTATATTCCTCCGAAGATGGAAGCTGTTCAATGAAGTCCATGGAAATTGAGTTCCATGGTTTCTCTGGAACCAGAAGTTGCTTCAGGAGACCATATAGACGATGACAAGGAGTCTTCACGTGAGCACAGGCTGTACAGGAATTTTACGAAAGTCTGGATTTTCGGCCATGTGTATTCACGATGAATGAGCTCCAGGGTACGGTTCTGACTGAAATGTCCTGCAGTTGGATGGTCGTGGAACATCCAGAGTATACAGAGACAGAGGTTGTCAGCTTCTGGGACCTAGATGTGATTGTCCCATAGAAGGAATCCTTCAGAGCTGATACTCCAACATGGGTCTAATGATGTAGAGGACAGGAGGGGTGATGGGATGGGATCGCTGGGGAGTGCGGAGAGGATGTTGCACTGGAGTTGCTCAATGTCGATTAGTTCAGATGCACAGAGTAATGGAGCCTTGAGAACAGTAGCTCAGAGGGAGGTCGCGAGCTGTTCAGGGGTAAAAATCGACCTATAATTGTCAGGATTGACTTGAGTGAAGTCCTTATCCCCCTCTTTGGGGTAGACATCCCAGCGTCTAGTCAAAGCGTCCAGTTTCACTCTGAGCTTACCAGGCCAGTACCAAACAACCATATGGAACTGGTTGAGGTATTCAGACCATTGGGCCTGGCGGTGCATCAGGAGCTTCGTGGAGGAGAAATATTCAAGGTTCTTGTGGTCCATGAGGATGTTGATAGGGGTCTCGGAGCCTTCCAAGTAATGTTGCCAGGACTTGAATGCCTCAAAGATTGCCAGCAACTCCTTATCATGTGTGTCATAGTTCAACTCTGCTCCGGTCAAAGTCCGGGAGAGGAACGCAATGGGGTGGAGTTCATTATTGGATGAAGTGGTAATGGAGAGAATGCCGGCAATGGCATAGTCGGAGGCATCAGTCTCGATGGTGATGGGGACGTTCAGAGTCCAGTGAACGAGCACCGGAGCGGAAGAGAAAGTGTCCTTGAGTCGCTGGCAGGACTTCTGGCAGATGGTGGAGAAGTCCCAAATGACTTCCTTGTGAGTGAGGCGAGTCAGCGGAACTACAATGTCGGAGTAACCCTGGATGAAACGATGATAAAAGTTGGTGAAGCCTAGGAAGGACTGAATGTCCTTGACCTTACGAGGCTCAGGCCAATCCAGGATTGACTTGATTTTGTCGGAGGCCATGGAGAGGCCGGTAGGGCAGAGTACATATCTGAGGTACTCAACCATGTTGGTATGGAATTCACATTTCTCTGGTTTGGCATACAAGCCATTAGCTCGGAGTCGCCGGAGGACTTCTCAGATGTTTTTACGATGTAATTCCATATCATGGGAGTAGATCAGAATGTCATCAAGGTAAACCACAATGAAGACACCTAGCAAGTCTGCAAAGATGGTGTTGACGAACCGCTTGAAGGCCGCCAGAGCATTGGTAAGTCCGAACGGCATGACCAGCCACTCAAAGGAGCCATAGCGAGTGTGGAAGGAGGTCTTCCACTCATTGCCCTCCGTAATACGGACCAGATGGTACGCATGTCGGGGATCGATCTTGGTGTAGACCTTGGCTCCAGAAGTGGCGTCAAGGAGGTCGGAGGTGTGGGAAAGAGGGTAGCAGTCTTTTCATGTGATTTTGTTCAATCCTCGGAAGTCGACACAAAGTCGAAGGGAACCATCTTTCTTCTGGACAAACAATACTGGAGCTGCATGTGGAGATGTAGATTGTCTGATGAATCCGATATTGAGGTGTTCATCTAGGAAGTCACGGAGGGATTGTTGTTCTGTGGTGGAAATGGAGTAGATCTTTCCAATAGGGGGTTCTGCTCCTTCTTCCAACTCGATCTTCAAGGCATATGGCCAATGAGGTATGAGGGTATCAGTCTTTTGCTTGCTGAAGACGTCCGCAAAGTCATGGTATTAGAGGGAACACCGGAGAGGTTGATCTTCTCATCAGAGGGAGCAATGGAGGCGGAGGCTGAGTGAGTGGAGATGTCTTCAGTAGACCAGAGGGAAAGAGAGAACTGGACGCAGCCCTCCATCTTACAGGCTCGATGAAATGTGACTGCATTCACGAAGGAGATGTGAGGAGCTGGTAGTCCGGGAGCTTTAGGCAGGTCCGGAGAGCATTCCAAGGGAGGAGTGTCGTCTAGAGACGGAGAAGGGACGCTCTGAGATACAGAGGGTGATATCGGGGTTGGCATCCCATCTGCAGGAGTTCAGAATGTGATGCTGCCCGTAACCCAATCAATCAACAGATTGTAGTGGGTGAGCCAGCAATGTCCGAGAACAAGGCTGCATGAAGGATCCAATGAGGTTACATAAAATGTATCAGAGGTGGAGATGCCAGAAGTGAAGAGGATGGTTAGATCTACCACGAGGGTAATGATGGAAGTTGAGGAGCCGTCAAAGAGACAGAGGTTTATCGGAGGAACGGAGTACGCAGTAATCTTGTGTTTTTTGACAAAGACAGTGTCTACAAAACAATGAGTAGAGCCGGAATCAACAAGGATAGGTACATCTGAGAGGTTATGTATGGGGATAGAGATAAACGGACAGAGAGAGTTCAGATCGGAAAGAGTGGACATGTTGAGACATAATTCCATGATAGCACAGTTCAGATCAATGCAACTCCCAGCCTGTGCAGATGTACGAGAGTTGCATTCTATTTTTTCGCCTCTGCAGAAGCAGAGGTTGATGCCGAAGCTTCTGGAGTTGCGGTAGTTGCACGGGCCTTCGATGCTCTGGAAGTGGACTTTGGGCAGTCCTTGGCGGAGTGTCCACTCTCACCACAGAAAAGACACAGATTGGAGTCCATTTGGCATTGACGTTCCTCCAGAAGGAGTTTTCCGTCTTTGCCCAATTTTGAAGCAATCATGTCTGCTTTGGAAGGGTTGCTATTGCCCTTCTTGTTGTTATTTTCTCCCCCAGAAGAACCGGAGTTGGAAGACAAGGAGGAGCCTTTGGACTTATCATCCTTAGGCATGGAGGAGTTAGTTGGAGCGGAACTCGATGACTTACTGGAGCTGTGGTTGTTGGAGGGTATCGAACTGGGGGCCTTTGGAGCGCACAGAATTTCTTCCTTGCACTCCCAGTACCTCTGGTCAATTTGTTGTGAGAGGGTGTCGTTTTTATTTATCTTGTACACGCTTGTCACTTTTATTGCAGTACTCCCATGCTTGAATGTACTGTGTTTTCTGCCAGTGCGTCCTACTCTATATCCTCCTTTACTGATCATCGTGCTGATTTCCATTGTCCAGTGAGACAAGCAGGCTTCTCATCAAGTCTGAATGGAACCTCTGTCCCGGAGTACTATCTTGGACTTCCATCGCCACATTATCCATATCCCTCATGACCTCGTTAGCTTCATTTTGTGCCCATCCAACTGACAATTCTTTATCCAGCCACTCCTCAAAATGGACCATCATGTTGTGAAGGATAATACAACATTGAACCGAATGCACCGTGTACATGGTGTCATCATGTGATTGGATGCGCATGCGAAGCTCCCGGAGCGACTGAAAGTGTCCCTTCAATGCCACAAATGCATGTTCCACACACACGCAAACCTACAGGTATTTTTCATGACACACTCTGAACATCAATCTAATGTCATACCTTTGACAGATAGCGATTGTAAACTTTTTGTTGCTGTGATAACGGCGCCAACCGGCTTGCTTTAAATGGTTAATGAAGTGCATGGTACTCTGTTTGTCTCTACTTTCTGAGAACAGTAGGTGCCACAAGCGTAATGCAAGTGACAAGAGGAAGGTATGTGCCTAGTGGGAGGTACTCACTAGGTCTGAGGATAGAGGTTGCTAGCTTGAGGAGTGGAGGTAATATAGAAGCAAGGTGGAAGAGCTTGTATAAGAACTGAGGAGAGTGATACAGAGTGAGCTCCCCTCTATAGTGTACAGGTATTGTTTGTACCTATGTTCTCTACTCTAGGGTAGATAAAGATAAGAGATAGGAATGAGTCATATCATATGACAAATGATAAGGAACCTATCTAGCCAATAGCAATAATGGCTGTTATCTATGATGACATATGATGAGTCAAATGTGATAGTGTAATCAGACCTAGTGTCCGATAGTCTGGACCACTGATGTAATCAGGTCTAGAATCTAGGTTATGTAAAAGAAGAACAGAAAGCAAATACTCAGATTTCAACAAAGGTATGACATACCACAATTTTGTTGGATAGGCGCTGTCTGCCCATATCCAGTGTCCAGCGGGAATTTGTGATTCTGGATCTTGTGCCATTTCAATTCCCTGGAATGCATACACATCATGGACGCTTCCTGGATGGCCTAGGCCATAATCAACGATGAGAAGGTTGTGCGGCATCACCACCACCTAGTATTTCCAGCGTGCATGCGATGGCAAAAGGCTGAGTTAGCATACCTGACAATTCAACGAGTATCTTGATTTCCTATTGTAGAATGTTTTGCCGTAAAGGGACAGCTTTTCAAACAAATTGAATGTCGATCCATCTACTGCAAACCTTCCACCTCTCCATTCACTACAAGCCTTCCTCTCGATGAACGTACTGGCCAACTCTGCATTGAGGGAATTTGCTGAAGGCACGAAAACAAATTTGGCATGCTGCTCCAGGACTGTGAGCATGACCTGGTTTGTACAATTCACCACAGAGCCCACACTGATCCCGGCCCATTGGGCCACGTCCTCAATTGAAATTGCATTTCCATAGTGACTTGCATGGTTGAGGAAGATTGCGAGCTGTATTGCAACTGGCAGCTGTGAGCAATTCAAGTTCAATTTGAAAATTGCACTGTCACTAATCTGGTTGAGAATACAGTCAAATATTTCTGGATCGACCCGCAGCTTTTGACGAAACAAATGCGGTCAAAAGTCAGCAAAATGTTCAAGCAAATGGAGTTGGGGTGTGCGCAATGGGGGTTCCACAACCTAAAACAGGACACATGCCCAGTTGATCTCATCCCATAGCACTTCGATTGCACCAAGGAGTTGCTGGTAGTGTCGCTCCTGTGCCTCCAATGAACTAATTGACTCTGATGATAGATCGGATCCGAGATCGGACAGGATGGGGGAAATAGAAGTCAGAGGGAGGATGAAAATGAGGTCATCTTCGATGTCTCAGTCGTCTGAGAGGTATAGATCCTCGTTAACACGTCTCAGTAAGTTCTCTCTTCTTCGGATCATGGCATTCAGCTGAATTGTGTCCAGTTTGTCCAGCAGCCTAACCTTTTCAGATATGTGGGGCATGGTGGTAGCTAGCAGGAAGGTTTACTTAAGGCTCCGAGCCATCAGACTGGTCTATATGTGAGGATTCAAGCAGCTATCTTTATCTTTTTCCAATGATTGTTGAGTCATTTGGACGCTTACTTAAGTGGGCATATGTTATGTGATGTACAGTGTGGCCATTCAGGACAGCCATAATAGACACCCCATGACAGTTACCCAAAATTCTCTATAAAGAAGGGTATGTGTCATGCCATGTCTATTATGGCCATCCAGAACGGCCACACTCTACACCCCATATGCCCAATTATGTAAGCATCCAAATGACCCAACAATCATGTTAATCCATTCTGAAGAACACAAGTGTGAGCAGGAGTCGGGAACACTCCAAATCAAGTTGCAGGAGACTGAGCAGTGCACCATCACCCAGCATATTGATCTGCTGAACAAGCAGATGGAATACATGTGAATGATGCAGCAACTGGGATTACCTGTTGACTCTAGTATGTTGGGTCAACTGGTGGACCTGGTGTAGGAACCCGTGGTTTCCTGTACTCACATTCCCCTTTCTTCCCCTTTTCTAGCAAACAGATAATTGTCACTGAACATCCTTTAAGTCATCCATTGAGTCTTATGTCCGTTTGAGTGTCGTCCGGTGCGTATCCGTAGGTATCCGTGGATCATCCATGCTCGATGCATTGACCAGATCAACTCTGACTGTTCTGGATGGCTGCACCCTATCTCACTTAACTCCTTTCCTTGTCGTACGGGACATATATGACCGATTGAAGGCAGCGTTGCTAGTGGTACTTGATCCAGATCCATTCAGTTGGTCTCGAGAAGGTCTAGAGTGACTACACAGTGCAGGGACCATGGCCCTTCATCCTTTCTTTGTTCCGGATCTTACCGGATCCATCTACATTCACTTGGAACCTCTTAGTCTAACCCTTCCACTACAACAAGTTCCCCTGAACTCCTTGGGACGAGTTCATACTTGCACCCACACTTTCACCTCTCAGTCTCTCTCTACAGAGGACACCATCACCCTGTTTCTTATATCTTCACCGGGGCAACTTGGTTCCTTGTCAGCTACTGGGCCCTCTTCAACCTGATCATACCGACTCCCGGCTTTGATGAGGAAGGTGATGGCAGCTGTAGGTTGACTGTTGTCAATGGTGGCAAGTTTTATCCCAGATGCCTTGGAGTCGATGATGGTGGCTTCCAATGGTTTCACATTGATTCACTCTTCTCTAGTTTACGACCAACCCCTGGTTTTATTTTATTTTATTTTATTCCAGCTGTGCTGAAAGGTGTCGCTGTTTTATTATACCAGCATTTTGCTCAAGATCTGTTTCTATTTGTTTGAGTAACATCTCTTGTATCGTACTGGTGTGCTGACACGACAATATTTATCCCTCCCCATTGTTGATGACATACAGCAAACCAAGGCTTGTGAAGAGCTCTCACATCAAAGTCACTCAGACCACCTGACCAGGTGAACCAACTGGAACCCACACGATGACATCTTCACCCTCTCTCAAGACTTCACCAGCTTTCTGTTGTGCCCATGGCATGGTGGATGGTCGTCCAAGAGCCTCTTCAAATTGAACAACCATGTTGTGCAAGATTAGGTAAGCTTGCACCCAATGGACAGCATATTAGATATTTTCCATTGTCCTAATACACATTTGGAGTTCCTTCAGCGACTGAAATCAACCCTTTAGGGGCTGCATTCATGTGCTCCACATAAACATGAATCTAGTGATGATTGTCAAGCCATGTCACTGCCAAATCTCATGGTACATACCTTCAACAAATAGTGATTATACAATTTCTGTGCCCTTGACACCAGTGTGTTTCAGAGTGCCTTGAAAGGCACAATGCACCACGTTTTCGATGGATAAGCACTATCTGCCCATATCCAATGGTTTGTGGGAATTGATGCCCCAATCTGTCTCTGTAATGTGTTACAACTTTATCTTTTCTTTTCTCTTATCGCTTATCTTGTACTACACGCACTGCGAACACTATTCCTTTTCTACGATGACTTCCCTTATCTCCAGTTCCTTCCTGTCGGCGCCCCGACGGTACTCCACTTGTTTAGTCATTGTACACCTTCCTCCACATTCTATCTCTTTCCTTCGCATTCTATGCCTACCCTTAACTTCTCTTCCATGTAGTATATAAACCGTCGTTTATTACCCCATGTACTTTCTTCACTCTTGAGCTCCCTTGTATTCTTGTACCTTGTACAATCTATCGCTCTTGTGGTCCTCACTTGAACCGTTGGTAATCAGCCCAACCTCCTTGAATCCTTGAATCCTCGTGTGGACGACCCCACAAGCTCCTTGATCCCTTGTAGTCTTCGTCCTACTCTGAAGGACGTTACTTCTATAAGACCTCGTCGTGCTTCTGAGTCGACGCTCTCCTCGTTCTTCGTTTCACAAGGGCTATGCTCGTACCTACCCGGTCCAAGCGTAACATAATGTGTATTTCTTGGAATGCATATGTGTCATGGACGCTCCCAGGATGGCCCAACCCTTAGTTGATGATTGACAAGTTGTTTACCATGACGATGAGCTTCAATCACATCAATTAGTATGCATCACAAGATATCTCTCATTCTTACCTGACAATTAAGAGAATAATTTCCTAACCTGTCCGTGAACGTATCACCATAGATCGCTGGATTCTCAAACAGGTTGAACAGGGTTCCATCGGCAGCAAAAATCCGACCATGCCAAGCTGCACAAGTCTTCGTCTCAACAAACTATTCCGCTGATTCCACTTCCCTTGACTTGGCTGTAGGAAAGAAAATCAAGTTGTTGTGTTGATCAAGGATGGCAACTATCACCTGGTTTATGCAATTGATGACAGACTCAATGCTAACCCGAGCCCACTGGGCTATGTCTTCAGGTGTGGCAGCATTGCCATAGTGACCCACACAGTTCAGAAATATAGTGAGTTGAATTGCAACTGGAAGTTGTGGGCAATTGGAGTTAGATTGGAAGATGGGACTTTCAAAGAACCGATCAAGTACACACCAATAATTAGCACCAGCAAAGGTGCATAATTGCACAGTAATTGCCTTAGAATGATCACATGTTGTCATTGCCATGATAGTTGATTGCCGCATTAAGGTACCAGATCAACCTGAGAAGTTGACCAGCACATATAGTGGTAGTATAAATACTGGACTCCAGTAGCCCAAGATGCACCACTCTTGTTCTCCTGGAGTTTCTCACTTCTACGTGTTTACACTTGATGAGCTGGATGATCTTGTTAGATGATACTATAATAGTCCCTGTTATAAGTTCTGTATAAACTCTAACTCTAACTGTGCGTTAACGTTAACAGATACCGATTAGTATGTGTCAATCAACACAAAAAGTCTTTACACCAACTCGAATCTAACAATGTGTTCGGGAAAGCAACTATATTCTAAAAGATACCCTAACGAATACTAACCCTAACCAGGTTAGCGCTAGGACAAAACCTAATCAGAGTCGCAAACGACCCCAAGACTTGTCTGGTTATGACTACAGCTGATATAGAGATAACCAACAATGCCCCCTGGCAAGGGAAACTTTGATTCCTGAACTGAAGAAGGTGAGCTCTGGTTGCATTGTCATGGCAACCAGCTATTACTTGGGCCGGCAGTCTAGACTCCCGGCAGGCAATCTCTGGCAGCAATCTCACTTATGCATTGGCTAGCTAAGGTTTTGTTCCCACATTGTAGGTTTGATTGACTTGGAAAGCGATCACATGATGTCAATGACACGACATAGATCAGATCAAATGACAAGAATGGATTTATGTGATTCTTGGCTCATTTGGACGCTCACATAAATGGGCATATTGGGTAGACAGGATGGCCATCCAGGACAGCCATAATAGACACCCCATGACAGTTACCCAAAATTGTTTATAGAGAAGGGTATGTGTCATGCCATGTCTTTGATGGCCGTCCTGGACGGCCATCCTGTGAACGCCATGTACCCGCTTATGTAAGCGTCCAAATGAGCCAAGAATCACATAAATCCATTGAGAATTGACTAAGATATGACCCAAATACAAAATAGAGTATAGAGAAGGGTATGTGTCATGCCATGTCTATTAAGGCCGTCCTGGACGGCCACCCTGTACGCCCCACATTCCCGCTTATGTAAGCGTCCAAATGACCCGACAATCATGTCAATCCATTGAGAAATGACTGAGATATGTCCAGAATACAAAATAGAGTATAGAGAAGGGTAAATGTTATGGGTGTCTATCATGGCCGTCCTGGACGGCCATCCTGTCTACCCCACATGCCCAGTTATGTAAGCATTCAAATGAGCCGACAATAACATAGATACATTGAGAAATGACTAAGAAATGACCAAGTTACCCTTCTATATGGACAATTTAGTGATTTGATCATTTCTCAGTTATTTCTGAATGGATTGATGTAATTCTTGGCTCATTTGGACGCTTACATAACTGGGTATGTGGGGTGGACAGGATGGCCGTCCAGGACGGCCATGATAGACACCCATAACATTTACCCTTCTCTATACTCTATTTTGTATTCTGGACATATCTCAGTCATTTCTCAATGGATTGACATGATTGTCGGGTCATTTGGACGCTTACATAAGCGGGAATGTGGGGCGTACAGGGTGGCCGTCCAGGACGGCCTTAATAGACATGGCATGACACATACCCTTCTCTATACTCTATTTTGTATTTGGGTCATATCTTAGTCAATTCTCAATGGATTGATGTGATTCTTGGCTCATTAGAAAGCATAAATAAGTGGTGACATTTGTCCATGATGCCTATGATACACACACCCTGCTATAACACAAATAATAGAATGTAGCCATGTCGACTGATGATATGTCAACAACTAATACTGACTTTCCTTTTTGGGAACCCTAGGGTGGGGTTTAATCATCCCTAGGGATGGTGAAAAGGCCTCATAACGGGTCGCTTAGTCAGCATTCACTTGGGTGGGTGGGCTGGGTACTCGCTTGGTCAGCGGTTGGTCACTGTTTGTGGATGGTTGGTCGGATGGTTGCATAGTACTCGGTATCCGTTACTACAGTTTTTCGCTAATGCCAACTCTAAATTCTTGTTTGGCTGTGTATGGTGTTGTGTTGATATCTACGTTCCTGGCCAACCCTTAACTTGCGTTTGGTACTGTTGATGTACATTTCCTGGTAAGGGGAAGGACAAGATCTGGTAAGATCTGCGCTTGATTTGCACCGATTTTGCACCGATTTTGCGTAGATGGTCACCCAAACTCGCTGGTGAGCGGGGGGGGAGCGGGGTGTGGGAATGAGTCACCCAACCATGGATAGTCGCTTATTCAGCGGTTGGTATCCCCTCGAAAAATC
Source organism: Boletus reticuloceps (assembly GCA_018397855.1). NCBI lineage: Eukaryota > Fungi > Basidiomycota > Agaricomycetes > Boletales > Boletaceae > Boletus > Boletus reticuloceps. The sequence goes on from JAGFBS010000034.1 coordinate 206,806, forward strand.
ATTTTTGGTGGCGTACTGACTTGGGCGGGTGGGCGGGTCGCTTAGTCAGCATTCACTTGGGTGGGTGGGCTGGGTACTCGCTTGGTCAGCGGTTGGTCACTGTTTGTGGATGGTTGGTCGGATGGTTGCATAGTACTCGGTATCCGTTACTACAGTTTTTCGCTAATGCCAACTCTAAATTCTTGTTTGGCTGTGTATGGTGTTGTGTTGATATCTACGTTCCTGGCCAACCCTTAACTTGCGTTTGGTACTGTTGATGTACATTTCCTGGTAAGGGGAAGGACAAGATCTGGTAAGATCTGCGCTTGATTTGCACCGATTTTGCACCGATTTTGCGTAGATGGTCACCCAAACTCGCTGGTGAGCGGGGGGGGAGCGGGGTGTGGGAATGAGTCACCCAACCATGGATAGTCGCTTATTCAGCGGTTGGTATCCCCTCGAAAAATCATTTTTGGTGGCGTACTGACTTGGGCGGGTGGGCGGGTCGCTTAGTCAGCATTCACTTGGGTGGGTGGGCTGGGTACTCGCTTGGTCAGCGGTTGGTCACTGTTTGTGGATGGTTGGTCGGATGGTTGCATAGTACTCGGTATCCGTTACTACAGTTTTTCGCTAATGCCAACTCTAAATTCTTGTTTGGCTGTGTATGGTGTTGTGTTGATATCTACGTTCCTGGCCAACCCTTAACTTGCGTTTGGTACTGTTGATGTACATTTCCTGGTAAGGGGAAGGACAAGATCTGGTAAGATCTGCGCTTGATTTGCACCGATTTTGCACCGATTTTGCGTAGATGGTCACCCAAACTCGCTGGTGAGCGGGGGGGGAGCGGGGTGTGGGAATGAGTCACCCAACCATGGATAGTCGCTTATTCAGCGGTTGGTATCCCCTCGAAAAATCATTTTTGGTGGCGTACTGACTTGGGCGGGTGGGCGGGTCGCTTAGTCAGCATTCACTTGGGTGGGTGGGCTGGGTACTCGCTTGGTCAGCGGTTGGTCACTGTTTGTGGATGGTTGGTCGGATGGTTGCATAGTACTCGGTATCCGTTACTACAGTTTTTCGCTAATGCCAACTCTAAATTCTTGTTTGGCTGTGTATGGTGTTGTGTTGATATCTACGTTCCTGGCCAACCCTTAACTTGCGTTTGGTACTGTTGATGTACATTTCCTGGTAAGGGGAAGGACAAGATCTGGTAAGATCTGCGCTTGATTTGCACCGATTTTGCACCGATTTTGCGTAGATGGTCACCCAAACTCGCTGGTGAGCGGGGGGGGAGCGGGGTGTGGGAATGAGTCACCCAACCATGGATAGTCGCTTATTCAGCGGTTGGTATCCCCTCGAAAAATCATTTTTGGTGGCGTACTGACTTGGGCGGGTGGGCGGGTCGCTTAGTCAGCATTCACTTGGGTGGGTGGGCTGGGTACTCGCTTGGTCAGCGGTTGGTCACTGTTTGTGGATGGTTGGTCGGATGGTTGCATAGTACTCGGTATCCGTTACTACAGTTTTTCGCTAATGCCAACTCTAAATTCTTGTTTGGTTTTTTTCATCCCTAGATGGTGAAAAGGCCTCATAACGTATTTACAAATAGTGGGTAGTATTGAACTCTGTTTCAACCACGCAAACACATCGAGTTTAGGTTTACCACCAAAGTCCCTAAGGGCAGTCAATGCATGCAGTTTGATATACCAGAACCTAGGCATGGTCATGAGTGACATCATCGCAGCCGTAGCTGCATGAGCACGACCCACTGCTTGTCAGAGACTTTCATTCGGCATCACAGGCACTTGAGCTTGGATGACAATGAGTCCAGGCAATCATAGGGAGGGCTGTCGGGTACAGATTCTCTCGGGGGGGATAGGTCCTGGGACTGTGGGTAACGGCACTGGAATTGTTTGACCTCCACCATTCCCGGACACAGACAAGTCATCGTCTGGCATTACCCGAGGAGTCTAGAGAGGTCGAGTGCGTCTGTCGCTCTTGCAAGGTCATTATGTGCTTGTTCAATGAGGGTGGCTGCCTCGCCTGTGTCGGATTCAAATGTGAGAAAACCCAAAGCACAGGACAATCAGATGGATAGGACATACGACCGAGGTCAGGATGCATGACACTACCCTCGAGGGCACTCTTGCATAGAGGGACAAGGGACAGTGGGGTCCATTGTGTTGCTGCCAACGACGGGTTGTTGACCACGTTTTCGTGCATGACACACGCTACCTGTGAATTGTGTCATCAGTTTTGTGCTCTCTATGACATCATAGACATACTTGAACAACATTCACGACCTGCAGTACCATCAGTGAATGAATGCGACCAAGCACGAGATACACATACCAATTCCTGTTTGATGTACTTTAAAACTTAAGGTGAGTGATCCACAACACCATGCAAAAGTATCCTCCTATTCCCAATTGGCCACAAGGAGCCTTCAACCCCTCCTATATCATGAGACATCGTTGGATGAAATCTGCATGAAGCATAAAAAAAATTGGATGACGGACGGACAAGTAACATACAACTCAACAGAAACCCATGGAACGGTGGGTCTGCTCAAGTCCTCTGCGTTGACAGTACTTGGCATCTTCAATAGTAATTCACCTGCCTCCTTGGTGCAATCCGTTGCATAAAGGGCTTCACAAAGATGCTTTTGAACAATGACGTCAAGATCATCGAACTTCCATCCAGATATCTGATAGAAAGAGTTCTTCAACACATTGTAATTATAGACATGGATAAGCTTACCAGCAAGATCACGGAGAGCGTTCGACTCGTGTAGCATCACATTTGGGCTCGTGCATGTTTGAAATATTGTATTGTGCGCTCATAGCCATGGTGATCCATATGCGAGCTCCCAAGGAGAAAATACATATATGCCTACTGGAAATGTCAGTGATATTCGTCAAATGTAAGCACGTTATATAACATGCCTGAACAACATGACATATGGAATTGAAATCCATTGTAGCGATGAGGTCATCTATGCACGAGTCCGGCCATAAATATGATGGTAGCCTAAACATTACGAACAGATGAAGGTTGGCCTAGTCGGAGAGCACGGGATACATACCTTGATCAGGAGGATAAAGCTAACATGAGTCGAATGAAAACGCTCGAATGTGATGTCGCACGCCCAATACCCGTCGTCCTTTTCGCCTTTGCCAACAAGTGCTAGAATCTTTGCAATGTAGCCCGTGACGGACGGTTGCATTTCGATGGACTTGTGTAAACGAGTATCAGTATCAACATATGCGGGTGGAAGGTGGTAAATACCTGTTGCGCGTCGTTGAGGGCAGCATCCCAGTGTCCCAAGCGTGTTCGGACGAGAGCTCGAATAGCGAGCACATGATAGTTTGGGTCCTGAGACGTATGTATTGCTGCTCTCAATCGCGTATTCGCATCTTCAAGCTGATCGTGCCTCCACGCATCAAGCACAGCGTCGTCGCATCACATGTCTAGTTCCTGGAATGTGGGATGCAGACGAGACAAAGGGATTGAGTCCTGTGTGGAAAGGCTTGTTGTTCAAACACACCGCAATATGATAATATATGATACTTGCATCGTAGCCGGCTAGACTGCTGAAGGTGATCTTGCCGTGCTCTCCAGCGATCACGAGAAACCGACCGTCAGGAGAGAGCACGAGTGAAAGTATCTCTTGAGGGTATTGCATGAGACCAAGCTGGGAGTGATTCGACGTGTCCCAAACCGCGACGGTACAGTTTGTAGCATATGCGATGTACTCGCCGTGCTGCGGGAGGACAACGCAGGACGAGTCGTTGTTGTCTAGAACTTGCCATTCCGCTTGATCGTGCTGTTGGACACAGCAAATAAACGCTTGTCGTTTGACCAGAGGAGACCGGCGTTGTACCACGGAAGCACCCTCACTTTCACGCCGACGAGTAAGCGACCGTCGTTGCTGTCGTACACGCGAAGCGAGTTGGGTGTGGCAGTTACAATTCGGGTACCGTTGGGTGAGAACTTGACCGCTATCACGATGTTGGGGTGTGCGAGTGAACCAAGGACGCGCTGGCGAACTGCAACGTCCCAGACGGAGGCTGTGTGGTTGAGCAATCCCGTGGGCTGTTTGCCATCTCTCACTGTACGGTAAGGAAAGATCACGAGGGCAAGCGGTATCTTTGACTTGTTGAGGAGAGAAGACGTCATTGGGATGGCGTTCAGTGTAGACCGTTGGTAGCTATGATGGGCATTCGCGTAGGGCGATGCGGTGATGCACGAATTTGGCAGCAACAGGATTTCTGGAGGCGAACGACTCAGCTCGCGTGGGTCAGGTGGGGACAGCAAAAGGTTCGTCATGAAGAGCTGAATGAGCCTCTGGCCCATTGCCATCTGACTGAACTGGTTTTCCAACTGGTTGATGGGTGCCGTGGGTGGATAATAAACAGGTTCCTGTCCGAATCCAGGAGCGTGGATGTGCTGGGACTCTTGGGTAGGCAGCGTGTGGTATGGTGGCTGTTGCTGCCCGGCGAAACCTGTTCGGCTGCTAGCCCAGGGGTGAAGAACTGAGAAGGAGGCCCTGGCTGCTGCTGGACACCAAAGCGGAGTAAGCAGGGTAGGGGATTGCGTCACTTGTGCCGTGCGCGGAGCGGTGACGAACGTTGGGCTGCGGTCTGAGCTCAAGGTGTTCTACGCCATGCGAGGGAAGCTCTCGTGGTTCATCAAGTGAGTGGACGGTAATACAAATCCTCAAAGCGTACTGATGGGGGAAACGCAGCACCTTGTTTAATTTCTTGACCACGAACGTATGTTCTCCCCTGATCCCGCAATTTACAGGATTTGGATCTTATTCGTGTCACTCGTTCAGGACCCAGGTGATCCATGTTCAAGTGCTCAAGTTCAAATCTGCATTCAAAGAAGCCAAGTCCCTCGATGAGATGATCAAGCTCCACAATGCCCAGTGCGTATCCTTGGATCAAACTACTTACATGCCAACGATGATAACAATATCACCTCAGCCTCGAGACGTTACTGTGTCAATGCTTCCTCGACTCCTCCGTACGTCCATCTCAACGTTTCCTGTTTCTACTCTCATTCCTTTGCTTCCGTCCACCAGACATCCTTCCTTTCCAAAGCGATACTGGGCATCTTGGACATGTGTCTCCACTTTCGCACGTTCTTCACCACCTTTGCGGGAGACACGATGCATGACATCTCACGTGTGTCGATCAGTATGCGACGGCATCGAAGTCATCGGCAACGACGCCAGCGCAAGGACGTCATCGGATTCTCTATAGCCTCTCTTACCGACTCGGACTCGGACTCGGACTCGGACAGCGACATGAACGCGGAACTCGACAGAGCAGAACGGAGGGAAGCACTCGAACCATCTTTCTCGGTCGCATCGTCGTTTAGTGAAGAGGACTTGCCGACGCGGTTGGAAACGTTGTCGGGAGAGTTGGATGGGTTGGTGAGGTATTCCAACGGCTCTGATCTAACGCTATGAACCTGCTTCCCTGGGGTCTTCCCCTGAAAAGTGAGTAATGCGTTTGTTGGGGATCTTGGTTGGAGAGACTGACGAGGCACATCGATCGTCTGTACTGTCTTTGTTTACTAGTCATCGCATCTGCGTTCCACAGCGTCGCGATCGCAAGCACCCTCTTTAGGCTGGCATATCGCTGGTGTATGGCCCGCTTTTGGTGGGACGACGGGTTCGCCGTCTTCGCGCTCGTGGTTGACGTGATGTGCCTAGTGTGCACTTGGCTGCAAGTACCTTTTGAGTCAGGTACACACTAGATCTTCTCTGACACGACGTATGTTCACTCAACACATTTTTTAAACTAGTCCAGGAAATACCACCCATAGACAAGATCTCCGACTGGATGGTTTCCATGGGGTTCACCTCCGTTCTCTGGTATGCGTGCAAGCGTTGAGGGGGTTGCAGGATGTTCTCCTTTTGCTGACGGCGTCCCAAGGGCTTGTCGAGCAAGTATCCTGTTCTCCATCTTCCGCGTCGCGAACCCTTCCCAGCAGCTTCGACACGCCGCGTGGCTCATCGGGGGTTCATTCCTCATTATGTGGGCCGCCTTGATGGGTCAGAAAATTCAGATTTGCATCACAGACAACTGTGTCATCGCGAGTTCGGTAGGACTCTCTCAACTCGTCAGTCAGTGTCCCCAGTCTTGTCCGCATTCCGTCAAGGCCTCAGTATCTCACTCTCCTACCTTTTTCTACGTTTCAGCGGACGCGATTTCCGATTTATTGCTCGTCATCTTGCCTATTTACCTCCTACAAGGGGGACAAATTGACCGGCCGCGACGCATCCTGATATATGCGGTGTTCTCTGCCACACTGTTGATCACTGTGGTCACCATTCTTCATTCTGTTGTATTATTCACTGTACAGTCAACCGGGACCGTCGTCATCGGCCACGTCAAGGTAAGTTACATTCGATCTGCCATCTATCACTCGGGTCAACGATGAGAAAAACCGAGGTGTTCGTTCCCTCGATGCCTACGCCCTCGCATTCATGCTCTGCTCTATGTTGATGTGTTGTTTCATTCTGACTTGCGTGACCTATATTATAGGTGGCGCTCTCGCTGGTCGTGTGCAACCTCCTCGTGATCGTTAGGTTTGTGTATCGCGTGTCCCGCCGAGCTGATCTGGACGCAGCAGAGGGACCATTCTCACTGACGACTGTGGAGTTGCACACAGATCTTACGGAGAGCGCCTTCGGTAAGCTCACGATGACGACCAGAACGACGGTCACCGAGGAGCACGCAGAGGAAGTTGTGAGATCGAGGTTGGCGTGACAAACCTTTCTGTCGTGTTTCAGGAGGCCAGACCACGTGTAGCTAGATTCATTCCCGGGCTTGGCGTAGATGCGGAATAGAATAAAGGAGCAAGTTCATATCGTCGTGAATCTACTTGTGACTCAAGTGGGCACATCCGACGATGTGTGGAATGCGCTTGTAATTTCTGTTGGCCCCATTGAAAGGTCCCTCGCGCGCTGAGGCAAACCCGCGAACGCCGATTGCATTATATTTCCAATCTATTCTACCAACATCTTCTTCATGCAGTGCTGGTAACCCCTCCCTTTATTTTTATTTCACCTTCTTTCTCATGTTCATCTCACTTCCGTTCCGTGCGTCCCTTCTTCAACTGTATTCATGCGGACAAGACTGCTGATTCACCAACCTTATGCACCGCGGATACACCTCTCACAACGTCAACACCTCTGCGCCAGTCTCTGTGATCAACACCATATGCTCGGCTTGTGCACTACGCGCACAGTTCTACGATATCGTCGTCGTCAACATTCACACATGGGCGTAAAAAAAAACGTGACAGGAAATGACTTGCCTCGGTCGATGCCGTCCATCCATCTGGGAATATCCATATGCGTGGATTGGATCCCTGGACGATACAAGGCTACGTATGACAGTGTCAGCGGGAGAGTCCATGTCACGTTCATCAAGTGAACCCATACCTCGATGGTAAAACAATGTCCAGGACGCATCACCCCCGGTTCCTGTCGTTCCAAAAAAAAAAAAGGTATCAGAATGAAGAACCGCACGTACGAAGAGGAATGATGGGGAGTACCTGTATGATATATCCAAGGAGGCTGATGAAACACCCTTCCAATCCCATGTCCCGACAAGGCATTGCACACCGAATAAGTCGTGTCGCGTACTAACGCGTGGATAGCGTGACCGATGGCGTTGAACGGACGTCCAGGTTGACACACGTTGATGCCCGCTTGAAGGGCTGCGTTGGTCACGGAGACTCCTGTACACACCCGCTTGTTGGTCACCGTCAACGAACTTACAAGGACAACATGACGTACGACTGTACCAACGAGAAACGTTTGAGAGGTGTCGCCATGATACCCATCGAGGTACACGGTGATGTCGATGTTGATGATATCGCCATCTTGGAGCGGTCGACTAGTCCCGAGGCGTTAGCCGCCCCTTCAGATTATTCGGACAAACTCGACACACTCGTCTGGTATGCCATGTGCGACGACATTGTTGACGCTCGTACAACACGACCGAGGAAATCCCGAGTAGAGTAAAGGAGAGGGGTAAGCACCATGAGCAACGATGAATTCGTGAATCGCTGCGTCTATCGCATTTGTGGTTACCCCTGGCTATGAAATGGGGGTCATGAGTCATCTATTCGACGCAGAGAATGGTTCGTACCCGAACAAGAGTCCCTGCATATTCGCGAACCTTGCGAGCGAGCTTGGAAGAGGCTCGAAGCTTGGTCTCTTCCTCGCTCCCGAGTCGGATTCGGCTGTCGTCTTCGTAGGGTTCCCGGGATTGTCCACTTCGAATGGCATGGAGGGTAGGCTTGTCTTTGGCGAGTGTCCGAGCATATGACGGTTGCCTAATGCTAGACGGGACGGTGCGAGGTACAATGTGGGACACACCCCAAACAAAAGGCTCCTCAGGAAGGATCACGCTGTAGCTCCCGAAAGATGCTTCATCAGACTCGGGGACACACGTAGAGAAGAAGTGCACACGGCGTGAGATGAGTGAGTGTCTTGTCCAGAGTGTCCCCGAAAGAACTTCGGGATCATAACACAAGATGAACAGCTTATGTAATCATCACGAATCCCAATCTTCAAGCATAAACGCAAGCACCCCAAACGCAGCCGCAGCATCCGACGTCCCCCTCGCCAACCCCTCCGCCCCACGCCGGTAGTAAGCTTGTGTCTGTCCGGCAGCATACTGGCGATGCTTTTTGTGTGCATGGCTCGGAGGGGAGACGGAGGGTCCGTGCGCATCTATGGGCACAGTCGGGAGCTGAGTGGGGGTTCCCACTTCCGGTTGCAGTCTCTGTGCACAGTTGGGATGTGGCTCTGCTTAGCAAGGTCTGAGCAATGAAGAGAAACCGCTGATTCGTCGGATCCCTGCGGATTTTGTGATGAGGAGGCAGACGGAAAGAAAGAAAAGAACGGTACGATTCTGCAGTCCAGCCTGGAGGGAGTTGTTGTACGGGAGAGGCGATGGCTCGCACGAGTTGACTGTCTAAATGTTTTGTTGGGAGACACGTAGCGACCAAAACACCCGTCTCCTCGGCTTCTGGGTTGGCACACCCCGCCAACCGCACCTTGAGATTCTCGTCGACAAGGTATACATACCTGACGTGCTTGTTCGTCATGCCGAGGGGGTCACCCACAAACTCGACGCTCTAAACCGACACCAGATACGTGGCATGCAGCTCCTTGGGCACCGTCTTGGCAATGGACGATACACGAACCACGACTTGAGAAGGTTCTCTTGCAAGTTGCAGATTGATCTGGATATATTGGTATAACGGATCGGATAGATACCGCGCATTCGTGGGCGAGACGAACCCATTGACGTGCACCTGATATCCATCAGCCATCATATCGTGGACACGAGTTCACTGTCTACCTCGGATATCCTGGTGGACAGCATGGCTATCACAGAGACGCGACCATGACAAATGTCAGTGTGTGTCTGAGCACGAGTGTCTAGTCGTGAACCAGGAAATACAATGCTTTCTACGGGGAATCAGCGGCAAGTTATGGACAAGAGGCGTCATGGCACTCACGTCACCCCGGATTATGACATTGGGTGCTATCTATGTCTTGCCTCCATGCCTTGGGGTAGCGATCAGATCCGTAAAGTACCCTTTGCCAGCTTCGTTTATCGTGGTAGTGGTAAACATGAGCAAGGACAACGCAAGAGGGCGTTTCCAGGCGTTGTTGTTGTTGAGAACGCGTGTCTTGGTCCATCAGCTCCTTCTCTTACTATTCATCAGAATGCCAGGCACAGAACCCGAGTGTTTGCGATTCGTGTGAGTGTTGCATTGCCTCAGGTCGAGTGCTCTGCTATGGTTGAATTGATGAGATAAAACTGGTACTCGACTTGGAGAGTACTCACATTCAGTCTCATCGTGTCCTGCATGGATATTGGGAAGAGGGCGATGGATATAATCACTGTCTATGGATAGTAGTTTGACACCATCTGACTATACGGCTCCCAGACACTTGCCTGATCTCGGAGGTATCTGCAATGTGGAAAACAGACGTTCGATGCTACGAGGTCAAGGATCTAGGCAAAAGCTGTTAAAATACTGATAGAACGACCACCAATAACAAGAGCAGGAACCGTCGGGGTACAGATCAAGAAACCATCGTTCAAAACTCACTATGTGTGGATCCAGGAGTGCACTTGAGTGGTAAAAAGAAACACCAGGGTGGGGTTAAAAGCACATCGAGTCCAATCCGATGTGACGAGAGGACTGTCTGTCTGGCTCGTACATGGGTTTAGGACTGAGGGTCCTGAAGACCTGAGTGGGACAAAAACTTAGCAGTGAATAGCGACGAGGTCAATAACGATGTACCTGGACGCTGAATTTAATGCTTGAGAAGACGACGATGGGGATCACATACGACGAAAGCGAGCGGTGGCAGTGGGAACAAGACACGCAAAGCCAAACAAACCAGTCTGTCAAAAATGCACGAAGATGAGTAAACAGACGAGCTTGTAGAACAAGGCTTCACTATGTGAAACCAATGTCATGGATAGATTATAATGAAAATGTTGAACACCGATCCGCGTGATGCCGCGTTGCTGTAAGGGACGACTTTCTGTTGAAGTACTGATCACGACTGATCACGCAACCCAAAAAAGGAAGTCGTGATAACAAGAACGCAATGCTCAATGTAAGTAGGGAAGATAACCCAGGAAGACGTGGTAGATAAAACATTGTCTTTTAATACAATGCGCGCCGTGATGCGTCGTGTTGTTTCTAATCATGCATGTTGAATAAATGAGAATCAACGACAACGACAGGGAAAGAATAAAAGCAGGCTGAACGAAGTATACCACCTTTACGGCAAATTACGCGAGACTCGACTCCGTGGTGGTGAACAAGAGAAGTACTAGGTGATCAACGGCGGTGGCGTTTCGGTGCATTGCTAGGCCCAGGTTCAGACGAGGCCGCCCTCTTCAGCTTTCGATAGGATTTCCTGTACCGACTATGTGCGGTGTGCCAGGCTCCGTTGGAGACACGGGACATCATTTGTTTCCAATCGAGTAATGGTTTCGGCGGAGACCACGCCCGAATTCGATCCAGGTCTTTCTCTGCTAGTGTATAATCAGATTAGCAACGTAGCCAAGACTAGTGCATCTCAACCTACTGTATATGAATACCTGTTGATCGTTGTAGGATTCCGAGCCCTCGGCTGAAGCCTGAGGACCAAGGTTGTGAACTTGCTCGATGTAGGAGACTGCTACGTCTCTCACACGCTTGAGCATTATATCGATCTTTTCATCAAAGTCGGATGTGTCTCGTTCTGGATAGATGATCTGCGTACCGTGTGTTAGCAACTTGGGGTGATCAGCAAAGATTGGATGAAAGATACCGCTTCGGCAAACACCTGGTTGCTGGTGTTGAAGCTTTGTAAGTCGATGGGATCGTCGCCAGTACGAACCCAGAGGTGGATCTCGATAGCCACGATGCTTATCCAGGTGACGCCGGCAAGCGTGACCGGGCCCAAACGGTTCGATCGCTGGCGGCGAGACATCCAGGACTCGATGTCTTCGATCTGCATGGTCTCAACCATCCGTGCAAAGCCGGACTGGTCATGGGGTTCGGAATACGGGGTCTCCTTGATAGTGATTTTTGATGCTGCAACAATCTTCGGAAAATCGGCGATATACCTTGCGAGTTTTCGCATAACGTCCGCATTTCTCTGCGTGAACGCGCATTCTAAAACGAAGCAAGGATGATCGAAGGTGAAGGAGGGTATGCCACTCTGATAGACAAGCCGCATGAGAATATCCGGCACAGCATCAACCGTCTCGCCCTCTAAAGTTGTGTTTCCCTTGACTTCGATGGCGAGTGCGTTGTATTCATCGCCGAACGATATTCCTTCAATGGCAGATGTAAACTTTGCAATAAGAGGGGGGAGGAGCGCCTCGTGAATGTCGTGAGGCATGAATGCGATTAACTCCTGGTCGCACGGGTAATAGGTAACCCTAAATGAAAACGGTGTGAATTTGAGGGTGAGTCAAGAAGGTAGAGAGGTCCTTACCTTGCCCTATGTAACAATTCACCCTCTTCCGGATCGTTTAGTCTCTGCGTGATGTACGCGTGTTCGTGTAGATTTACTTCTTTGAAGGTCTTCTTTTAAGAGTTATAACTTGATACCAAGGTATGATAAACTGGGTTCGATACCTTGAGAGTTCCAAGATCACGAAGATTTCGGACTATGTCGATGATCACTTTGCACTTGGCTTCATCGCGTGAATTGGTGAATGAGATGCAGCGGTATTGTAGGGTGGGCGTACCCTCGTCAACTCCGTCTTTCTTTAGCACGTTGCTGCTGGCGACTTGAGGCGAGCATCGTTTTCAGTTTCATCGTCATCTGGAGTATCGTTGGCGCTTTCAACCAATGGCACTTGAGCAGCTCGGCTGCAACTCGACTGTTTTTCGACTTTATTCAAATCTGCGCCCTTAAAGTAAGCTTTGATGACGTTTTCAGGACTGTCGACAGGACTATATTGACGTAAGTGCCCAGGAGACATGATGATGGTTTTCGAGGACGCTCGTACTGTTACCGGTCATCTCTCAGGCAGTGCTATTACATAATCCGGGACGAGACGAACTCTAGTGATGTACACGAGTGTTCAGGGGTACTGATCACACATCAGAGAAGGAGTAAGGCAGGACTCGACGATAACAGTATAGTGTCCGATGTAAACGACCGAGATAACTCGAACAACTACAAGTTCGTTGAGGATAGAATGGAAAAAACGCTGACGGACAAAAAGACAATAGCAACTAAACAGTGCAGAGGGGAGAGGGGAAAATGGGAAAAAATAGACGCCGCCTCGTCAATGCTAAGCGAGCATCCCAGTGACAACATCCTCGAGAGTTGGAGCCACAGGGCTAGCAGTGGTGGTCAGAAAGAAAGACGAAGGGTGTAGCACAATAGACTAACCGTGGAAGTACACCTGAACAATCTAAAAGCCTTCTTGTCGAGCTTTCTGTCACGGAGCGATCATGGTTGAAGCGAGGACGAAAGCATGAGAACAGGACGTTAGAGGTGCCAAAGGGAAGGTGTCAAAACTCGACAAGCGAACATACCATTGGAGTGAGCAGAGATGGACGTTGAGCATGAAAAAATTGTGGCTTGTAATCCAAACATCGCTCGTGCACGCGCGTCAGCAATGTAGGACGTGAGGCAATACAGTCGTAGTCTGTGATGGGGTCCCCTTTTCCTCCCACGGCGCAGGACTACCAAAGCGTCTTGCTGGAATCCGACATCAGCGAACCTGTCACGTTCTCTCTCGCGAGGAGGGCTCATCGGCTGGGCACACTTTGCGAGCGGAGCAAACGGACTCTTCTCAACACTTCGACTCTGGTGAAAGCTGCCTTTTTGGAGGTCTGGGTGGGTGGGATATGCGCTGCGGACGTAAGGAGTCTGTAAGCTTCTCAAGAGACAAAGTCGAAGATGGACATCATGCCATGTTCGGACGTTTCAAGTAGGCTTCGTACGTCTGTTTGATCTGTTCTAGATCACCCGTATTTTTGGCGATGTCGACGAGCTCGTTCCAGCCTTCTGGGTTCACGTAGTTTCTCGCGCAACGCATGCCACTCAGAGAGTGGTGCTTGCTGAACAAGGTCAGGCCTGTGGCCGTTTTGAGTAACGGTGGGAAGGAAATGGGAGCTCACTTTGGAGACCGGTTGTGTGATGTATTCTTAGAAAGAATGGGGGTGTCACCAGATAGTGGTCCATCATAATCGATGTGACGGAAAGCGACTATAAAGGAAAATACAAGCATAAGGATGGGCATGAACAATCCGAGTCCATGGATGGGTGACGAAGAAATTAATGATTAAAACAAGGCATGTGACGAGAGGAAGATAAAACCAACGCGAAAGACGTGTAGAAACGTGCGTTGGGCCAAGGTGAATATAATTATAGCTTTACGTTTCGATTTGGATATAGTTGACGATGCTTATCAGCAATGCATTTTCGTACTGGTACACAATGTTCTAAAGCTCACCATCGAATTTACCATAGAGAAGTGATGATACAAAGGCGTCAGAAAGACGACAACATGAAAGCAAAACTTGAGAAACGACAATAGAAACATCACAACTGTCCAAACGTATTCTTGTACCACTCGAGTGCTATCGGATTGGCGGTGACCTTGGATTGATCAATAACGAGCAAATAAATGGTCAAGAGAACGACCTTTTTGCGTGAAAAGTTTCTAATCTGTAGGCCAGACATCGATCGAGCGCGTGAGATGGCAACGTAGGCTTGACCTGTTTGAGTGTGAATCACATGTGACAGCGTAGAGTAATTGTCTTACCGCTGGCGAATACACGAGAGAGATCGACGACCAGTTTGTCGAACGAATGACCTTGGCTTTTGTGGATGGTGATAGCCCAGGCCAAAATGAGTGGGATCTGTACCATCGCGTGAGTTATGTGATAAACAAGGATTGAATACGAAGAATACCTGGATGCGTTTGACCGCAGGCTTATTGTCAAGTTCAGCTTGAAACTCCATAGGTAGTATTAAAACGTGTTCGAAGACATTGGCATCGAGGTAAAATTCGACCAGAGGGACACGCTTCGAAGCAGACGGACCATCTTGTGCGTTGGAATAGGACGTTGGAACACCTTCATTTGTAACACGGATGTTGCGCATGAAACCGACTTTCTTGTGATAGTCTCTGTCGCCAGTTGCTTCCATGTACGTATAGAATCCTTTGACGGTACCAATCGTGCCATTGGTTAACCCGTCATCGAGGTTTCTGACCAACATGACTTGCGCGCCGATTTTCAGGTTTATAGAGGAATCGACGGGTAAGGTCTTGAGAAGGAGTTCCACTTTTTTATCACTGCACCAATCGTATGATCGAAACGTCACTACAGGAGATTTGATGGACAAGAGACGACGTTGGTTAAAGTGCTTGACCTCCTTACGAGTCGGGAATAAATAGAGAGCATCGTAGCTGGGTAAAAAGTCATGGGAAATCGGACGCGATAGAGCTGATAAAAGAGCAACACTCTTGTCGTCTAACCTGGCAACGCGGCAGCAGTTAAATGCATGAATGAGCTCTAGAGTGGCATTAGACAGTGAGGTCGCAATGGGAAAAGATATACCATCATCACTTTGCCGATAAGCAGACTCTAACAGAATATTGTCCTGGATGACGCGAGGCCATGACTTTGCTTGGAAAGCATACCTGGGTTGTTCTCCAGGATGGGTGACCGGGGATAACTGGAGGAAATCACCGGTCCAGAAGAGCTGGAAAGCATAAGATATAGATTACAGTAGTGTAACCAACTCACCTGTAACCCGCCAAACGGGAGATCATTACCACGAATGTCGCGAGCAATAGCCTCTAACATGTCAAAGGAGTTCGCTCCGAGCATCGATACTGAGCAATAACAAAAGGACAACGATCAGCAGTATACATAAAAGATGAGAACGATAACGCACTTTCATCAGAAACGAGAGCTTTTGTCTCAATCCACCGGAGTGGGGCCTGGGGATTGGATCTGATTCGTTTCAACGCTTCCGCAACTGACTTTTCCGATCCAGTTATCCCTGCCCAAGAATGGATCGTACTCCCTAAAGACAGATCGATTCGAGTACGCGGTTGTGGGTGGGAAGACGACATACCTCCAACCCTATTACCGGCCATCCCAGTGCTTGCCGTGACAGCAACCATGAACGCATGCCCGAATTTCTGCCTTAGTGCTTCGACGATCACCTTCAACAGAAAAGATTTGCCACTGCCTAAAGATGATATAAGACATCAAGCAAACGTTGACAACGTCACACCAACCTGCCCCACCAGTTACGAACAGGTTTTGCCCTGCGAGCGCCTTGTCGAAAACGACACGTTGCTGTTTGTCGAGGGAGCTTATATCAACATCTCGGATTTCAACTACGGCAGAAAAGAGATGTCGCGCGGAGGATTGTGGGCAAGAGGGATTTCCTCTTTGTGGGGGCATGGACGTAGAAGAAAGGCAAAGAGACACGGGATGGTCGGTCTATATATGACGTGATGCGACCAGGTTTATATCACGTGCTGGGGCCTTCGCTGAGGAGCGCGGAGGCTACGGACGATCTCAGATTACAAGGTAACGGGGCAGGATGTTATACTATCAAACTCACAAAACGGTCATCAAGTATACGGTGAAATGTTTTAGACTAGGTTTGGCTTCTAAAATGAATTGGAATAATGGATCCAAAAAAAACGTGTGTACGATGTACGAGTAACATCCACAATGCTGTAGAGGGAAGGGAGATATTAATGCAATAATATTAAAAACGACGATACTCACGTCGTTTTAGGGTCTACCAGCAAATTAGGGAGCGGGGAAAACTATGGATGATGTAACACAACGAGGCAACTGAAGCGATTGGACTCGTGTGTGAGATGGGGGGGAGGTACGCGCTACAGTAGAAAAAACACCCACGAACGAAATGTAGATGAATGGATTTCTGGACCGTGCTCGATGGCTGGCGAGTTGTGCGACAAAGACAATTTGAAGTAGCGCTTCAACAAGGCACGTACAAACTAAACCACACAACTACACCTAAACGTGAGGTACTGATCACCACTGATCACGCAACCGTAAAAAGGAAGAATTGAGGACAAGGGCAAGACTGGGAACGTCGCATATACATATTTGCCTCTTATCTGCGCTACTAGCAACTAAAAAAAAACCAGTGAGGCGCTAAGGGCGACAAGTTGCAGAGTTTTTTCATCAAAGGTGACGAATCTATAGGGGAGACAGTAACACGGCAACAACGTAAAAGTACATAGTAGGAAAAAAAGAAAGAGCTCTCAAACAAAATTACGGCGTTATTTTGTCCGAGAAAACAAGTTCGTCTTCACCATCGGGGCAGGGGACACTGAAACAAGAGTGGGCGTCGAAGTTTAGCGCATATAAACACGTATTTACCTAGGAAGCTGGTTGGCCCAGCGAAGCAAGTGGTATGCAACAACGAGGAGATGAATGTTGTTCACCGTTGGGCGGACCTCATCAACGCTCTCTCCCAACCATTGAGCATACGCGTTCCTGTCCTGAAAGTTGGGGACCAAGACGTTATTCCTGGAAAGGAAAGAAAAGGCATATCCACGAGTGGGAAGGTGTTCCCAGACAAGGTATGCCAACATAAAGATCTGCTCTCCGTAAATGCAACGTTGATGGTGCAAGCGGCCGCTGAACAGCTCGGCACATGTGGAGCACACGAACCAATCGCCGCCACCAGAGTTGCTACGCCCTAAAGACGCAGACGCTTGGTAGCAAAACGAGTTAAAGTCGGGGTGATCGATTAAGCGCCATGGGCAACGGCAAGTCTCGTTGGCATGGTTGTCGTACTTCTCGATGTAACCTCCTCGGTGACGCGTGACGATCTTGATAGGGCGTGGGTGGCGGAGGAAATAACATGCAGCGCAATGAATCCCCATGCGACGGATACACTGCTGGACCGCATAAGCGAGGCCAGGAAATGTATTGGGAATGTCGGGGATGGTGGAGAAGGGTGAACGAAAGCCGTCAAACGTGCAGGGGGGGGCAGCGCCCTGGGGAGGAGGGGTCATAAGATATTCTTCTTCAGGTGTAGGGGAGGAAGGAGGTTCGGGCCTCTGTGAAAGGGGGGGAGAGATAGATGCCTCCCTGTCGGTGATAGCCAGCGACTCAGTGAAGTGAGATACGAGTTCGGAGAGGAGCATGTGGGGTGGGAAGAAAGAGAAGATGAGTGGTTCGGCGAACCTTTATAGAAGAAAGCTCACGCACTTGTATACATTGTCAGTCAAACGGACAATCAATTACTATGTTTGGCAAAGGGTGTAAGTCACGTATCGAAGGAAAGAAGATCTACGCACATGAGATAATGTCGTTGTATTGTAATAGGCTTTTGTTTACTAAGTTGGCGGACGCTGAGGTACTGATCACCAATGATCACGCGCACAAAAACGTAAGTCACAATTGTCGCTTACATTAGAACGTTCAGAACAACGACAACAGCAAGATATACGCTGTTACTAAAATTTTAAATCGTCCCTCACACTAGTCCGCGTCGTGATACCCTATCGTAGCAAGCGATTTTGTGGTATGGTACTGATCACAGTGACTGACCACGCGCGTACAAAATGAGATTCGACAACAACAACACGATGAGCCCAATACAAGTCGATGAAAATATTGTCGTACACAATTTCGAATAGATTTATGTCTTCTACACCGGTGCACGCCGTGGCGTGTTGAGTTGCAGCGAATGATTCTACGGCGAGGTACTGATCACGAACTGAGACTTGACAACGACAACACAACACCCAATGTAAGTGGACGACATAACCAGAAAAAAAACATCTGATTATATTTTACATATCAAGAACTTCTCATATAGTAATTCCGCGCAGTGATATGTTGTGTCGCTACGAGCGGATTTTAGTAGGGTACTGGTCACGGCTGATCACGTATGTAGCCCAAGCGACAAGAACATGATGCCCAACGAAACGACACTAAGTGATCAGCATACTAGTTCAAAGTACTGATCACGGTAATGATCACGAGTGCTGGTCATACAGTACTGATCACTACTGATCATCACACGTCCGACAAGACGGAAACGAGACTCGACGACAACAACACAATGCCCAATGTAGGTGAACAGGATAGCCGGTGAGGGCGTTGGACACAGATTTTGTCTTTTATAATAGTCCGCGCCGTGTATCCCCTGCGTCGAGATGAACGAAGCAGTAGCAGGCACATTGAGAAAATGCTTACTCGGACTAGGTATTCAAACACCTTCGGACCGAAAGAAGCTTGTCCATTAACTTGACAAAGTTGATAAAATCGTCTTCAAAGTCGACTACCAACCCATGGAATTGATCCCATCTGTACCCCACATAACAGAAGGCGGAAGATGGCCGACCTACGTATTCCGTGTTAGTGGGGTTGGAGAGCGAAACGACCAGTCGGAGATGCGCCTGGATTTGATGGAGTGCGTGTTGGATAGAAGGACGAAGAGAACGTAGCGTGTCCACTTGGGACGAGGGCGTCGTGTGATGAGGGATATCGCCGTGAGGACGGTCTGAAGACTGTGCGATACCCAAGAAGAGGCGGAGCTTTGAATCTAATTCGATAAGAAGACGAACGATGTGGTCGACGTGGGGGTAGAGAACGAAGGGTAATTTTGATACAGGCGACATGTCGAAGTACAGGCAGGGGACCGGGTTTAGTGACGAAATGGAAGCCTGGAACGCGGCGAATTCTTGCAATACATTGCTGAACGCGAAGCCGAGAGAAAGTAAAGTGGGATGAGGGCTGGAAAAAACATTGTCTACGAGATTCACCTAGGCGGAACGTTAGCAAATACCAAAGACGAGAATAAGAACATACGGTAACCGGGGGGTGTTGTTGAAGCATTGGAGATGAATGGGATGGACCAAGGGAAGAATATGCACGGTTTATCTAACCCAGAATAAAGAACATCGTGACGGATACAAAATTCGATTACCAACGAGGGGGGCTATAAGATCAATACAACGAGAATAACATAAAGCAATAAACCCTTGACAGAAGCCCGGCTGCTCGGAATCCAACGGGAAGGAAAGGTAGAGAGTGTGATTTCCGGATCGGTAAAAGCAGTGCGGCTACGAGTTAACAAAGAAGGTTGCGAAGACGTCTTGCCTTGGGATCGACAAGGTCCGCTTAGGTTAGGTCATTTGCATTAGTCCGCGCCGTGATGCGTTGTGTCGCAGAACTGGTAGGGTACTGAAGTACTGAAGTACCGATCACATACGCAGACCAAGGACAACAGCACGATGCACCCGACATGAGTAGGTGAGATAACAGATGAATACGCTATAATATTTTATGATCATCTCTTACGCTAGTCAGCGCCGTGATGTACGAAGGACTCTGTGGTGGGGGGTACTGATCACGACTGATTACGCGTGCACAGAGTGAGAGATATACCCGATGTAAGTGGATTAAATGGTCGGAGAATATGTAACGGTGAAAAGATTGTCCATTGCACCAGTCCGCGCCGTGATGCGTGAATAATTTTCTATTAGGTACTGACCACGACTGATCGCATATGCTTATCGCAACAGAACATGATGAAATCGGCGACAGGAAAGCGGTCTAATTCAATGAAAAAGTGTTTGAAATCTCTCCAACAGTTCTAATCACAACCGATCGCGAAAAGGAGGCCATCAAAGGAGACGCTAGTGAAGCGGTCGAATCTAAGCTACAAGCGTATGGTCGTCTGATCCATAAAGAGTGTCCTCGTAGGCGTCTTCATGGGGGTACGATGCGTTGAAGGTAGTCTGAAGGTCGTGGTGCATGATAAAGCAGTCGTTGAGCAAATAACTCCTATGCAAAGGGTGAGTATAGCGTAAGTAAAAAACCTGTTGGTGGAAAGCATACATGGTTCTTTCCGGAAGGCGGCCTGTGACGGATAGCGACATGTTCATCGACTCGATGAAATCGTCAAAGTCACGTTGAAATGTGAGAACGCGTGAAAAAAAGACCTCCCAATGATGCATCACATCAAATAATGGTTCATCTGATGGGTCTGCGTTTTGGATAAAGTCGGGAACAGGGACAGATATGACTGAATTCAGATGTTCTTGAATCTGATCAATCGTGTGCCGGATTGAAAGCTGTGGCGTTCGTGAGACGTTGGTCGCGAAGGATGAGGAATATAGAGTTGGATGTACATGGGCGAAGGAGAGGTGACGAAAAGTGGAGCGTGACTGCGTAGAGAAACCGTTAAATAATGAATCCAGTTTGAAAAACAAGGGAACGATCTGGTGGACAAGAAGATGGAGAGCGAGAGTCATGTCGGATGCCAACGCCGTGTCGTGAGGTTCACCGACGACATTGAGCAGCGACGACACGGAAACCTCTAATGTCCCGAACTCTTCCAAGATTCGTCCCAACTCGATACCCAGTCGACCTAGCAGACGAGAAGATAGGGAAAGGGCATCATCAAACTCGGTGTACTACATATACACAACACGTTAAGAATGGAAAACGATTTTTGAAGAGGAGACACACCAATATACTCAAGTATTCCGCGAACGACGACATGAAAGGTAGTTCTTGAAACGCGAGAAGGGAGGTGAGGTATAGAAGCCCTGGATCGAGGTAGAGGTTATAACGATGAGTCGGTGAACGTATCGACCAGAATTTGAAGCTCAATGATGCCTGGCTGGTCCGATGCGATAGGTGAGCAAGACGCTATGAGCGAGGCGAGCGAGTCCTCGGGGTTCCTGACTAAAAGAGACCTGGCAACGAGGAAGGGCGATGATCGGAGGTGGTAAGAAGCTGACTGACCTGACTTGTGGATTGACGTGGCATGATAGAATCGGATTACGGTGCGTCCAAGCGCGGGTTTCCCGTGCCGGGTATGCGATAGGCACTAGAGAGGAGGCATTGGGATCTAAGAGGGAAAAAGACTTCCGACTCGATCTGGAAATATGCAACACGAAAGAAATTAGGCTATCCAGCGATGGCATGTCCAAAGACATTCAACACAAGAGAAGCACGACAGCTGCACAGCTGCTTCGATCCAAGAAGAGTGGGAGAGAACACAGGCAATATTTGAAAACGAGACCCGAGGGAGTCGTATACTTGTTGACTATCCTCCGAGAGTTACGGTGGGTGATAACCTGAAGGGTTAGAACGACGAATATTGATCGGAACGATGTAACATCTTGTAGAAGTTAAGTATTCAAAATGGAGAGGTGAACAAAGGGCGTGACTAAATCTGAGATGTGACGACAATGAGTGACAGATGGAAGCCCGGTGACAGCGCATCATACCCAAGATGTGTACTAACGAAGTAGATAAACCCTTGCCCAATCACTGCTATCGCGATCAAACTGGCGAGGCCACGACGCGAGATTCATTTATCATGGTGCCGATCAGGCTAACCTAGCCGCGAAAGCATGGTTGTATAGTACAAGAACCAGTAAATGGACGTTTTTTCGATCAGACTAACCGACACGTCGTAGCACAAAACATCCCCTGTGCTAGAAAATAAAGATACAACGAAGCGGATAGACGACCGAAAACCAAGCATGAAGCGGGAACAATTTACATTAAGAAGAAAGATTGGTCGACAGTCTCGACAACGGGGAGGCGAAGGAGGGGGGGAACGGCGATACCCAAAACGTGCATTACCGTACGACGATAAAATGTAGCGAGCCGACGACTGATGTCTGTAAAGGGCCACTGACCCAAGGTCGACAAATCCTTGTTCCAATAGATGTTGTCGCGGTCAAACTCGCGAGGCCACGATGCGAGAAGAGAACGAAAGCGTGCATACCATGGAATAGCTGTCTTCCAGTTCTGAGTTGACTCCCATCTGGAATATCCCATGAAGAACGAAACAAGTCCCGACGAGCTTCTAGGCGAGCGTGGCGGTCGTGAGGGGACATACTGTCTATATGCGTGACATGGTCGTCCGTCTCCTCGAATTGCAACTTGTGATTGAGCAGGGAGAGGTCGTAAACAAGCAGGTTGCAGAGATCCTTGTTGTCGAAATCTTTTAATTCCAAGCGGCGTCCAAGGCCAAGAAGAGGAGACAAATCGTCGACGAGAGAATAATATGCTGAGGTAGAGTCGTCTTGCTCTCCTTGTAATTCTTCCTGTGAGGGACCTAGGAGGAGGGCACCACCGTGACGCCAGAAGACGCGATGATCGCAACTCGACTGAGTAGGCCAACAATGCTTTCGCCACCATTGTCCCGACAAGACATCCCGCCACGCTTGGGTGTGAAGATGAACCAGGGAAGGGGGAGTATTGTTGTTTGTGGTCACGACGACGTGAGAGGGATGGTTAAGACGATCATCTTGATACCGGAGGAGCCAGATGCGACGAATACAAACCCATGTAAAGCACACCTTGGCGCGCTTTTCATCGGACAGCACGTTGGCTAGCAAGTGGATCGGGGGAATGGTGTACGCAAAGTGGGCGCCATGGGAAGGGACAGGATGGTCAGGAGCTGTGTATTCAGGAAGTCCATCATCACCAGTAGCATGGTAGTGCCATATATAGTCCCAATCGCAACCCCACTCGGGCCAATGATCACGGATGCTCTTTGTTTGTCGTCGCCAGTCGCTTTCCTGAGGCTTGGATTTGCGAGGCAGTGAGGGCTGAGGAGCTGTGACGGGAATGGGTCAGTGAAAGAAAAGCCCAGATGTGACAGGTACTAACGCTGTTTGAAGAGAGTGGCCGCATCTGCAAGGATGCGCTTGTCGAATCTCTGTTTATCTAGGCGAGAGGCGTAACCGCGAGCAGCACGCTCGAACGCAAGAGGATCCGATCGGTCGACGTGGGGGGGATAAAACATCAACGGTTTACTGTGCAAAAGATGGCCTCGAACGACATCTCTGCTACATCCTATGACATGGACATCCGTCCATGTGCGAAACTCACAAAGCGTATTGAGCTCGGTGAGACGCACCCATCGAGAATCAGGTAAATCAGAGACGGCGGAGGGGGTGAGATAGAAGACAGGAACAGCGAGTGCAGAACAGTGATTGAAATCGGCCAAGGACGAGACATAAACGCCACGGAAACATTGCGTGGGAGGGTCACTCTCCTTCAAAGAACGACCAAGAACATTATTCCCCCAGATAAGGAATGCATGGATTTCCGCGATGAAGCGCTGAAGCGCTCTGGTGTACTTCGCAGCATCGCGATAAGACATAAAGTTGTGTGGTGGAGCATGAAGAGGGTGTCCTCGGCACGTCCAACTGCGATGAGGGGTGCTTTATACGAACCAGGGACGACGGACCGTAATTCTTCGTATAACTCCAACACCCAGGGCCGATACGAGTCGACCTCATCCCGCCAAACTGAAGTTACTGAGTACTTGATATATCCACGACGCGGAAGGGGTGGATAACGATAAAAATCGCTGTCCCTTAGTCGGTGACAACAGATAGACTGAGGCAGACGGAAGTGGTGATGTCCTTCGACAAGGATGTGACCCAAGTAAGGATGCTCGGGATCGTACACCTGCGGTAGCAAACTGATCTCGTGCGGACCCCAGGAACCATCGGCGCGTGGAAAGGGGTGTTCATCATCGGAAACGGGGCGAGGAATATACGGTGCATTTTTCGATAGCACGGCCAAAGTGGACCACTTGTCGAACACGATGTTGGAGAGTGTGTCTAGTAAGAGATCAGCATATAGAGTAGGATGACAGTGGAGGAATGAGCCGCACGTATGGACATGACAAAGAGGATAAGGAGACGCCTGCGATAGTCGCAATTATACAAAAAAACGTAAATAAGAACTGTTTCTATTTTCACACTGACCGTTAGCAAATAGTAAACACATCGTCGCCGCTCATGACGTTCACATTGCAGAGGATATGTTGTACAAATGTGAAGTGGGATGACAAAGTAAGGTATATAGCGAGAGAAATTGTATGAACGAAAAAAAAATTGGACGTTGATGCCGTATAGTGAATAGCGAGATCTATAGCACTGAGAGAGAGGAAGGACTTGAAAGTGAAGATGGCGTTCACCATTCCAATGCAACGAGGGGACTACCAGTCAGGTTGACAGGTTCGCACATAGGGTAGGGGTTGGGTAGGAACAAAAAAAGGTGCCTGACAGTGAATAGCGACCGGCAGGCTGATGACAATACACCCAAGACCCACACGATAGTTGCCAACGGCCAGGAACGAAACCGGGTGCACGCTGTGACATTGTACAAGTGATCAGTAAGTGATCAGCAGCAGATAACATCGAGTGTATGTAATTCTACGCAGAGAATGAAGGAAATCACTATCCCATGGCCCAACAGTAAACCTACACGATAGGGATGATATACCAAAGACAAGGCACGAGCCGAGCTCTGCCGACGATGAGAAAAGCCTCTTTGTGGTATGGACTACAATATCCTCCACCTCGGGAATCTCGGGGCTATAAAGCAGACGTTCAAAAAGAGGAAACCAGAAAGAACAAAAATGGAATACCGAGTCAATACGTACACAACCATGACGAGATGAACGCAGTTGAGGAGACGACGGAACAGGTGATTCAGGAGGGGTCAACAGCTGGGTGGCAGGATCTTGTAGCGTAGACATCAAGACTATACGGAATGAATCAGAGATGAAGCAGACGGATTAAAGAAACGTACCAGATGACAAATGCGACGATGGTGATACTAAAGAGAGAGAAAGGACGAAGGGGAATACTTGTGGATCTCGATGCATCGCGAAAGGAAGAACCCTTCACCCCGCGTGATCAAGGTTACATGACAGTTGTGGCCAAGGCTAGCAGAAAGATCGGAGGGCACAATGATAGAATTTCGAGACAACGGAAACGAACAGACGTGCATGGAACAAATGTAACATT
Organism: Boletus reticuloceps; assembly: GCA_018397855.1. Taxonomy (NCBI): domain Eukaryota; kingdom Fungi; phylum Basidiomycota; class Agaricomycetes; order Boletales; family Boletaceae; genus Boletus; species Boletus reticuloceps. The sequence continues at coordinate 232,155 of JAGFBS010000034.1, forward strand.
AAAAAAAGCACCAAGACATAAGGCGTGCGAGGCGTGAGAGATGTCATGGCAGTACACAGGATGGGAATGACTTGATCACGGTAAAGCTATGGTTTTATAAATGACTACATCCTCAACATCTGGTTGGCTCGGCCTGTGTGACTGATGTGAGTAGTGGAGGAAATAGAAAAGGAATACATACAGAGGCAATAGCCCAGATTTCCGTAGAGCGTGATACACTGTAACCAAGATATGGAGATAGAGTAGGGAAGACCATGGCGCGCAAGCAGATGAACCTAACCAAACAGCGTAGTCGGACCTCGAACGGAAGTCAGGGACAGGGATAGGGGTGTGCCCTTGGAGGAAAGAGAAGACGTGATCACATGTTGCTACATCTTCCCAAATCAAAAATGCAACCATGAGGAGACTTGGTCCGTGGCTGCTGCGTTCGTGATCTGCCCGGCATTTGTAAAAATCGTCACATAGAGCACATATAGTCCACTCTGACTCCAGTGGGTGACGAAGACAGATCGCTGAGCAAACTTGTCGTCGAAAGTCGTCGTAGCAGGTGCTTGGATGCAAAAGACGCCAAGGACACCTCTCTGCATCTCCCTGATGATAGTCTTCCCATTCCAATCTCCGGCGATTGGGAATCATTTCGATGACCAGGATGGGACGAAGTTCACGAAGAAAGTAGCATGCTGCACAAAATGAGCGAATACGGGATAGCAAATTACCAACGTCCGAAGTGACCCGAGCAGCATCGAGTGAGAGATTAGGCAACGAATCGAGAGGGAAAATTATGGACGTGTTGATGGGAGGGGTGGTATCGATTCGACCACAAGCTGAGTCGGTGGTGGGTGACGATTGAGGTATTGGTGATGAGGCAGCCTCAGACGATGATGAGCATCCGGACAAGGTCGAGGAGGGAGAAACATGTCGGGAGACTGTTTGGGACATGATGGGTATGCTGGAGAATATCAGCGACTACCTCGAGTAACACAAGAATTGGTAATACCTGGCTTTTGTAGAGAGAGAAATCGAGAAACAAGTATAACAAACTGGATATATGCGCATCGTGGTCACGTGTATGGAACGTACATGACTGAAATAAACATCACACAAGCCACGATATGCGGGAACGAGGGTAAGGACGACACTCCAAAAGGGAAGCGACTTAACAGACAAACGGGGATCAATGGCTCACATTCGATAAAGGTGACCGGTGATCAGTGGTGCGGTGGGTTAACGCGAAGTCGTGGATGTACAAGCCATTCTATCTGGGTAGAGCCAAACAAACAAACAACAGAAGATCACGGTACTGATCACCAGTGCAAGAGGAGCGCTAACCATGGGACTATGTATAGAACACATGTACTAGAAATGCTAACACTTGAGCCAGTTAGAAATCAGCAATATCCAATCAACATCCTCTCCTGCATCAACATAACTCCGTTTACCAAAGTACGGATGTTGCGGATCAAACTCAGGGCCGCCCATACTGTTGACAATGTCCGTCGCTATTGTTTGGCAGTAGGCAGACACCTGGGTACTACGGATAGTATCGTGAACTTTCAACCTGTAGCGCTTCGGGTGGATAACCATAAGGCAAAGGGCGAGAAGAGTGTTTTTCTTGAGTTCTGAGACTGTCAATAAGAGTGCCAAAGAAAAATGTCCTCGAACTTACTGCGCTCGCGGTCAAGATGGGGTAGGCCGACGATCATCTGCATGAGTGTCTCTAGCGAGTGGTGATGGACTTGATTGGTGAGTTCACCTTTGAGTGTGACGTCGAAATAGCGTGCGATCTCAGTGAGATGGAAACACTCATAGGAATAAAAATGGCCACCAATAGTGAAAGCGGCCGTAGGAGTATAAACAGAATGAAATTGACCAGGAGGTTGAATACTGGATCAACACGAGTTAAATCCAATGAGGGACAAAGAGAAATGAAAGTAAAGACGCACAGAAGATCTCCGGGATATAGACAAACGGTTTCCGCCGTGAGTTGAGGGTGAACATTGGCATCAGGATCACATAGGTTATTGAAATGTTGGAGGAGTTGATCGCGAGACTGTGTGGGGTCACAAGAAAAATATAAGGTCCATAGTTTTACCCCGGATACTACAATTGCATAGGTAGCCTCGCCGTCAGCATCTTGGTGAGGATAGGTGAAGACACCAGCTTGATGGGCAAGTGCCCACGAGCGAACCGCTAGATTGTCAGCAGAAACTTTTCTTTTTTCAAATGGCATGTGCGTTTGCGTTTGACTCCAGCCGACCGTGAGCCCATCATCTAGCATGCTTGTCACAAGTTCGTCAGGAAAGATAATAAACAAGACAACAATGAACATACCTGATGGAGGGAGGCATGCTACGATGCGTCAAGGGGATCGAGAGAACAAAGCGGCATTGGTCTGGGTCATTGATGCCGGCCATAACATCGCCCAGTTGTCCATTGACGTGGGGATTGCCAAAATCGACAACCCGGCGCTCGGTATCTGCACGCATAGCAGGTTTAGAATTAAAGGTTAGGAACAATAAGCACATACCGTGGATATCAACCGACATGGTGGGAGGTATACCAAAGTGCCGACGAAGACCATCCTCCGTAAAAGTAAAGGAGGGTAGATAGTCAAAGTTTCGAACGACGACAGGGCGACCAGCGGACAGCGATTGGCGGATCGCCACGACGAGATCGTAAGAATCGGTGTAGGAAGATGAGTCCAGGAAGTCGATAAAACGACTCCCGGGTATAGCTGCCGCGTATGAAGCCACGTTACGGACATAGTTCTCGTCAAAATGTAAATAGTTCTTCCCCTCGCGAATAAGAGTCGGAGCCACTGTTCGAAGACCACCATGCCACTCGATGACTCCGGCGGATTCGTGTACCTGAACACCAAGCACACCTGAGACGAGGTCGAGAGTGCAGACGGGATGAGAGGGCGTGACTGACGGGGCAGTCTGAGGGGGTGCGGTCGATGGGCCAGATTGGGGAGTGGGGGAATCACCAGGTGTCTCTCCCTTCTGGCGCTGACGGTACATATTTTGTGCTCGACGATGTTTCTCTTTGAACTCATTGAGCAATTCGGGATTCCTGGGACAGAGTGAGTGATTGTCGACGATGAATAGACAACTTACGACTGGAGTCGTTGTTTTCGTTTTTCATACGCTCTCTTATTGGCCGCGCTTTTGGCTTCTTTAGACTGGTGAAATCGTGAGGGAAGGCGTATGGATCAAGGTAAACGAACTTTCCTTAGGCATAGCGACAAATGTTTGACAACTTGACGCGACGCGACGCGCTTTCGCGTTGTGTTAAGCGGTTATGATAAACAACGTCAAATAACAAGCCACACGAGGTAGGTAGGGAGTCAATCTGACCAGGTACTGATTAGGACTGATCACACCTTAGGATTACGCAACTTACTTGACTGTATAAAAGCTGGAAAGAAGACTCAACGAGGATAACGTGAACACAATATCAAATGTAACCTGCTGTGACAAAGCTACGAGTTTTATACCATTGACAAGGATGTCACTATGGGTGAGTGACAGCACAAGCAGCTAAAAGACTGTAGGGATGACGTCTTTATCGTACAAATGCCAGTACATTCCCACAATCAAAAAAACGGTCGGAACGCCTCCGATGATATCGTCTAGAAGCTCCACGTACCACTCTACGGAAGCCGGGGATGTGGATGACGGGAGTTGGGAAGACTCGGCTTCGGGAATTAAAACACACCTAGACGGACGAGCGGGCTGTGGATTGGAGGGATCATTTCTGATTTGGCGAGGAGAAGCGGGAATGGATACTTGCACGGCAACGGATGGATGGATAACGTCGACCATAAGATTATCAGGCGCAGTAATTGGACCCCCTGTGTCACTGGCAGCAACTTCTAGCTCCTAAGCGCGTATATAGTCAGCTTCACAACATCTTGAGAGAAAAGGATACCGACGACAGCCAACTCCTCCATCAGCTGTTGAGAATCGGAAGGCGATATCTCAGCGACAGCAACAGCATCCTTTGCTTGCCTCACCGCATGTCCTGCCTTGTTGACAGCAGCGCCGAGGTCAGTAAAACGACGAGAAAGGGATTGCAATTGAATCGAGCGAGGGTTGATTCTATCCTTGTCGCTGAGTAGCATGAATGTGATCGACAGGTGAAAGGTGAGTACTGAGTTGGATTAGTCGGATTATCTAACAATCGACAAATTTGGTTAGCTGTCCTAGGTTACACGCCGACCAATGAACGTAGGAGAGGATAGACGAGAGAAATAAAAGAGCATTAGCAAGATCCGACACGGCTTCAGAGAACGACGAATCGGCTGAGACGCGGTTTATTGGACATACACCCTTGAGCAACAAAGTTCATAGCATACGAAGAATAGGAACATGAACAACGGACGTATCGTATGAAAAGAGAGAGGGTAAAAACGACGTTCACGTCGTATAGAAAAGGGAAGAGATATCCGGACGGGATGGTAAGCAATTCGAGCCCATTCCAATGCAACGAGAGGAAGGTCAGTCGGGCTCGTGGATGAGGGTAGGGCTGAGTGTCCTGAAGAACTAGACGGGAAACAGAAGACGGGAAACGGAAACGGAACAGCAACGAGGACGACGACGACGAACCTAGAGACCCTACTGAACACTGCCGAGGAGGAAAACAGTGGGATAACATGCGATAAAGGTGATGGGCTATGAGAGCTAAAGCGATAAGGGCCAAGTGGAGATGGTGCTGACGAGACAGCGGCAAATAAATACAACGTAACACGGTACTGACAACGATACTGATCACGGTACTGATGGGTACTGATCGTGTACTGATCACGGATACTGAACCGGTACTAAAGCATAAATATTCAATACTGATCAATACACGCTGACTGGATTGCCATGAATGCTAAGGTTCTACGTCTTATGCTTTGACAGACGATGAAATATAAGGAGGAGAGACAGGTTTACGATACAGATGGATCTAGAGAAGCAGTATTACAATGTTTCATTCAACGCGAGAACGTCATCAGCGGACACGACGGGACCGCACAGGAAGAACAGTATTATTACAATAGACTTTGCAACGATTACAAGGGAATACCTCTAACAATGTTGGATAATTTACACGAAAATGAACATAGACGGAAATGCGTATTGATACAAAACAAATGATCACGGTGCTGACCACGGTGCTAACATTACCCATAATGCATTGTCTCGCTAGCTACTTTAACGGTATCGAATGATGGGGTCATCCTATTCGGCGGAGGATGTCGTCTGCGGACACAGCGGGAATGCTTCAATAAAGATAAGCATGTTTTACAGGGTGTTGTTACGGAAGCGCAAACCTTTTATTGTTCGTTAAGTGGATGTAAGCATGGCAAACCTCCCATAGGTTGAACAAGGACTGGGGGCCAGGGCGAATAACGCCTAACCAACAAGCGTAGTCTTCAAACGAGGGAAATTCACGTGGATGTACACCAGCTTCGGGCAGGACCACATCCCTTAGGCAGGGTATGGAAAAAATAGCGAACGCCAGTGGTTTGAGGATGTCGTCGAACTTACAAGCAACATCATCCGTTTTCGAGCGGTTGGGATGTTCAAATCGGTCAGAGGTGGGAACGGCGCAACGATAGCATATACCCGTCTTTGAAAACCGGATCTTGGAACGGAAAGGGAGGTAGGAAGAGGAAAAAGTCGAATACATTGGACAGCAGAAGAGTTTGTGAGATGCTTTTTCACCGATGAGAACGTGAAGGATACACATTCCTGCGGCTTCTTGAAGAAAACTGAACAGATCAGCTTCTTTGTGAATCTTGGAAAGCGAATTTGCAGTAGAGACTTCAGCGCGTAGAGAGGCCACTCTTGTTAGAATCGTAGACGGCTCGGAAACCTTGGGGTACAGCGTGTAATCCAGACGGGGTTGGGCTTGTCTAGTAAGAGTGACAGGGTTGCCAGAGCGTATAGGTGCTTTAGGAAAAGCTTGGGAAGACGAAGTGGTAGTTTGGGCATTCGAAATCTCCGGGCGATTCATCGACACCTCAGGGAGAGGCCGGGGGTGATGTACGGGGGGAAGGGGAACCTGCTAAGGGCGGTATCAGTGAGATAGCAACGAAAACAAAGAGAATAACACGCTTTATGACAAGCACAAAAATCACATAGTTCACATGGCCCCAACATGTAGCAGTTGGATGGTGTTGAGTCGAGGAAAGCAGTTATCGACAGTCTACGACATTGAGTCTTGGTTGCGAAGTCGACAATCGCATTAAAACCGCCGAGATCGAGATCGGCATTAACTCGACGAGTGGGAGGATCCGAAAAAAGAAGGTGAGAAATTCCAACAACGCCATCCCTCCGCGCGAGTCGACCAGACTGTTGAGCAAACAGCGTCAAGTGTTTCGGAATTCGATAGTGCAAAACATAGGTGATATGACCATAGTCAATGCCCTGTGCGAAAGCTGACGTCGCACAAAGCCAACGGGACCGTCCAGAGAACCATTGTTGTAATGCTGCACGCCGGGCGTCATTGTTCATGGGTCCCATGTAGGTAGGGGCGTCAATAAGATTGGCTAAAGTGGTTGCGTCGTCCACAGTCTCGCAAAAAACAATGCCGCGGTCGGGTAAGGAATGGAATGAATGATACTTCAAGAGGCGCACGGCAAAAGACTGGAGGGTTTGCTGACTGGTGCGCGAAACCATGAATCGGATGTCAGTACGTGAGGTGGAGGCTCTGATCACTCGAACAGGATAACGTTCGGTGTCAATGCCGACAGCCTAAACGAACGAATGAGTTTCAAAATTCGTCTGAGAAATAAACAACCTACCCTCCACAAGACGGGTTCGATGGATGGACTCGCCGTGGCAGATAACAGGACAATCTGACACCCGATATCACCTAAATAAGTAAACTCGCCAAACGTTTCCCGGTAGTTTCTGGCAAGGAGTATGTCATGGGCCTCGTCAACAACTATTGCGTTGAGATAACCAGCTCGAAAGCAGGTCTGAAGCCATTCACGAAACCGCGTTGTACTAACGTGCTCCACCGCGGCGAACACAAGCTTTGCATTGAACACTTGGACGTCGGGGTCGGACAAAGACCAAATAGTATGAGGGATACCTTTCTCCGACGCGTCTGCGATGGCCTGCTCCATCAATGAAATATATGGAATAAGCACCACCCGAAAACCCTGCTCTTGAGAGAAGCACGGTGACTGGTAGACGGCGGATTTTCCACCACCAGTAGGTAACACCACAAGAAGGTGTGGATGGCGGCGGGAGATAACTTCGATCGCTTGACCCTGTTCCAAGGACTTGAAATAGACATCAGAACGTTTGAACAACGCTCTGATGTATTCAAGACGGGAATGGTGGATCAGGATTGTTTCGGGGGAGGACGATAAAGTGGGCGTGCGCAAATAAACCGGCCAAGGAACTCGTTGAGAGAGGGTCGTAGAGATCGTATTCTCGATGATCGGCATGTATTCTTCCACGAGCCGTTTCTCCGCAAGGATATTATTAGAGGTAGACTGCTTCGTGAATGTTTGTAGCTGCGGGAGAGTTTTCTCCAATCGGGTTAACAAGGACGAGAATAGCTCATGGGAAAGGATGGGCTGCATCCCCAACGTGGAGCGAGCGAGGTGTGAGGCTACCCCTAAACCCAGCCACGTATGGTACCGGGAAGCGAGACGCAGGCTATCGACGTATTGGTTCTCGGTGAGTCCGGGGAGGTCGTCGTAAACAAGGCCATAAAACGCATTGGCGACAGATGACGAATGACCGAAGCACGTGTCAATGGCATCATCGGAGTCGTGATCGTCGTTGTGGTGAAGAACAGTACGGAGGATAGCTTTCGTCACGTGTCGAAATGGACTCAAGGTCAGGGGAACGTTGAGATACTGGGTTGTAAAGTCGCGAAGAGTGTTGGAGAAGGTGGCGCTGTCGATTGGTTTGGCATTGACGACGTACAGATAGGTTTTATACAAGAGGAACGTATCCGGGAATATGATGCGAGAAAATGCCACGGTAACCTCTCGAATGGGACCAATGAGATAAATAAAGAGGCGGGAAACGCGTTTTGGAAGGAAGTGAGCGACGAAGTTGTCCTTTCCAGTGATTCCGCGTGTTTTCGAATACTGTGAGATGATAGCACACATGCCAGATAGGAAAAAAAAGTTGCGGGGACCTTCGATGGAGTTGATGGCGCGTAAGGGACCTAGCTCTGTTCCGCGAGCCACACCGGGTGAGGCCATATGAGCCAGTACCATGAGAATGCTGATAAATTCGTGATGCATTCGTAGATAGGTCCTAATAGCACCTGGTATGACGTGAGTACGTGCGAGTGTTTGATACGAGTTACCATACCACATTTGTGATGAAGAAAACCTTGATTATCCACAAAGTGATACGCGTTAAACATCAACTCATCGGAATGGATTCTTTCCAAGACAAGGGAGAGGTAGGGGAGGAAAGCGTTGGTCGGAGAGTTGACGAACGAAAAGCCTTGAGTAGTGTTGCGTAGCGGGTCCACAGGCCACTTGGCGGGATCGTTGGGATCCAGAGCAACATCTATGACAGCGTCGAGGGCATCCGTCTGAGCTCCCAACATCAGTTTATCAAGAAAAGACTCGGCTTTGGTACACAAAGATTGCACTGCTTCGGGTATAAGGTCAAGTTTTAGAGGAAACCCTTCGACGCTAAGAGTGTCGTGCTGTGAATTCCAATGCATTTTGGGAAGCGCCTCGGTATTATGGGCATGGGCAGCAGTTAAATGCATAAGTTGGCGCAGACCGTTGAATGGTGTGGGATAGCCTTCTTTCAAAAGGGGAAGCAAAACGTCCTGGTAATACCTATAAAAAATTAGCATAAAAAAACACGAGAGAAAAGGAGACTGACCCCATGAACGTAAGTGATGGATCACTATGAAGACGGTGACCTGCCTCTAAAACTGCGATAGCGCGAACGCAGAAGGTGATGGAGGCAAGTTGGGGCGAGACCAATGTCGGAGGTTGGAACGTACCATCTTCACGGAGCTGTGAAAAGACGATAAAACGAAATAGAGGGCAAAGGAGATTATCTCGTTGAATATGTGCATCATATGCTGAGAGCATCGCAAACGACAACGAGTGAATAACGTCGCGGATGTCTATTTGCTCAGTCAACGCTCGTAGAACACCATTACAGTGTTCTACTTGTTGGGGTGATAGGTATAACGGCGGCGGTGTTGTAGTAGCTGAACGCAACAAAGCGCAAATGTAACGACCCCAAAGTTTCGCACAGCGGTCGAGGTAAGCTTGTGTCTGTGGCCGTCCAAAGGGCTTGTTCTCGAGATCGACGGAATCCAAACCCCTAAAAACACGAGACACGATGAGCAGAAATAAATAGGATACATAAAATGACATACCCCTTAGGCGTGTGTATGTGCCTACGCGGGAGAACATCCATTTTGTCGACGATGTCTGCCATGTGAGCAAACATAGCTTTAACTTCACGCATGACCACATAAAGAGCGTCTTTGCAGGCAGGCTCGGCGACCAGTGACAACAATTGATCAAGAGAATGACCTCTGATCACCTCGAGCCATCGAGCGGAATGAAGAAAGCTGGTGGTTTTGCGGGGATCGTCGGAAGGGTTTAAGGATTGGGTAGCAAGGTCGTCGGGTGGTTGCATGGTGGAAAGGTATTCAGCGAGGTTCCCATGGTCACGTTCAATGGCAATGTTCGGATCGACACGGACGATGAGTTGATGTCCCCTAAATGCGAAAATCCGGTGAATGTTGCAGGGTTCCGACGAGGTGGGTTGGCCGAGGTGGGAATCATTGTAGTGACGCTGTAGCGAAGTTCTAGAGCCGACAGCGAAGCCACAAGAGTCAAGGGTACAAACGAAGCCATGCTCTATCTTGAGACCTAGGATGGGAGGAATGATGTCGTTTGGGGTAAGTTCCGGAGAGTGAGTTAGACAGAGGTCGCTAATGATATCTTCTAGTTCTTCGTCCGAAGGACAAGGGATTTTGTGGGCGATGACGTGGGAGCGTATACACGAGGGGAGAAGTGCTTCTGAGCACTCAATACATATGATCAGATTGTGCTTGCGATCCACGTGAAGGCCGGAGCGTGACAGAGTCCGGCGATGCATATCAAAGAGCATCGGGGAAATGGAGGAATGGATGTCTTCATCGTCACTTGGGTCAGCGTCGTCAGCTGGAATTCACCTATTAGCAATCACGGGTCAAAGATTACATGTGAACCATCTTACAATTGCCATCGACTTGTTGCTCTTGCTCGTCCATATCCTCAACTTGTACGTTGTTGAAAGAACCGGAAGATCGCAAGGTAGGACCACCGTTAGGGGAGACGTGAGTATATGCGTCGTGGTCTGCATCATTAGGCTGCGAGCAACCACCTGTTGGAACCACAGGGCCTTCGTCGACACGCATATAGTCATGCCCCGCATCACCATTATGTGCAGCCAACCCTTGATCTAGAAATTCAGAGTTACTGACGCCTGGTGAAGAAGCACGCGATTGAGCGTCAGGGTCTGAATTGGAAGTGCAAGTCTTGAAATGTCTTCGAAGATGATCGGGGTTTTCAGCTTCATATTGACCACAAGGACAGTGAAAAAGCCGATCGTCCGCCCGACGAAACGTAGTAAAGACATCTGTGCGTATGTGAATCAGTGAAGGATGCACGAGAAGATAGAAAACGTACTTTGATAAAGAATAATCGCCTCCATCTGATGGACGGTTCGAACATGTTCTGTTACATTACGAACCTTTGCTTTACATGTACCACATCTAAAAACAAATTAGACAAAAAAAAGCAGTGTAACGAAGAAAAAACGTACGTGCGGTAAGGCATGGTGGAATTGATGCGATGTAGGCAGCAATGGGTTGTGGACGATAGCGCGAAGGCAATACTATCAGGACGGGCACGTGACAAACAAGGATGTACATTCGATGAGGGGTATATTGATGAGAATGACAAATAAACAGAAACTTTGGTATACGTGAGGGGCGGAATGCCGGTGTAAAGCAAGAACGATGACTGAAATAAAGAAGTCAAAGGCGACCAAGATGATGATGAAAGGATGATACGACGCAGTGAACAATAAGATTAAAAAAGAGGGGATAGAAATCGGTGACATAGGTCATCAGAGTAATAGCTAAAAGGAAACGGTAGGGTTAGATCCATGTGGTAGAAGGGGAGAAAGAAACACCGGGGTGGGGTTAAAATCACATCGAGTCCAATCTGATGTGACGAGAGGACTGTCTGTCTGGCTCGAACAACGGTTTAGGACTGAGGGTGCTGAAGACCTGAGCGGGACAACAACTTAGCAGTGAATAGCGACGAGGTCAATAACGGCGTACCTAGACGCTGCATTTGATGCTTGAGAAGACGATGATGGGGATCACATACGACGAAAGCGAGCGATGGGGATGGTGGGAACAAGGGTTGAACGTGACGCGTGACATGCAAAGCCAAAAAAACCAGTCTGTCAAAAATACACGAAGACGAGGAAACAGACGAGCTTGTAGAACAAGGCTTCACTACGTGAAACCAAGGTGATGGATAGATTATAATGAAAACGTTGAATACCAATCCGCGTGATGCCGCGTTGCGTTCTGAGGGACGACTTTCTGGTGAAGTACTACTGATCACGACTGATCACGCAACCCCAAAAAAGGAAGTCGTGATAATCGAGTAAGTCAGAGACAAGAATCGACGACAAGAACGTAATGCTCAATGCAAGTAGGGCAGATAACCCGGGAAGACGCGGTAGATAGGTTTAAATAAAACTTTGTCTTTTAATCTAATGCGCGCCGTGACGCGTCGTGTTGAAGCGAACGAATTTCCAGCGGGGTATACAAGTTGATCACGTGAATCGAGTAGGTTAACGAAGAATGAGCAAACAGACGAGCTTGTAGAACAAGGCTTCACTACGTGAAACCAAGGTGATGGATAGATTATAATGAAAACGTTGAATACCGATCCGCGTGATGCCGCGTTGCGTTCTGAGGGACGACTTTCTGGTGAAGTACTACTGATCATGACTGATCACGCAACCCAAAAAAGGAAGTCGTGATAATCGAGTAAGTCAGAGACAAGAATCGACGACAAGAACGAATTGCTCAATGCAAGTAGGGCAGATAACCCGGGAAGACGCGGTAGATAGGTTTAAATAAAACATTGTCTTTTAATCTAATACGTGCCGTGACGCGTCGTGTTGAAGCGAACGAATTTCCAGCGGGTATACAAGTTGATCACGTGAATCGAGTAGGTCACACTTCACGACAAGAACGCGGGATCATGGCCAGTGAAAGTCAATCAATCGCTCAATGAAAACAATTTAATAGGTCATCGATAAAAAAAAGTGTTACTGACATTAGTCCGCGACACGACGCGTTGTGTTGTAGAATAGGATTTTCTGGTAGGGTACTGATCACGTGGGAAAAAAAATGAGGATTCGACAACAACAGGATATCCAGTGAAAATTAAACACTGAACGAAGCCGTTATAATATGTATGTCCAGGTGAGGGGGTACAAGGGTGAGCAATAAAAGGAACATGGCATAAAGGGGAAGTGACGCAATAGGGTGCATCAGGTAACCATGGCGGGTGTGACAATAGGCGCGAACAGACACGAGGGGGGTATGGACCGGCGCGAGGGCCGACGGCAACTCCTGGCGTGCAATTGAACGCGGTATGGGCGCGAACAAGTGCGAGGAGGGCAGGGTGAACGCAAGGGGGGACGATGGGGGCGAACGGCGAGTCCCACGTGCGATGGGACATGATGATGATGCATCGTCGTCCTCGTGATGCGTCTTTGAGGGCAAAACGTACGTGCATCGTAGTGTAGCAGTCGCGCGATTTGCATATACGATAAGTCGCAGCGCTCTTGATATAGCGCGCTTTGCTATCTCGATCTCGTCGCTGTCGCCTGTCTTGTAGTGGGATAAGCTCATATGAGCTCGGTGAGTCGATGGGTGCTGATAACCCTTGTAGCTCGCGTTTACGATCGGCCACGTCGACGCGGCGGATTTGTATTGCATTTAGGAGGCCTGCGATGCTTGGTGGATGTTGTGGGTGACCGAGGTAAATGGGACGTCTTGCGTTTGCGGTGGCGGCTGACTAGCGTGACTTGCAGCCGGCGTCTTCGTTTCGAGTCTTTTCGAGTCGCGATGCTTATCGCTCAGTCAGTCGTCCATGCGGCACCCTTCACATCCATCACGTTACCAGCGCCGTCGTTCTCGCGCTCTGGATCGCGCTCGACAGTTCGAGGTGTGATTTAGTCGCTCTTTGCTCCGGATTTCGTCGATCTGTGCGCTCGTTTCCGTGGCTGTAGGGGCGTCACTGATACTGTGGGCGGCTTAGGGACGTGCTTGGTCTTTTGGGGGTGTTCTCGACATCCTGGACGTCTGTGCTTCAATACGCGAATGGATGTGGTCTGGTCACATGGCGGTGACAAGGTGGGACACGAAGAGGCGAACGGCGACCACGTCATACGAGTGGACGTGGCGAGGGTGTGAATGAACGTGCTGGGAGGTGGACGACGGTGGGTCCGTGATGTATGAAAGAAGGCGGGTGCCGCGAACGCCGAAAATCGAGCTGTGTCGCTCAAAAAAAACTAGCTGCAGGGCAATGTGAGCGGGAGCACTTGTGTGGAGACGATGGAGGCGACACAAACGTGATGCAGTGCAAGGGAGACGTAGCGATGGGCAAGAGAGGGAGGCGAGGGGGATGGGACATAGTGTGTCGTGACATAAGGACTTTAAGGCTACAAGCTGCAGGACGAGGGGGGATTGTGGGATGTGATTGCAATGCGATGCAGTACCGATGCTTAGGCGAGGTTGAGAACAAGATCGAGATTGAAGTGCTGGAGAGGTTAGGTGAAGCGAGGCAAGACTCGGAGTGCACGGACAAACAATACGAATAGTGGGGGCGTTGTCTGCTACTTGGTGCTCATACTGGCAAGCATGTTGGTGAACAGCGAGGGAGGGCAATGTGAGGGGATGAAAGGATGAAGGGAGGGGATGTGATGTGACGAGAGAGTAGGGATGAGAGGTTAGTGGGACTTCGGCGAGTACTGATGAAACCTCACAGATGTGGGTTTAATACGGGTATACCATACCCCGGGCCATTCCAGTCTTTAATGGTGGATCTAAACCCAAGCGTCGTCGTAGGAATAGAAGGATAACAGTTTAATCGACCCGATCAAATTAATGTACGGAGAGACAACTGAGGTATACAGTACTGATCACAACTGATCACGGACGTCGACAGTAAGTCATTACTAGCAGTACACCGGCTGTCGTGAGTTTGCCCGAAGAGGACCCACCAACTCCGGGGGCATCCCTGCACCCTTCCATGGGCCCCTCCCCTCCCTCGCTTCGCTCGGGGGGTCCCTTCCCATTTCAGGGTGCATCCAAAGGGGGTCCCACCCCGCTGCGGGTCGGGCACCCTAAAGCCTCGTTCGGGCGTTATCTATAGTACAGGTTGTATTTTTATGGGATAAAATAACCTAAAATCAACCTAACTGGGGCTTCGCCCCCCCTCCCTCGCTTCGCTCGGGGGGCCCCCCTTAACTCTAACCACCCTAACTGGTGATCAGTCCGAGTCGCGGCGTGACACTTGCTGACAAATCATACCCGATATGGAAACTTCCCACATCACAAAGGTTTGAGGGAGGAAAGACGTTGTCTGAAACAACATGAAGTCCCAGGAGGGAACACTAAATGAACAGGGAGAGTTGTGGGTGATGGTAATCAAAACACCTTTGTCTCCTAACTTAGTCCGCGCCATGTCGCGATGTGTCGCAATCTTGCAAATATTAAAAATGGTATGAAAACAAAGAATATATTCCTAGAAAGATGTAATCAAGTCCGATATGGGACGGGTATAGCGGGCCATCCTAGGGGGTCCTATACCATCATTCGGACACCCTAACGCATTGGTGTTAACTGTAAATTCATTCCGCATTTTAATGTTTCTTGAACTCCACATATACCTCTCTAGAAGAGATGAATTGAAGATGTCCAGGAGGTGTCAGTGAGGGAGTTGTAGCATTACATGTCCTACACATATTCTACACCGGGTATACGGACCGGAGCCCCGCGCTGGCTCGCAAATCCCTATTTCCCATCTTGACATTGCAAATGTTGGCTATTTTATTACAACCGATAATTACCATAAAAGGAAATATATGCGGGTTGTCACGTGGCCTTGGGAAGGTTATCTTTCGGTTGAAAAAAGAATCATGGTGATTGGACAACAGGAAGGGTGTCAAATTCATGAAATGAAATCAGGTGCCCATTACTCCATTGGTTTCGGAAGCAACCTAATAGGGGTGGAAATGTAAAAACAGATGGATAGGTCATTCTGGGACACACCTTGTCTGGAGAGTAGCGAAACAACTGCATGGTCGAGGGTCAGCAGAGAATGCAAGAGTGAACACGAGGTGTTGATCGCAGCAGTCAGTGTTATTACGTGGCCACTGGAAAAAGTCCGTTCTGGTCTTATCTTCACGTGAATCATTGCCCCACGAAGGCACAAGCAAACAAGTTGAGGGATACAGTATTTAAACAGCATGCATACAATTTAGGGCTACACATGCAGCAGCAATATTCGCCATTCGTCGATCTGAGAGGGAGCAGAGAAAGCTCTCACCCATCCGAGCCCTCTCCAGCGCCACTAGCTTCACCATCACTATCAGCACCAAAGAAGTCCATCGGACTTTGATCACCTCGAACCAAGCAACACGGACCTCCGTTACCTTCGTCCAACCAACGTGAACCCCCAGGACCAATCACATCGTACATTTGGGCCATGTGCGTCTGAGCAATAGCTAACGCGGCGAGGTGTTGTGTTCGTGCATTCATGTAATAGTGTTTATTGGCTTCGACTTCTGCAAGGCCACGCACACCGAGCACTTGGTTGAGAATATCAAGCGATGCTCTGCTAACAGCAAGGTCTCCGTCGTGCTGCTCACGCGCGGCAGACAAGAAGGACATTCGCTCCTCTGAAGACTTGATCTCTGCCGTTGTGAGTGCAAGTCGTAGGGCGATGCAGTCATGATCTGCTCGTTTGGTATCAAAAGCCTTCAATAAAATTCTGTCTGGCATTGCAGAAAGAGCGTCAATAAACACGTCCCTCTGCTATTTGCACGTGAGACAGTAGACTAATTAGATCAACGATACGACATACCTCGTGCACTTGATCGAGCGTTAAATCGGTGGGGGACGCTATTCCGAGGGATCGTGCTGCATAGTGCAACCCGGGGGGGATGGGTCCACTCCTGGGAGTGTAAGGACGGTATCGCCTCGGTGAAATAACGGGATGAACATCCTGATGGAGGGAGAGTTTGTACGGAGGGGAAGGGGGAGGACTGGGTGAATGGTGGCGTGGTTGAGTAAGAGTGGACATTGGCTGTATGATATGACCTTCGTCGAATGTGAACTTGGGCTTGAGTTGAGGCTCGATGATTGGAACAGGACCCATGGCTGGTTTATCCCACGCTCAAAAAAGCGGGCAACCCTTTCACCCAAAATACAGAACTCAACGAGAAAGTCCATTCTTTGCACCCACGCAAAAGACAACCCCTACAACCTCGAGGAGAAAGAACGCCAAACGCTGCCAACCTGAACACCACCTGTGCGCACGCTCAGCACCAGAAATATAGTTTAGTAGCTGCGCCCTCAAGGTAGACGAAAAAGATGCCGACCGTTCTCGGACTAAATACACGAGGGCAATATCCGCCTTGATTGTATTGCGATCATATTGCTATATACCTTCAATGACTTATTCCAATCATATTCTTCTGCGGCCCCTTCTTCAGCGTTACACGCCCATACGACATCGTCCCTTACTTCCTCCACGTCCCTGCAAGTGTACTTCAAGTCCGTCAGAGCAAAGTTGTCGCCCGACTCCGACGCACTCCAACACCGGACTATTTTCGATGAGCGGGAGGTGAATACACGATACGTCCACCGTGTTCAATGATCAAGCTAGAACCTCAGATAAAATTTACGATCAAATAGATGTTACAGTGTTTCCAAGAAGCACTAGCAAGCTTAGGGGGGTCGTGCACCGACAGACAACGTGTCTGCTCTCGTTTTCTCAACAGCATCCAGCTGGTCCATCTTGTCCATCCACCCAACAAGCCGTGGGCTCAATATCTCCCCTTCTGGTATAGCCCTCAGATCCGCCAAAAGCGGGTAGAGAAACAAGTCGGCCCAGCTCAGTTTCTCGCCGAAAACGTATCCCTCTGGGGACATGTGCGCCTCGATTTTGTCGAGGAATGCACGGAGTTGGGCGACGGCGGGTGCGATGGTGCGACGGATTTCGGCGTCGGAGAGGGTGCCTTGGTCGGTGGCTGCGACGCGAGGTTTGACGACACCCTTTTCCACAGCGGGAAAGCCTGTAAAAAAGCGAAGCATCAGAATCAGAATCAAATCCGATCAACATGCCGTAGCCAGGTCATGTACAGTGAGTGTATTGCACGGACAGACGTTCGCCTCCAAATACGGGATGCATCTCAACTCACCGTACGCCCCGACGAAACTGACGAATTCCCACATTTGCTCCGCGACGACGGTAAGTCCGTCGCCGTCAGCAATCGTGAGTGTAGGCTCTGGTCCGACGCGATCAATGTACCGCGCGATCGCCTGAGATTCTCTCAGTTTGAGATCGACTTTTTGGCCATTGAGCTCGTGGATGACGAGTGTGGGCAGGAATCCGAACGGATGGTGTTCGTAGGCGGTGTCAGAGTGGGGTACGACACGGACCTGGTTAAAGGTGATGCCTTTGTGGGTCAGTGCAAGCGTGATGGTGCGCGTGAATGTGCTAAAGGGTGTCCCGATAACGGTGAACGAGGGAGGCGTCATAGCTTGCTAGTAGAGATTCGGAGTCCTGTCAAAGAGGTGAAGAGTGTGAGGATGCTAGAATCGTACGACGTCGAGGCATGTCTGACGAATGTCGATTCTACCGGTCACTTGAAGTGCAACCGCGAGAATGGTTTCTCTCAGAATAGCACCGGGTATGTCCGCCGAGACTAACCCGTGACAGATCTTCTGGGAAACCACCGCAGTCAATGGTCGCCGGCGTGCATCAGAGTATATTCGACGAACTTCGGCCGGCGTGTCCAAGGCGTACACATACTTGTTGAATGACTTGGCTATGGCCCATTCGTCAATGGTATTGTACTTATCCACAACGACGAACGAGTTACTATGCTTGTTCGAATACGCGGCTTAGACGGCAACGCCGTGAGGGCGAGTATGAGTATGAATCTAGAACGACATTGGCATACACCCTCGAAGTCGTCATCCATGGATAGATGCACGAGACCCACAAATCATGTCGATCGCGTCACCTATTAGAAAACACAGTCAGATCATGTCCCCCGCAACAAGAAAAACCAAGCCAACCCACCTCGTGCTACCTCTCACGACATCCCAAACATGCGAGATAGGCTATGTTAGCAATGATAACAAAACGACAACAAAGAACACCGACG
Source organism: Boletus reticuloceps (assembly GCA_018397855.1). Classification (NCBI taxonomy): domain Eukaryota; kingdom Fungi; phylum Basidiomycota; class Agaricomycetes; order Boletales; family Boletaceae; genus Boletus; species Boletus reticuloceps. Next base: position 250,634 of record JAGFBS010000034.1, read on the forward strand.
ACGACAAGACAGAGACAAGAACCGCACAGGTCAACGTTATTTAAACGTCACGGCGAACGCTCAATCTATCTCAATGATATCGTCATTGTCCATCTTGTCCGTGGCACTGTCCAACATGACCAGCCCTTCCTCTTCCAGCCGCTTCTTCTTACTTGGACTCCTGAGCTCTATTGATGACGCTCCATTTGTCTTTGCTCGCTTGGCCTGAGGCTCCACCTCGGCGACGTCGTCCTCGGGTGCAGTCCGCTTCCGTGATGGTGCAGGCGGAGTTATGGGCCGTCGAGGATTGAACGGCGGCTTCGGTAATGACGACGGCAATATCAACGCCGGTGCATCCGTCGGATGATTCGGCCTATCACAAATACCCAATCATCAAAAAGGCACGTCCGACATATCAAGCTACTCACGGAAGCTCGCACAGGGCCACTGCAATCGTCCCCCACTCCCCCTCCTCGTCCACGATCGTCAAAAATTTGCCCCTCGTTACGCCCAGGCTTTCTAACGTCCGGTCGTCATTGTCGTCCCAGTCTGGGTCGCTCAGCACGCGTTTGTCCTCGTATACACTCACGTCCCGTTTCCCGGTGCCTCTATCCTCCCCTTCACCATCCCCGAGAACACCATTTACCAACTCGCTGAGCGTGACACGCGAAGGATCGCATTGCACTTTGGGGTAGGTGTCTCGGCAGATCCCGCACTGGGGGTTGGGAGGACAGAGATTGACCGTGCTGAGGGGAACAGCCGGTTTAAACTGTAAATGCACATTTTTGAGCGAGGTGTAAGATTTACGCAAGAGGTGCAGTGCTTGTAGAACAATCAGTCCCGATATAATAGCATTTGTGGTCGCGATGGCAGGGATGATGTTACCGGCCATTTCTGTCGATGTATGTCAACGAAGCGTAAACCATGGCCTGGGAAAGACTGCACCTTTGACTTGCCAGCGTGTCTTCCGCTCAATGTAATATGCGGCTGAACGGAGATTTGAGGTAGCGGTGACGAAATCGAGTGTGTCGTCATCATCCTTGTCGAACGCGATGGTTTCTTCTCCAGCACGCACACGCAATGCTAAGCGGTTGGTACTAGGCGTCTCGGGTCAAACGCTGGGGTTAAACTTTGTAGTGAAATGAGAGCATACCTTGACACGAAAAGAGCAAGGTTGTCTCGAAGTGTCAGCGCACGCTGATCTTTCAATCCACCATTTCCGTTCGACGACGACGGCTTCATGGCGTCCCCATTAGCGTAACCATTAACCTGCCCCTTCGAATTCGAGGATGATGCTGCAGTTTTGGTGGGTTCTTTTACCACAAAACTGCCATCCAAGATGGCGTCAAAATCGAGGGGTGTCGGCTTTTCTCTTGAACGCCACATATCCGCCATGGACAACAGGTTTTTAATATCCGCATCGAAGACCTTATGCATGCCATAAACTTAGTAGCACGAGTTGCATCCCCGGATACGAAACGAACCTTTTCAAAAACAGTCTTGGCCGCGTCGTCAGTCGTCTGTGGTGAGCGTAATGCACTGCGAACGGCCTTGTAAGCCAAAGCTTCTTTCCGCAAAGCTGCTATCTCTTGCGCTATCCTTACGTCAGTTGGCGTGATGATCCGGCATAACGAGAGATGCCGACCATTTTCGCCCTGCTTCTCGGCCTCATCTAATTCGGTACTGCCGTCTTCGTCCTCTCCGAATAATTGCCTATCGACGATTATGACAGTCAAGAACGAGTAATTAACCTACTCGGCAACTCACGGAAGGAGATAACTTTTGGCCCAGACGATACAGTGGATAGGCTGTGAAGGCGTGGATCGGATCGTGCAAACAGGGAACGATTTTGGGGCCGGTTTCGGTATGCAGTCGAAACACTCCGTGCGATCCTAATACCGAGGTGGGTGGAGTCGGGTGGAGTCGGGTGGTCCGGGTAAAAGGACGAACCTTGAGCAGAGGCTGAACTTGACCGAGATAACCAGCTGTACCCGACTCGACGAGCGGTATACCAGCCGCCATGCACATCTTGTTCACGTGTCGGCGCGCGTCTGGCTCACAGCAAGTCATGAAGTGGGGGAGTGGTGGCACGGATCCACTCACCAAGGTTGTCGAGGGCGTTGAGGACGATATCAAAGGATTGGAACCACTCGACGTCGAACTGGGACTCCTTGATATTCGCGTGGATCGGTTGAATACGAACGTTTGGATTGAAAGCGCTGGCTGTCTGAGCTGCAACCTGCAACAGGAAGCTGACTGAGCACGGCTGCAGAAGAGTCAAGCAGTGGCGCGCTCACCATGGCCTTACTCTGTTTGACATCTTTCTTCTTGAAGAGAAACTGTCTATTCAGGTTGGAGAGGTCTATGGTGTCCAAGTCCAAGAGCGTGATGTGACCAAAGCCCGTCAAGACGATGTTCTTGACTGCACGTAAACGAGCGTCAGAAAGGCGGTTTCGTGGTGAAAAACAAAGACTGACGGAGTTCGCATCCAATTCCACCCGCCCCGACTAACAAGACTCTGGTATCCGCAAGACGGCCGACGAATTCTGAACCAAGAATTGCCTCGGCATGGGCATAACGACCACTTTTGCGCTGTCCATCCATGTTTGAGTGTCGACAGGGTGTAGGCCAACAGAGAAACTAGACGAGGAACGACCCTGTGGATTGTGGTAGAGGAGCGCCAAGTGGTCGGTCACGCGTATTTACTTGTCACTCGTAGCTATTAGTGTGTCCACCCGACTTCGTGCCCATTCTCCATCATTGGCTCTACAAACCCGCGAAACATCCACGGCGTCGTGTCTACAGATCCGCCCTCGTCCCCAACCAGTTGGCTACGATCCTGCGACCAACGCATTCCATAGCCCTCCTCGACTCTGACCTCGTACACCAGCATCTGATGCGGTAACCAATGTAGATTCCGCCACGTCACCTTGTCCATCACCTTGTCGAACAGCACCAGCGCCCGTTCGTTGATCGACGCGACCGGTCCCTTGGGTTGTCCTCCCCACCACCCCATACGGTCCCCCTCCGACTTGGCATCGCCCGATCTATGTGCATGTTTTGACCACGCTTTTGCACCTGCCATGAGCCCCGTGTTGGTGGCCGAGGTTGTGAACGCGGACAGACATTCTTTGCGTGTGGGTGGGTCTGAACCGAGTGCAGAGCCAACGGTGTATGCAAGCCCGTGCAGGAGGTGCTTTGAGAGTGTTTGGATCTCTGCTTCGAGGGTGAGCTGGCCTCCCCGAGAAAGCAAGTCTTGAACCCGAGCGCGCTCTGTCGCCGCAGCGGGGAGTTCATGCATGTTGTGGCATCGCGGGATGGGTATGTGAGTGAGGGTGCCCATTCCCAAGCGGCACATTCGGGTGGTCATTCAGGTCAACGTTCATTCAAGCTCCGCAGGCTAACTAACGAATCTTGAATCTACATGGGAGGCGCAACCGTACCACATTCCTTGCACGTTCTCAGCTCTTCGTTGTTCTGCCAACGCTGAATTACCGGCTTCAACTGTGTCCCGAGATCCGTGACGTGGAAACTCTCCTTGTGAATGATGGTCGGCTTCGAATGAACAGGTTCCCGGCAGTACCACTGCAGTGTATCTAAACCGTGTTAGTAACGGTCAGAATCAGTACCAATCATGCCAGCTCACCCTTTGATTCCGCTGGACGAGTAGCTTCGATGACGATCCCGATTGTGCTTGCGAACCTCACAGGGTTGTGCGGTGTGTTTGCTGTTCGACCAACTCATGAGTGATGATGCGCAAGACAAGATGAGAATCTACCTCACCAGGCAACAGAAACATCTCGCCCTCTTCAATCCTGATATCCCTGAACGTCTCCCCGTCGACTACCTTCAACAACATCCCTCCCTTGTACTGGTAGAACCACTCTGTGTGACATCAAGGAGCGATGAGATCAAGGACATAGGCTGCTAATAATGACGGACCTCGGTCTCGTTCACATGATAGTCATTCCGTTCGTTAGGTCCCCCGATGGCCATGACGACAAAGTCCTTCTCTCGATACAAACAAAAGTTGTTAACAGGGGGTTGGAGAAAATGTGCATTTTCAGTGAGCCACTTGGGGAAGTTGATGGGTGCGCGAATGACCATGGCGACGATAAAGGTCAAGAGTGAGCTCGCAGGTGAAATGTTATCTCATCTAATCTTATCTCGATCGATGTTCAGGGATACCAGGTCAGGATGTCCGCAGTCTCCTTTTCCTTTTCAAACTCCCCCAAGATGCGCCCCTAATTGTCCTCGTTTCCTTCAACCTCGACGACCCCACGACGCGAATGCCATCATCCGGAAAAAAGCAGGTGAGCCGCACTTGAGTCCCATAACTTTATCTGATTCCAGCTATTTCCCAGAAACAGAGACGTGGTAGGAAGTATCGCGGACATGCACTCCAGTCACCGCTCGAAGAGTTCTTTGGGGGCTACTACCCCCAGTTCGAGTATGATGCCACAGAGTCGGCATCTCACGAATTCTATCGTCTCTGCGACGAGTTCGGCTGGGACCGGGACGATTCTGAAAGACAGGATGCACACCGAGAGTTCAAGAATGCTCTCGTAAAGCAATTTAACAAAATCTATGGAACGGACGAGGATTTTGCAGGGTGGCAAAACCTATGTCACATCGTGGATATTGATCCGGTCCCGGACGATTTGGAGACATGTCGAGAGGCAAGCTCGTTGTTCCTCCTTTATCCTCTTCTTCTGATTCACGATATTAGGCGATTTGTGGAACGTATGTTAACCTCGTCGACCTCGTCGACAGGGACGTCACTGGTCAAGGCGTGCAAGTCTTCGAGTCTGAGCGCAAGCTGTCCGAATACACTCGCATGACAGGGAAGTATTTCCCAAAAGAGAATGCATACGCAGGAGGTTTCTTACGATACCTCCTGCGACACATTCTCAATCCTGCATAGCTGTCCCCATCGCAGGATCAACCAACGTCGCTAAACGGGGATTTCATTCCCGCTCGTGTCTTCCTGAGCCGCAGTGAGGCGGAGCTCCACGTTTAGCGACGCGATTGCGACTCGAATGGCTTGATGAGTTTCTCTTTTGTTTGGACAGTGTTTCGATGAAGTAAATCGTATCAATCTTGGTCAACGTTATGAAGCGAATACAGTTATCTCGATCATGTCCGAAGTTCTCTGTCCTCCTGATTTGCTACGATAATACAAGCCCCCTTCAAGGATGTCTAGATATTGTACTCGGTTCACCGAACATAGGGAGAATAGGGCAAAGAAAACCCACAAACGCTTATCCTGCGGCGTGACATTCTCAGTCGTGACTCGTGCGTAGGGCATACCCACCACGTTAAACGGGGATTGCATTCCTGCTCCTGTCTTCTTTCTGAGCCACGGCGAGACCGAACGACAGGCAAAGCATATCCACCTTGGTCAACGTACATATGGAAGGAACACAGTTCTCTCGATCGTGTCCGAATTTCTCTGTTTTTTTTTTTGTAATCCCACTGGCTACTACAGTACGTACCAGAATATAGTCACCAGCTACTGATCAGCCAAACTGTTACAAACCACCCGTGCGCCACGAAAGTTTTCCTCTTGTTACTCTCAATCTTGACTCTGACCCCACAGCGTATTTTATGAATGCCACAGCGAAGAAAGCAGGTGAGCCACATAAGCTCCACAAAACCATTACCTGACGCAAGCTATTTCCTGTAAACAGAGCTTTGGTTCTTCGGAAGCTACACTCCCTAGTTCCGACTATTAATATGATGCCCGCAGAGTCAGCGTCTCACGAATTCCGTTCATCATTGCGCTGAATTTCGCTGGGACCTGGACGAAGGGAAGTTGCCCACCGAGAGTTCAAACATTCAAGACGCTTTTGTGACCACAGATCCGATCACAGATGGCTCGGACGCCTGTTGAGAAACAAGTGGGTCTATCCTTCTTTGTTCAAGTCCCACGTTCACAGAAATCAGTGATTTCAGATTATCCGTAGAACGTACGTCAACTTTGTCACCTCGTTGGCACTGAGTCTGAGTCTGAGCGTGAGTTCGGGTAAAGTAATCCTTCAAGGAGAATGCGTGCGCGGGAGGGTCCTTGCAATACCTCTTGCGGCACATTCTCGACCTATGCATAGGGTGTACCACCGAAGGATGATATCGACTAACGTCACTAAACGGGGATTTCATTCCCGCTCGTGTCTTTTTCAAGCCACAGCGAGACGGAGCTCCGTGTTTAGCAACGTGAATGTAATCCATATCGTTGACGTTTTTTCTTTTTTCTTTGGACAGTCTTTCGACGAGGCCAAATATATCAGTTCTCTGTGCTACCAGCATTGTTGCAATAAAAGTTTGGTTGGTTCAATGGTTGGAATATCTAGAATTACATGCCAAACTAGGGGGAACTTTTCTCGCGGCACGTTCAACGATTGTCACCAAGTATCCTTCTCACATTCTCACCTCCACTTTTTTCGCCCAGACAAGCCTGAATTCGCTATGCAATCTATAAGGAAAAGACAGGTAGATCCATGGTACTAGTCATACGAGTCTCCTGACGATAGTCGCCCCCCTAGAATCTTCCAAAACGTAAGGGAAAGAAGCCCCGCATCCCACTGCCGTCTCCTCTGGAAGCATTCTTCGCCACCTACGCCCCCCAGTTCCAGTATGACACCACATTATCCTCGGTACTGGAATTCTATCGTCTCTGCAACAAGTCGGGTTGGGGCAGGGACGATCCTCGAAGAGAGATAGCCCATCAGAAATTCAAAGACGCCCTCGTGCAGCAATTCAACGTCGCTTATGGGACAGACGTCAATGACCTAGCTTCCTGGCAGAATTTGTGCCATGTCGTGCGCATCGATCCGATTCCAGATGGTCTGGATGCCTGTCGCGACGTAAGCCTTCTTCTTGACCCAGAGACGCTTCGTTCTCACGCGACCCGTGAATTGTTCCTACCAGGCAGTTTATCACACCTTTATCAACCTTGTCGACCTCGTCGATACCAAGACTACGCACGAAGAAGTCCGGTTGTTCCAATCCGAGCGCGCCCTTAGCGAATACACGAGGTCGACAGGCAAATACTTTCCCAGTGGTAATGCACACGCAGGCGGGTTGTTACGGTTCCTCTTGCGGCACATTCTCCACCCTCGCCGCGGGTATGACGCCCTCTCGCCGCGGGGAGAATTCTGATGGAAAAGATAAATGGGCGCCGCTAGAGGGGGATTTCATTCCCGCGTGTGTCTTGGTCGAGATACGGCGGGACGGAGCTCCACCTTGGGCGGTGCGACGGACATGTGCTATACGAGAATCTGACGTGGGTTTGCGTAGCCATACTAGCTACTGGCTTGCTTTGCAGTCAAATATGCTACCTCTTTGCTTGGTCGCAAGAACGGTCACAACGTTATCCGTTATCTCTCTCTATCCGAAATGATACCGACGGCTCTGACTCATCATCCCATGTTGTCTCACCTGTCCCGATTTTCATACATCCTTGCACCATCACCTGCTGCTTTTGAGCGCTCGGGAGGTATTGTACCGCTATCACCATCGCCAATAACAACCAAATCTCCCGAAAGGATGCTTGCGTACTCCTGGACTTATCTTGGTCTTCACAACGCATACCGCTGGTTCCAGCGGAGACGTGTACTCCAGGCGTCCAAATATTTTTAGGAATGTTATCACTGGCACATTGGGATCCCACAGAACGGTCCATCTACAGTATCGTGCTTCTCCGCGGTAACGGCCACAACTGCTGTTGCAATTTTCTTAAGATTCCTTTCAGCGCCTCGCAGCCATCTCCCAGAAGGACTACGACGGAGTTATTAAGGCTGGCGGACCCCCAGGACATCATGATGTATATCACTAATGAACCTGATCTGAGGATCGATCTTCCTCGTGTACCGATTGACCATTTTGTCCCTCCGCCAACCGCAGTCGCACTCGGATCCAACTCTTGGTTATTCCCCAGTTTTCCCTCAAAAGACTTGAGATGATGGGCTTTCCTTTGCTGACCATGCATCTCGGGATTCACAAAATCTCCACAAGATGTGCAAGTTTGCAAACCATCTAAGGTTGATATTTCACTAGAATTTCAGTGAGTACATGGCTCTAGTTCTCGTGATCGCTGAACTGTAATTCGATTGCTTCTTAATCGATTTGCAGCTTACCTCCTCTCCACAGGATCCCGCATGACTGTAATCATCCCTTCACCTACTATGCATATCTGCTATTCCTCAACAGGACTGCGAACTAAGTATACATTCTCTGTCTTCATTGGATTCTCATGTTACCTTGTTGATCTCTGTGGATGTCACGTTCCATCATCCTGAAGATTACCCTACTCTTACAGCACAGGCGGTGTGTGACGAGTACATTTCAAGTGGCCGTCACCATCGTGAACCGACTTTCCTCCCTCGCAAACCCCCGTTCGCATCGATTCTCAAAGGTTGCACTATTTGCTGCATGATCCTCTTGTCAGCATGGTTTTTTCGCGATCACGGACGCTGTCTGTCGGTGACAGCAAACGCATTGCAAGTGCACGATGACACAAAGGATATTTTATATGGCACTATGTGGGTGGAGCTGTTATTGACAGAGCGCGTCCACGGTGATGCAACAGAGTGCACCGTCCAGACGATCGCCTCGCAGGTGGTTATTAATTCAAATATCCCCGCAGTTGCAACGGACCCGATGCTTGCAGTCGTGTTGCAGAGTGACTGCCATGGGGGCAAACGAACACTATTCGACGGTGGAAAGCCTACTCGGAGGCCATTTTTCCATTGTTGCGGAGACGACCACAACATCTGATGGCCACCTATATAACTTTCCGTCAAGTATTGCATGAGCTAGAGGAGAGGTGGGATTTGTAGCGCAAGCGTACGTCATTGTGTGGGATGGGCGAAGGACTCCACGATACCAGTAACTGATTGCGGAGATGGACGATGCATTCCTTTTTCTCCTTTTAGTTTTTCGATACCTGTGTGGAAGAAACATGTTATCACGGCCGACAAACTTGTTGCGTTTAGATTCATTTTACAATTTCGGATATTATTTGACTGAACATGGCCTATATGAACACCATCCATCGGTTTGCCACAAAGAGCCACCTATACAACAGAAGAAAAAAAAACCCCAACAACCTCATCACGAACCCAAATTCTGCAGCTTTTGTTGTACGCTATCCGCCATTTTCTTTGCCCAATTTGTCGGTGCGCTCAAAACATCGCTCACAGTCGTCGTATCCGGCGCCGCGCTCGTCATGGCGGCGCTCACGTTCGCAGGTTGAGACCCGTCATTGCTGCTGCCTTTGTTATTGTTCAACAGCTTTTCGATTTCCTTGCTCGCCTCGTCCACGGCGACATGTTGGGCTACTTGACCCGCACCGGTCTTAACCTATACACAGCGTGACGAAAAAAAAAAAAAGTCAACGAGATGAATGAACACGCGAAAAGCCATGTCTTACAGTGCCCGTGATCCCTCCATTATTTTGCGGCGCTTGGTCGGGCTTTTTCCCGTCCGCGTCAGTCGTGTTGGACGACCGGCCAAAGACGTTGGACAAGAATCCTTTGCGCTTCTGGTCAGGGAGCAAAGGTCGCGTGGTGAAGGGAAAAGAGGAGATAGGAAGCGAGAGCGCCTACTTTGGCATTCTGCTAAAGGAGTCTCAGGGACTGCTGAATGGGACGAGGAAAAGCGGTAACATACTGTCGTACCGGCTGTCTCGTTGATGTTTTTGTTTTGAACCTCGGCCATCGTGGGTTTTCAATCGGGGGGAAGTGGGAATAAAGTTGGGAACAAAGCCTGGGGATGTTCGGCGCAGCAAGATAAACTGTCCGGAAGCGCGAGCGAGTCGCGGCAGGGACACATTCCAGGTTCGTTGAGCGGCCTAGAAACCGCTACGACAATGTATGAGAAAATCAGGTCGTTGCTAGCGCTACACAATCGTTGTTACATACTTATTGTCGTCGGTTGTGATGCAAAAACAAGGCACACCTGTGCCTCCTTACCTCACGTCGTGAAGAACTCTTCTCTGATTGTGATATTGCAATTGCAGGACCCGTATGTGTATGCCCATACTATGGTGTTCGAACGTCGGACACTTGCTGAAATCATCTTCCATCTAACTTACACTTGTGAGGCTTCTGCCGTCATATTCCGCCCAGCCGAGGAACTTGAGAAGTTCCTGGAGGTGAGTAAAGCAAGCTTCTAGCTCCGTCGCAGGTTCAGGATGCAATCAGGTCTCATGTTCTAACCGAGTCGGGCGGTATGGCAGACGTGAGAACATGTGCATTGGTCAGCATCGGTGGGATGCAAAGGCTACGAGCGTCGAGGGATACGTTGATCATCGTTTAAACGTTTATGATGGGCGGCGTTTCCCAAGTAGAGTTACACCAAGGCTGCGCAGGTGAATGATGATCCGCTCAATGTCCGCAAGCTTATCGGTATCAAGAAATGATGCAAAAGGCGTCCATAGCATGTGCGCGTCCAACTGCAACTTGGCTTGCACTTGGTAGGAACATTGTGGGAATGGATAGTTGCCAGGAGGATAGCCACATTATTTCTATCTCCGATTCAGGTCACTAGCCATGTCCTTTGGCCTGTCTTGTGAGATATATGTATGTACTTGACCGTAGTACTAGTAGAGTCTTGCCAAGGATGGTTTCAACTCTTCAAGTTCATCCCGGCGGAGAAATGCCCTCTCAATTGCCATCAAAATGACTATCGGTGAAGCAAACAGTGATTCAAACTCCGAACATTACATTTCGCATGGACCCCAGAAAACGAAGAGAGTGCAAAGACACAAGGATTGCAGCTATGTATGAGTGACGCCGGGCACAGCGTCGACGATCACAAGAAAATTTGAGGGCGAAATAAACATAGAAAGTTGGAGCTGGAAAATGTGGAAAATCGGTATTCCGACGGAGTGCTCAGCGCGGGGTCTCACATATAACTTGAAGCGGCGTGTTTGGACTGCATCCAACCAAAGGACCACCGCGAGACTGGCCGAGCCGGCGTTGAGAGACTGTTAACTCTGCACGCTCTTTACAATCAAATTCTTCATTCCTTACCTCCACCATGTTCTCCTCCTCCCCCTGGCTCGCCCTGGGCCTCGCAGCCGCCGTCGCAGCTCAAAAGGGCGGCTCGATCGTGCAAGCCGGTAATACCCAAGTCAGTGCAATGATGGTCCGTCCCTTCCTTTGCACCTGCTTTTTCCTTTTCCAATTTGCCTCGTAGATGTTCCTCGGTAATACGGAAAAGGTCTACATCCTGGACAAGGCGGAGGGCAACGCAGCACGAATCGATACCCACCCTGCGTGGGGTGCTGTATGGTCAGCCATCCATCTTCCTCTTGCCCTCTTCGTCACTGATGGCCCCACAGGGACTTTAATACCCACCAAACCCAGCTTATGGACGTTTATACAAACACTTTCTGTGCTTCGGGGATGCATCTCCCCAATGGCTCATACGTTACTTTTGGTGGGAATGGTGCCGTTGGCCCTGGTGGTAACATTGGCTCCGTAAAAAACAAAGCGGGATCAGGCGCGTACGACGCTATCTACGAAGACCTCGACGGAACCAAATCCATCCGTATCCTCAACCCATGTACCGACGCTGACGATTTCGCATCCTCCCAATGTCAATGGTTCGACAACGTTACGATTCTTTCCATGCAAAAGCAGCGCTGGTATTCCGCGGCAGAAGCGCTCGGAGATGGAACTGTTGCTATCATAGGTGGTTTCGTCAACGGTGGCTACGTCAACCGGAACACCCCCAACATAGATCAAGCGTACGAGGGAGGCGCTGCCGAACCTACCTACGAGTTTTACCCTTCGAGGGGGGATGCTACTGTCATGCAATTCATGGTAACCACTTCGGGTCTCAACTCTTACGCCCACACATATCTCATGCCGTCTGGCAAAATGCTCATCCAAGCCAACATTTCCACCAGTATGTGACGATCAACTCGGTTCCAATCGTTTGACTGACGTACACATTCCAGTTCTCTGGGATCCTGACACCAACACCGAAACGCTTCTCCCTGATATGCCGGGGGGCGTCGCGCGCGTATACCCTGCGTCCGGTGCTGTTGCCATGTTACCCTTGACCCCGGCCAACAATTACACTCCATCTGTCCTTTTCTGTGGCGGTTCTGATATGCCCGACGAGTATTGGGGCAATTACTCATTCCCGTACTACAACACTTGGACCTACCCTGCTTCCGCAGACTGCCAGCGCATCACTCCCGAACCTCAAGATGGTTCGGCTCCTGTTTATGTGCAAGATGATGATATGCTCGATGGTCGTACTATGGGCCAGTTCATCATTCTCCCAGACGGCACTCTGCTGGTGGTAAACGGAGGTCGCAACGGTACAGCTGGATATGCTCAGATGACTGGAATGACACCCTCTTTTGGTCTCATGCCTTTTGGCGAATCCCTTGCTTCTGGCCCTGTTGGTACTCCTGCGATCTACAACCCTAATATGCCAACCGGCAGTCGCTGGTCGAATGCCGGTCTTGGGTCATCAAACATTGCTCGTTTGTACCATTCTACTGCCATGCTCCTCCCCGATGCGTCTGTCCTCATTGCTGGTTCCAATCCCAACATCGACGTCAATCTGACCACCGTCTTCCCCACCACTTACACCGCCGAGATCTTCTACCCCTCATACTTTTCCGCCTCCGTCCGCCCGAAGCCGACGGGCATGCCTTCCAACCTCACTTATGGCGGTTCATACTTCAACCTCACTATTTCTCCCAGTTCGTACACTGGTCCCGCAAACGCTGCAGCTGCTAATACCACTGTCGTACTTACCCGTGGCGGCTTCACGACTCATGCGATGAATATGGGCCAGCGTTTCTTACAGCTGAATAATACCTACACCGTCAACAGCGATGGCTCTTATGTTGTGCATGTGGCTCAGGTTCCTCCCAACCCAAACCTCCTCACCCCTGGGCCCTGCCTCATGTTCGTCGTCATCAATGGAATCCCTAGCAATGGCACTCTGGTGATCGTCGGCAATGGTCAGATCGGGACACAACCCACCAGTACTGTCAGCGATCTTCCGGTGAGCGTTGAAAACGCTGCTGCTGCACAAGGTACCGGTCAAGGAAGCCAATCCGGTGGCAGATCGACTTCAAGGACTGGGGCCATCGTTGGTGTCGTGATCGGCGTGGTTGCGGCCGTTGGGATCATTGGTGCGTTCGTTGGTATTGTTGCTGCCCGCCGGCGGCGTGCTGCAGTTCGCCAACACCCATCGGCTGCGTATGCTATGGGTGCGACACGCGCTGGCTTTACCACGAGTGGCGCTGCCATGGGCAGATATGCCAACGATTCACGCAACTCCAACTCGAGTGCGTTTGTGCCATTGCAACAGGATAACCCGAGTATGGCATGGAACGCAAGCAGCGTTAGCCTACAATCACCTTTTAGAGATGAGGGGCGACCGCATTACGATCCCTATAATTCAGAGGCAATTGGAAGAAGTAGCACTGGCACGCGGCTGTAGAACAGAACTTGGACGGACAGTAATTTTGCTTTTTCTTTCCTTTTTTTATACGGAGGGTTACGGACGCTCGTTTGCTTTCTGTGTCATTTTGCGCCGTTGGAGACGCTGCCTTGTTAAACAGACACTTCTCGTTGACAATGCCATACCTACATAGCTGTGATATCCTCTCTTTACTAGTACTTATCCCTGCCAACGTGTATGCGTGTGTCAATGCGTTCTTCCTACTCGATTCTATGACATCGATGGTTGTTTATTTCTAAAGCCTTTGCCAAACAACCAGAATTGGGAATTGTGACCTTCCACTACTCCACCGTCGAGAAGCTCGGCCATGGACTCGCTGTTTGCGAGAGCGGACGCGATCCAACCGCTGTCAAAGAAAAAGAAACACAACAAACAACCCAAAAATCTGGATACCCGCAAAAATGCCTCTACCAGGCCCAAACCACATGCAGGTCCATCGTCTGACAAAACTCTCGCCTCCATCACACCACACACGTCCCTCCCCCGATCCCTCCGTCCTCATTCGCCTCCCCCCTCCAACCTCCCGAAACACGGGCACATCCAAGACCGCAAGTTGCGCACGCACCTCGACCGCCAGGCGGCGCATGCGGCGCGGTCCAAGACGCTCATCGAGGATGCGGAAATGCTCCTGGTGGGAGACGCAGGATGGATGACGGTCGACAACGAGATGGAGCGGACGTGGCGGGTGGGACAGGACGAGATCGTCAAGGGTGCTGGGATGGAGGGGGCCAAGGGGCGTCAGGAGTGGCGGTTGGACGGGGGACCGTATCGCTCGCGGTATTCAAGGAATGGCAGGTGCGTGGTGGTGGGGACGTTGATCTGATGATTGTGACTGACTGACTGACTGGTGGAAAGACACTTGGCGATCGTTGGGAGTACCGGCCATGTTGCTACGTTTGATTGGCAGACGGGGACCATCCATGCAGAGTTGCAGCTGCAAGAGACGTGTCGGGATATTACGTGCGTGACTCTCTTTCTGTCATGGCCCGTTGTCCCGTGTTGGACTGAGTGGCCGCCCAGGTTCCTACAAGATCAATCCTTTTTTGCGGTCGCGCAAAAGAAATATGTCTTCATCTACGATCGCAACGGCGTCGAGTTGCACAGACTCAAATCACACATTGAGCCGACTCGACTCGAGTTTCTGCCGTATCATTGGTTGCTCGCGACCGTCGTGCGTGCGCTGGTCGTCTTCCCCATTCTCGTCCAACGTCCTTACTTGACAGGGAAACCCTGGGTACCTAAAATACCAAGACACGTCCACCGGTGCGATCGTCGCCGAACACCGGACGAAAGCAGGCGCGTGCCGTACCATGACCCAAAATCGACACAACGCCATCATCCATCTCGGCCACCAAAACGGCGTCGTGTCATTGTGGACGCCGAATCTCCCTCGTCCTGCCGTGCAACTCCTCACCCATCTTGGCCCCGTCCTCAGTCTTAGCGTCGATCCGAGTACTGGGGGGCGTTATATGGCGTCTTCCGGTGCAGACGGCACCGTCAAGGTCTGGGATTGTCGGAATTGGAAGGGTGCGGTGAGGGAGTGGGCGACGAGGGGTGGTGGTGCGGAGCTCGAGTGGAGTGCCAAGGGTGCGTTGGCGGTTGCAACCGGTGGTAGCGTCAACGTGCGTATTGTTTGTGTCGTTTCTCGTACGAGATGTGTGACGGTTTCTAGGTGTATACGAAACCGTCGATACAAACACCGTTTGCTGCCAAGGCTGCGCCGCCGCTTTACCTCACGCATGCGATTCCCCACCGACCGCTCACTTCGGTACGGTTTTGTCCGTTCCAGGATATCCTTGTCGTCGGGCACAATGCGGGTCTTTCGAGCCTTCTCGTGCCGAGATCTGGCGAGCCCAACTTTGACAGCAACGAAGCCGATCCGTTTGAAAACAAAAAGAGACGACAAGAACGCGAAGTCAAGGGTCTCTTGGACAAGGTCTGTGCCTGTCGCTAATTGTCATGTGAGCACGCGCTAACTCGGACTCGCGCTTAGATTCGACCAGACATGATTGCGCTCGATCCAGACTTTGTGGGGTCGCTGGCACCGCCGACAAGATTGACGACGGCGGTGCATGACAAGCTTGATATTCCGTTTGCAAGACTTCCGCGTCTGGAGCGATTACGTGTACAGGGCACAGCGGACGAGACGGAGCTCGATGCTGACGCTGGCGCCGGTGCCGTCGGCACCGAAGACGATGGTGGGAAGAAGACAAAATCGAAGGCAGAGCGGGAAAAGAGGAAGATGCGCGGCAAGGGAAAGAGTTTGAAACGGTGCGTCATACGTTTACCGATTGTCGGGAGCTCGCGTTTATGGTGATGTGCACGGTCAGGTATTTGAGGAAGCAGCGCAAAAACGTCATCGACCCTACTGCGGTTCGCATCGTCTCTCTCCCTTTTCTTTCGTGTGGACTGAGGCGCGTTGGTTTGTAGGTGGCTATTCGTGCCAAGTTGGAGAAGCAGAGGGAAGAGAGACGGGTTGTGAAAGCGATCGAAAAGGGGGAGATGGAACCCAAGAAACCATCTGCGCTAGATCGTTTCAACCGTTCATGATGTTGATATCCGAATCAGGTAGACGGTTAACTACTGACCGAGTGTCATGACTGGTCCAGACTAGTCAAGACCAAAATCAATCCACTGATCGGCGACATGTTGCTAGTCTCGAGCCATCCGTTTTGGGAGCTCCCCGGAACCTTCCGCTCACCGAAACGTCTGGAGACATCTGTTAGGCGACGAGGGTATCGAGTCACACAGGTCATCCCAATGCGTATTTTGAACCTATTATGGTACTATCACGGTCACATAGTCCTGTCATTTTTTTGCTAAGTCTCACTCGGGTGGAGTCCCTGTCTGTATAACCCTTACACGGTATCCAACCTACATGTACACTTGAGCTAATGTCCACTGTCCTTACCGAATCATGCTCCCATTCCGAAGAAAAGCAAAGATCATATGAAAACCTCCACCAATCTCGCGAGACTGCTCGGCAGCAGTCATCCTACTCCTCTGAGGAAACACGGCAGACACTCATCAAAGCTTGCCTTGAAAGGTGTGCCAATCGAGCACCATATCCATGGCAGTTGGATGCAGCCGAGGCATTCATTCTTGGGCTCGACTGTACTGTTCTAGCGAGCACTGGTTCTGGCAAGACTCTACCTTTTCTTATGCCAGCCATGCTTCGCAACAATGGAATACTCATAGTTCTCTCGCCACTGAACTCACTTGAAGAGGATCAAGTAAGACATTCATATATGTGGCCTCAATTCAGACTGAGGCTTACTATACACAGGTTGTTCGATGTCTGAAAATGGGACTCACCGCCGTGGCTTTCAATCATAACACTGATTGTGAGACTCTTCGACAGGTAGTGTTGTGTTCTGCTCATGTCACGACAAGATCTAATGGCCTATCTGCATCAGGAACTCAAACAACATAGATATCAGGTCATCTATACCTCGCCCGAGATGGTTATAACAAATACTTACTTCAATGGTCTACTTTGCTCGTCTGTCTATCATGAACACCTTCTTGGCATCGTGGTTGATGAAGCCCATTGCATCGTACAATGGGGAAAAGATTTTCGCCCCACTTATGGCAAGCTCGGGAAGCTTCGTTCCTATATACCCACCCGCATACCCATTTATGCCACCTCCGCAACAATTACACCAGATGCACTGCACGAGGTTCGCAGTATCCTGCATATCAGTCCCACAAGATCGTTTCACCTTAATTTAGGCAATAATCGCCCGAATATCTATCAAGACATCGCCATAATCCCAAAATCTGCATATTATTCAGCATTCAATTTTCTGTACGAGGGGGTAACTGCTGCGGAAAAAATCCCACATGCACTTATCTTTGTCAATCGAGTGGTTGACTCGCAGCACGGATGGCAGCACTGGCACCGCCAGTTGCCGCCGCATCTTCGTCACACCGTGGGATTCTTGAATGCTCGCCGGAGTGAGCGAGCGAAGACCCGCGAGCTTGAGCGCTTCGTAAGCGGCGAGCGGCGAGTCTTGTGGGTCACGGAGATTGGAGGTATGGTAAGTCACGAGCACCATGGCACTAGGAGGCCAACAATGAGGCTAAGGGATTATTCTGTAGGGTCTCGACATACCTGATATCACATTCGTTGGACAACTGGGTGTCCCGCCATCATTGACGGTTTGGCTACAGCGGGCGGGGCGTGCAGGGAGGTCGCCAGACATTCAAGCGCGTGCTTTATTGTGTGTCGAAGCTTCCGTCCTTCAGAAGGTTGGTGGAGCATTGCAAGAGCTCCAAAAAAAAGAGGGAGATGAGTCTGATGGGGAAGGAAAGAACGAAGAAGACGAACCCTCTTACCGCAAAAAAGTAGAGCCGACGTTGCGCAAGTTTGTCGAAACGCACGAGTGCCGCAGAGACGTCGCAGACAAACTATTCAACAACCCACCTGGGCGAGGTACGTAAAGTCCGCGCTATTCCCACATCGTTTAATATTAATACTCGTGCTACCTAGTCCCTCAGTCACAACAGTGCTGTGACAACTGCACAAACAACGCTTGCCACCGGCGCACGGTGACTGCGGCTTCCAACTGCAATATGGACCTTTACTCGGATTCTGGGTCCAACTCACCAGATCCCGATCCCGATCCCTCCCATTCTAAGCCCCACATCAGCCGTCGCACCCAACAGCACCTTCAAGATGTTCGTCGCGCGCTCCAAGACTGGCGCGTCCAGACCCGACGCCGTGACTTCCCTCACTCAACGTTTACTGCCATCGCCATTCTCCCCGATCCAGTCCTCACCACAATTGGTTCCAATTGCCAACTCAGGACGAGTGACGACTTGCGGTCGTCCCTGCCCACTCCATGGGCATTCATTGACAGGTACGGGCAACAGGTACTTGGCCTGGTTGCCAAGCTCGATGCAGACTACTGTGCACTTCGGGAAGCGAAGAAAGCGGCCGATCAAACGGCCAGGAAGCAGGAAAACGAGCGGAAAGCGGTAAGCGCTGATATCTTGCTCAGACTCATGCTCACCACCGGTCTCCCAGTTGGATCGGGCCGCCAAGGAAAATCTCAATATTCCAGGCACTGGTTGCTTCAGGACTCAAGACCTACTATCCAAGGTCGATTACCAGTCTCCTGTGCCCCAAAACACGTAAGTTGTCTACTTTTATCAAGTCTAATCCTATCCAATTGGGTTTTGTAGAATGCCGCTCTCCCCACGACGTGTGAACATGCCGCGTCGACCCGATTCCACCTACGCGCTATACAATGACTCACTCCCTCTACAGCTGCCATTATTGATGCGCACGCAGGGTGCTGGCACTCCGCTGCCCTCAGCGAATGAGTTGTCATTCGAGATTTATACCCCAGAGTGTCCCCCAACCTCATCGCCGCACAAACGTGCACGTTCAGGTAACAATGCCAATGTTTCTACTAATACCCCTGTCTCCCATTTGAGCCGGAAGCGTAACAAGCATACATAGTGATGTTCAGGACCAATCCTCCATAGTTGCTCGTATCAAATCCCTCTGAGTCCACCAATTTTCCAATGTTTTTTTGGTTGATAGTTTGGCTGCTCCCACCGAGACTAGATCTACCACCACATCAGACCGGTGCCGTAATGTCCGCCCCTTTTGCTCGCTGTGCACTTCTGAGCTTTGATATGAATTTTCTAGCAGTTGGACATCTTTCTCTTTGCTGGGATCAGTGTGAGACTTTCCTCGACGTATCTTGGAAACTTGTCGCTCCATGTGTTTTCGGATAGCCTGTAACATTGGAATGGCAGGACTACGTGATTTGAGGAGTTCCCAAGAAGCATTAGGCCCCTGAACCTTATCAGTGACCTGCAAGCATGATTAAATGAGGTTTAATAAATGGATGAGCTGGTGCCTTGAACCTTTATTGCCTTGACATTATACTCTTGTCTTTTATCAAGGGGAAGGAATAATTGTGGCTGTCCAGTCATGTTCACCAGCCAACATTTGTGGCGTACAAAGTCACTAATAAAGCTTGTGGTTTAGATGGACCACAAAACAACCAAATTAGCTTACCAGACTTCAGGGGGCCATTCATGATGAAGACCTTGAAGAAGCTCTAGTACCTCAATAGTATACTTTGAGTTGCCACCACCTGCGAAACGGAATGCCAGATGAGGTAGACTTTGTTCCATGACTCCAACATCACCACATCGTATCCCCTGATCCAGATCAAGATAACGTAGGACATCACGATTCCATAAAATGGCATTTCGCAGCTCTTCATCTTGTTTGTCCTCAGGAAGGAGGTCCATATCTTCAATAGAACTGCTGGCAGCAAGGCTTTGAACAATATGCCTTGCAAGATTGTAGAGTTCCTGTTACAGACGCTACATTTCTCAATTACATTTCACTACCATTCATTTCCTAATCACTAACACTAGTCCCACTAGTGCATACAAAACACTACCAAAGTATACCATAGTATTCCTTCACTTGCCAAGACTTACCTTATCAGGTCACATGTCTCCCACGCTACAGTCACATGACCAAGTCACATGATCTTATCTAGGCTGTGCACCTCATGCCACCTCATGGTATACACATTGCATCCTTATGCTTGCCTCATGACTTTCCTCTTGACTCACTTTCCCTTATCCTCCAATAGCATTAACAGCTCTTATCTAGAGCATCCTCATGGTACCCAGTGACCGTGGTATTAACCTTATTTAGATTCCCACAGCCTTTCCACAGCTTGGCCTGTGCTCACACTTAGCCCCTATAAATACCCCTATGTTATAGTAGTTAGTCTCTAGTCTAGTTCTCTTGTTGTTTTCCCCATTGTTCCTCCCTTGATAGTAATGCCATAAGACCCTAGTGGTCTACTGTTCCTCTCCTACTCGAGACTACTCATTGCAAGCACTCTAGGATCTACTAGGCAACCTCCAGAACCTCCTATTGTCCTAGATAGGATATTGGGTCGTTACAGTTCCTCTGGAGACTTGGTTTGAAGGTCAAAAAGTTGATCAACCTTGCCAACCACCTTCCAGCAAGCCCGAAAGTGTGCCTCAGCCACACATACTATAGCATCATGAAGGTTTTGGTAAAAGGGGCCAGCAGTCTTAACAGACTGAAGCCCCTTTCTCTCCAATAGTGTGAAGGCATGCATAAGTCCCCGCCCAGCAGTTGTGCCTAGATACTGCTTGTGAAGGGAATTAGCAAAGGCCATTTGGAGATGAAACCAGCCAAAGATTACTATCAGCCAATCTAGGCGATCATATGAGTTGTAATCTTGTGCACGGAGCTTGTACAGTCCACGTAGACGTTCCACAGTCAATTGATCGCCTACCCAGACAATAACTCGCTCAAGCCCAGTCTTTTGCATTTCCTCCTCAGAGTCAAGACCCAATTGATGTGCAATTGCCTGCATCACTTGAGCATTGCCATCATAGCTGGCTTCTTCAATGTGTTCAGTACCAAGCATGAACTGGCGGGTTATGTAGGCATCACCAACAGGCAACTGATTGATGGAGGATGGAGGAGTGAAGATGGGATGATTGCAGTGAGGATATGAGGAGAATTGAAAGTCTGGGCTGTCCAGGAGATAGTGCAATACACGATACACATCTCGTTCAAGCTGGCTTGAAGCTGCAGCATTTCCGAGGTCAAAGATCTCTAAGATTGTGAGGGGAGATTTGCGTCCTTGAGCACGAAATTCTTGCAACGTGCGGTTTGATAATGGTGGCTCTGGAGGTGCATTGGGTTGGAAGAAGACAGTCGAGGCAGTGCCAGAGTCAAAATGACTCTGGCTGTCGAGTCGCTGTGTAAAAACGCGGAATGGAATATTGACATTATCATGGGTAACAACAAAGGGCAGGGTTTGCACCATTTGTTGCACCATCTGCATCTCGTTCGCTGAGATCTGTTTCAGAGCACGATTGGACCACTGATGACTCATTGTGATGCCAAAAGCCTGCAAAAGATCAATGCTCTTGGCTGGTGTGCCCTGGGAGCGAAGGAATGTGGTGACAAGTTTTGCGAAACGACTGTTCTGGTCGGAGCGGGATTTCTCACAGATCACTGAGAGTACAATCTACACCCACATATTTCCATGAATGAAGATGCACATGCATACATCAGTAATTGTACATACGAGATCTGTGTCCTTTTGCATGTGGTGATCTCGCTGGCGTTTCGTGTGCGTGAGACGACGAAGCAGCGACCAGAACTTTGGAGTACCACCAAAGCCTGGACTGCTCAGTTTGAGGATAAGATCCCTGATTTGCAAGCCAGCTAGCCCCTCCGTAGATAATTCCTCAGCGGGACATCGCATTGTCTCGCTCACTCCCTCTAATTCCGACTCGATTACGGATGCAACACAGTCAAACGCGAAGCGCTCGACAACGTGACTGGCACCCTCGGCGCGAGCGCTGAGCGCTCGTACTTCCGGATGATCGTGGTGGTTTGTGCCAACGTGCGAGAATGGATGGAAGCTCCTCGCTGACCATCAAGGATGTCCGTTCATAGTTGATCTTTCTGTTTTCGACGCAAGCCTGATCCCCCCAGCTGAGTAGATCGAGGAATATTGGGAGATTGAGTCCGACAGTATCCATGTAGTTGAGGATGTCGAGTACTTTCTGATGGGCGGTGCCGGGCGTCAGCTGTTCTCGCAGTGAGCGTGTTCGTGCCATTTGAATTGGTGGATTTGTGGGTTCGTGCACGGGATCCGAGTTGAACAAGAGGTCATGCGGGACGCGAAATGATGAGAAGGGGCTGTAATCGAGGTCTTCATCATCCGAACCGTGGTCGGTATCTTGCATACTAGGCGACGTCGTTTGAGTTGCACGTAGATGGCGAGAGCGGTGTAGTAGGCACGCGCGTGCTTGGCTATCAATTATTTATTGAATTAATTTATATTATTCGCATGTCAAAATCACTCGAAAAAATCGGCTGCGATGACAGTGTGAGTGACGTGTGACTCGATACCCTCACGAAGGTGTCCGAAATTAGACACCGCTTTCTAGAACATTTGGTTCGAGACTAACATGTTGCGACTCTCGCGATCATTCGTCTCGGATTATATCTAAGACTGCTCCTCTACGGTCTCGGTTGGAAATTCGACATGATGGATGTGAGATGTAGGCGCTGGTGCGAAGGCAAACACGAGGTTATCGTTGATATCATGCAATACTCCGCATGGTTCTACTCGTACACGGCGGGTGATACACCCCTTGTTCCCTATTTCCTCGCCTCGGCAGCGAGCGTAGCCAATTCCACAAAGTCCTTAACCACCACGTCTACATCCCCTCCTTGCGCCTTGCTCCGCACGCTTTCTCTCACCTCTTGAGAATCTTCTGCAGCGCGCGGTACATAAACCGTCTTGAGCCCAGCCTGCGCCGCGCCATCGAGGTCCCACTTGTGCGCGGCGACCATGGCGAGGCGGTCTGGTGGGACATCGAGGTGGTACGCTGCAGCGAGGTACGCTTGTTTCGTCCTACGCCATTTTCATCTCGATGGCTAGGTTATTTGCGTAACAAACTGGAATTGAAACGTACGGTTTGTACACGCCAAAGAACTCGGTCGACAAGATACCGTCCCAGGGGAGGTGATTGTTCTTTGCCTAGACGGGGCGTTCTCTCAGTCTCTGCCAAGAACGCTTCCCAAAAAAAAAAAAGGGGGGGGGGGGGATTTCTCACCAGGTCTAGGAGGAGCCGAAAGTTGCCGTTTGATAGGCAGGCTACCGTGCCAAGCTTGCCGAGTTCGGTGAGCCCCGGGAGGGTGTCTTGGTACACTGTTACATTCGGGGCATCATTCATTCATTGACAGTGAGTGACGGCGACATTGATTATACGTCGTACATGTACTTACCATCCAGCTCGTGCCACAGTTGCACGAGTGCGCTGCGTGCAGGGTCATCCCAGAGAGAGCCGAGGTGAGACCAGCGCGGGGATGCGAGTATCCTGTCGAGTATCTAGCATGTCATCGTCCAGACGTCCATGTCCGATATGAATGGTGTGTCCGCGCGTGGGGACGTGGGGGGCGTACCTGGCGATGGGCGATATCGAAATTGAGACTGCCCTCGCCGCCTGCGTTGACGGTGCGACTGGAAGGAAAGCGTGTGAGCGTGCGTAATTGGCCCCCGAACTCTTCCGCCCCAGGACGCAGGAGGCCCTCGGGAGTTCAGGATGATGCGACTCGGGGGGGAACGCTTGAAGTTGCGACTCTTACTTACATGTGCGCGTAATACCCCTTCCGCCATTCCCGCGCAAACTCGGCAGCGTCCTGGTCTACGTACCGCAACGCAAAAGCGTTATCGATCCGTTGGATTGGAATGGGGTGATAGATGGGATCAATCGGTGTCATCACAAGTAGTACATAAAGGATACGACATGGCGGGCCTTGGCTGAGGCATACATACCTTTATCATGAAACGCCCCGTCGGCTCGACGTGCGACTTCACGTTTCAGCGTCGTGAACCAGTCGACGGCCGTCCCAAAGACGTCAAATACATAGGCGTCGACGTCGCGCAAAACCGAGGCGGCGTTGGAGGACATTTATGGGAGAGGATGTGTTACTACAAAAGTAGAGGTGCGCTCAGGCTGCGAGGAAGGGGTGTGAATTTGAGACCATGTGCGACCGCTCCAACAATGGCCCGGTTGACCGGTTACTGAGACCGGTGACGTGTGATGGACAGCGAGGACAGCGGTGATGAGATCGATGAGACATACATGTCAACAGAAAGAACTTGAGAGAAAGCCAAGTTGCCAGGTCCGACGGTGAGGCCGGCCGGGAGTTGATCATGGCAGTAGAGACATCACGTGGTGCTTTGAGTCAACTGGTGGTGGCAAGTCGTGCAGAGTATGATGCACTCTCTGTTCGTTATCATGGTTGGTAAAAAGTAAAAACCGATCATGAAAAGGCAGTGGCACGTTAGCGAACAGAGGTCAAACCGGTCTTGGACCCGAATATAGACAACGAGTGATGTGCCATCCCAGGTGAGTGCGGTGGGTCGCGTGCATCTAACTTTGAATCTCGCCCAGACGCCGCATGTAATCTAGGCACCCCCCCTGGACCTTATCGGCGGCACGCGGATAAAAGCAACCGTATGTACCTTTACTAATTCTCCCAGCACTCTCACACTAGCTATCTCTTTTTTCGGTTCATCATGGCCTCTGACGAAGGCAGCAACGAGAAGAAACTCGCCCACGATGCCGACGCAAAATCTCTCGAAGGTCAAACAGCACTCCCAGAAGTTCACACCACCCTCCATCGCAAGCTGAAAAACCGCCATGTCGCCATGATCAGGTTCATAGTCCTTTGGACTTTCCACCACCACAGCTCACCCATGCTTTCAGTATTGGTGGTGTCATTGGTACAGGCCTCTTCCTCGGAACAGCAACTTCCCTCATGAACGGTGGTCCCGTCGGCATTCTATTGGGTTATATATTCATTGGAACGATATGTTTTGCCACCATGGTTCAATGTCCCCACCAATTCCAGGCACACTTCATCTCATCTCTCATCACAGCTCTCCCTCGGTGAAATGACGGCTTTCCTGCCCCTCCCGGGCGGTTTCATCAAACTCGCTGAGCGGTTCATCGACCCTGCTTACGCCTTTGCCACTGGTTGGAATTATTGGTATGGATGGACGGTGAGATCAGTTCAGCGCCGAGTCTGGCCCCTCCACTGACCCTCGCGACGTAGCTGACCCTACCTGGTCCGTATAAACAAACCTAGTGTTCTACGATACTGAATATCTTCTAGCCGAATTGTCTGCCGCGGCCGCCGTCATCAGCTTTTGGGATAAGTCCACCAGCCCTGCCGTCTGGATTACCATGTGCCTGATCGTGGCCATCGGGATTAATGCCCTCGGCGTCGGTAAGCATGTCTTCTATATCCTTTCCTTCCCCTCATAGTCCGCCACAGGTGCATATGGAGAAGCAGAGTTCTGGTTCAGGTGAATTACCCACGTCGTCCACGTAGTTCCCCGTTTGATGGATCTATCTCTAGTTCAATAAAGGTTATCACCATAACAGGAATTATCATTCTTGGCATCATCGTCGACCTAGGTGGAGGTCCAAAGCACGATCGCATCGGGTTCCGTTACTGGAAGAACCCAGGGCCATTCACGGACTACCATGGATTCACTGGCCCCAAAGGACACTTCCTCGGCACCTGCAGTGTCGCCACCCAAGCTGCGTTCTCGTACCTTGGTACCGAAGCAGTAGCTGTTCGTGTTCTCATCACAACACCTTTCTTCCTTTATTCACCAATCACCAGATGGCGGCTGCTGAGGCAAGGAATCCCCGCCGGAACATTCCCAAGGCAATTAGGAGGGTTTACTTCCGTGTATTGGTATTCTATATTGGGGGCGTGTTGATTATTGGTCTACTTGTCCCTTCCAACAACTCGCTGCTCAACCTCGACTCCAACAACGCCTCTGCATCGCCGTTTGTCATCGCTTTCAACGAAGCCGGTATCAAAATTTTGCCCTCTGTACGTCATGGATTAGACCGACTAGGTTCACGATGCTAACGCCCATTGTAGATCATCAACGCTGCCATTCTCACCTCTGCCTGGTCTGCTAGTTCAAGTGACCTCTACCTGGCATCACGTAGTTTATGTAGGCACGCTATACCCTCAGTGATTGCATTCGTGGCTAACACCCCGTTCTTCAGACGGTCTTTCCGTCTCTGGTAGTGCTCCCAAGATCTTCAGTCGCACAACGCGCTCTGGGATGCCCTTCGTGGCTGTCGGAACCTGCTCCTGCTTTGCATTCCTCGCCTACATGACGCTCGGGAACAGTTCCGGCATTGTCTTTACCTGGCTCTCCAACTTCACTGCTACGGCTGGGTTGGTTACTTGGTTTGGTATTGGAGTGACCTATCTCAGGTTCTACAAGGGCATGAAAGCGCAGGGCATCGACAGGAAAAAGCTCCCGTTCGCCCCCAGATTGCAACCGTACGCGGGGTGGTGGTGCGTCTGTGGGTCCGCATTCGTCCTCTTCGTGCGTATCGTTCGTTGTCGTTTGATGGCCATATTAACTGACGCACGCTTTCTCTCCTCGTCCCGTCTGCGCCTCGCTCATTCAACCACGAATCCGCCTCCGACCTCCAACCCTCCCACAGTTCAGCGCCTGGGAAGTCTTCCTCAAGGGTAACTGGTCCACCGCCACATTCTTGACAGACTACCTCCCGATCATGCTCTTCCCCTTGCTCTACCTCTCCGCCAAGCTCATCATGCGTGTACCCACTATCAAGCCAGAAGATATGGACTTTGTCTCGGACGTGGCCGAATTCGACGCAATGACGTGCGTACCCCCCCTTTTTTCGTACGTATGGCCATGTACATGGATGGCTAATTACGAACAGGTACGATGATCCCCCGCCCAAGAACAAGATGGAGGCGGTGTGGGCGTGGTTGGTATGTCTTCATCACATCGCACCTCGCTGTCGGGCACGTCCTCACAAACGTCGTTTACCCAGATGTAATGGATTCACGTCCGTCAGGGTGTGCAGTCTACAAGGCTTAGGGTGGACACGGCCTCGGCGACGTTGTATACCAGAATGCATCCCGTGCCCCTCCTCGTCGGCCTTTCATGTATCTAGTATAATACACTTCAGGTCTTTTGCCTCAATCTGTTCCTTTTTATTCCAATGTCATAGTTTTCGAACTCAACCTCTTTTGCCGACCAAGCAAACCGCGTGACTAGCCTTGAAGGACCGGCATCGTGACCTCGGTTTAATTTTGGGTGCCGACAGTACAGTGCTGCTTGTCGCCCCAAGTCGTGCTCGTAAAATGCCCCTCAGGACTCAGGCTGTCGTACCGGGAATGGCGTATCGACAGGATGAGACGTTCCCCCACCCAAGTCCAAACGCCGCACAGGTTTGACCGTACTATAAAAATACAACTGGCGATAGGTATAAGTACCACTGGCCGGCAACGTTCGGCACAGGGGTGCGTATCCGAGTCCATCCCCACGTGCTTGGCGAAGATGGAAGTTATAGAACGGAAGACTGAGCCCATCGAGCTCGATGTGGTATTGTTCCCCTGAACAATCCCTTGACTGCGACGATCAGTGACAGGTGGGCGAGACGCATCGTGATACTAGTGATCGTCAAATTTCATACCGCTGTTGTAGCCATTCACGAAATTTTCGGTCTCTGGAGTCCTCATTGATGTCACGACGAGCCATCTATGTGATGTACATGAGAGAGAGAGCTTGGATGTTCCAGTCAGAGGCGCTGTTCAGAAAGCCTGTTTCCGAGACCGCAATCACGAAAATTGATCGCGCGCGCATCCGTCAATCTGTCGCGAAGTACCTCAAGCGGATGGTGTTTCCTAGACGCGGGAGGGGAAGGAACCAACGTTCGAGAAAGTCGATGTACTCGATTCGGTCTGGGAACTGGACGAGTCCCCTTTGAACGACAAGCTATTTTAGCTCCGCCAAATCTGTGCAATGGTTCGTGAAGGTGGCTAGTAACCACTACACTCGGACAGACAAGTGCATTGGCAAAGACACGAGTTGAGCCAGTCCTTTACTTCCACGTATACTTGGTACGAGGAAGCGGTGGAAACACTCGTCTATCTTGCAGATATCCTGTCCTCCTCGGAACTTGGTGCGCTCACACTCTAGTCTCTGCAGGAGTTTCTTGCATACAAAGTTGTCCGGTTCTACTATTGTCGCGACCTGAAAGGATTCTCCGTGACTAAAATTAGTGTACAAAAGCTAGGACATTGCACAACGGTCCCATTACTAGGACTATGCCACTGAATCGGAGATTCAACCCAGGCTCACCAGCCTTGGGCGTCCATCAACACACTTTTGCTCAAGCAGCTGCCAAACAACCCATATTATACAAGCGTCTCGCTACTGGGCGCGAGATCATCTTTCCGGGAGTCCCATACAAGACGAACCCCAAAGACATCAGGGCAAAGGTGTTGGAGATTGTTTGATTTGGAGGTTCCCGTTCCATCGTTCACTTCGTTGTTTGTCATTTCGATCGTCAATTAGTAATCTTGCTTTCTTGCTGCCTCGTTGGCATCATCGTCCACTTGGGTGGAGGTCCAAGCACGCTCGCATCAGCCAGGAACCTACCAACCGCTCCGATCAAGCCGTGGCTAGCGCAGACCTTTACCGATGCTCTCCGACACGAGGGAAGCTTCGTCTGCAAGGGCATGTAAACGGGAAGAAGGGGCCCAGAACCATTCATGGACTTCACATTAGTACGGGTTCCGAACTGACCGCAACAATGGCCACTTCTTGGCATGTGCGGTGTCTCCACCGAGCTGCGTCCTACCAAGTTGCACCGAAGCAGTAGCAGTTCTTTCTCACCATCATACCAGATAGCAGTCACCGAAACAAGGGATCCCTGTTGGAACATTCCCAAGACAATTTGGGAGGGCTTACTTTCGCGTCTTGGCGTTCTATATCGGGGATGGCATATTGAGGTCTATGCCGCATTCCTTGGTGCAACCCATTACTCCGCCGACAACGCCTCTGCATCGCCGTTGGCCATTCATCATTGCTTTCAACCAAGCCGGTTAGCAAAGGTCTTCCCTGCCCAATTTGAATAACGACAAGGCGGTGGGTCAAGAGGTATTTCGGATGTGTTTGGTACGTCAACGTCATTGCATCACCGCGTGTTCCTCTGTTGCAGTGCCCGTTCCTCACACGCGTCGTTTTGCTCAGATGGCCTGATGCATTGATCGGACCCTGGTCTAGGTTTGACAACGTAATATACCACACATCCCGTGCACCCCGTCGTCGTCGGTGTTCCCCGCAGCAAACCTCCTTTAGTAAAGTACCAGACTGAAGATCCCTAGATAGAATGTCTAAGAACGGAAAAAAAGGAATTGTAGTGAGTTGTAATATAGTTATGTATGTTGATTGTACGATTTACTAGTACTATGATGGATTGTTCGATAAGAACATCCGTAATGAAACGCACAGTAATAAGTTAACAGACCAGCGCAGTCTAGAAGGAAACCTAGTGATAAATATAAAATGCCATCGTCTTTATGACGTGTTCGATTCGGTCAACGTCATTGCGGGCGTGAGCATCTCCACCCCGCGCGCTCGGCGATAATGCAGCGGAAGGCCCAGCCCGACGATGTGGTATTGTTCCCCGACCAATTCTTTGACTGCGCGCATCAACTGGTCGAGACGTATGACGATACTATACGTGATCGACACCCCGACGCAAAAGTTCCTGCGTGTATTTTGGTAATCAATTTAAACAATGCTATGATGAAAGAGAGGACGTACATATACTGCAAGCTCTCGAGCGTTTCTTCCGTCAACAATTTCGGCAGACCAAAGTCTTCCTCGGAGTCTTCATGTACGATATTCAGGCCGTGACGGTGATCGATAAAGCGATTGAGAAGTGGACATGGCGTTACTTGAGGAAGAGGATCGCCAGTCCGAAGGGAAGATGATATCAAGCCTAAGCAAGGCGTCAAGAAGGAGCTCTCGTCAAGGAGGTGGAGTCTGCGTACTGATGACGGCTAACACGTCTCCCTGGAAGTCCGCATCCGATAGTCGTGTCCGCTTAAGGAACGCGTGCGCCCACGCAGGTTCCATCTGTTCCAAGACCGATGTCAAATGGGACAGTAGGTTCGATATTTGGCTGTGCAAGTCCATTAGCAACGGAATCGGCAGGCTGAAGAGAAACACCACCGCACATCTGGAGCTCCAAAATCCGATGGTATCTCTCGGCGGGCCATTTACCCCGGAGCGAAAACTGTCAGGCATTAGCACAGAATCCTAAACCCCAGCGGTTTTTGAGAACACACCTCATACACGGCATTTTCTTTTAACATGATAGACCTCTTTAATTTGTTTAGGATAGCGAGGAGGTGCTGGACGATTACAGTTGTCTCGCCCTCCCTTCTCGTGTTTGCGAATGAGAGTATGGAACAGTATACGAACCCGATATTAGCGATGGTGGTGGCCAAAGCCTTTCGTTCATACAGACGAATGGTCATTACTGGAGGAAGGAACGAGACGATGCTATACAAGCACTTAGCAATGGAGATATGATTACGAGGGAAAACTTACCCTGCAGCGAATACGCCGGCTATAACGAGGACCATTCGTTTCTGTTCAAAATTATAAGAAAAGGGAGGCAAGAAAATTGAGTGGAGTTTACCCAAGCTATGGCAATTCCGTATCCTGGCGATGATGTTAAAGCAAGATGTGTATCCTCGTACGAGTACCCGAGAACCTTTTGATTCCCAATCAGATGATAAGCACTCAAGATCAACAGAGCCACTTGACATACCAAAGCAGCCGTGACCCATATGATCAAGTTGATCATCGGAGCACCGGGCCAATAAAGACGAAAGAAGAAGAAGAACGGGAAACAGACGAAACACACGGCCGCTAGACCAAAGGGATTTCCTTTACCGGACCCCGTTGAAATATACCTGACGGGTGATCATCAACTCATGTCGCATACACGAACTCAAAGGGACACGAACCACACCACAGCAGCAATCATTCCTCCAACAAAGGTGCTGAATATCCGTGCTATAAACCCAAATGTGGTGTCCCCGCGGAATCGTGAGCCCGTAAGCTGTGCCATAACGCTGTTTGGTTTAGTATACTCAAATCTTACAACGCAAGCATGCGAACTCACACAGCCCATGCAAATTTGTTCTCTTGTAATCGCCGTTAACCAATGTTAAATGAGCGTGGTAGATACACATACCAATTGCGAATGCTGCGGATGATCCGAAAAACGACGGCAATGATAGGAGGACTGGAGTCAAGTCAGTATCCAAGCCGAGGCCACGGGCAGAGTGCTTACTTGTCAATATCGCGGCTTTCAGGGCGAAAAGAAAATTTCCTCCTCCTATCTTTTTCGCTAGATGGTACAACCAGTTCGCAGATCTTTCTAGTGCGTTTCGGGGAGGTAAAGCATCAGGATCTCGACGGACCGCTTGGCCAAGGTCCGTCAGCGACGCCGGTTCCAAACCAGGAATCATATCTAAGAATCATTTATTCAATCTTCAGATCAGGACTCTACGCACAAATAAGGAAAGAAACATACCAGGGTTCTCGTCGTCATCATTATCCATCATCTCGGATGGCCCCTCCCATTTCTGGTACCAATGGATCTTTGGGAACCATACTCTCGGCGCTTCTCTCTCGGTTTCGAGCCGAATTATCTCGCTGAGCTAATAATGTAGATTTGAACCTTCAAAGGTGAACACTGTAACACTTCTACGCACCATATCTTGGACACTCGTGGCGAACTGCATCAAATGATACTGATAGACATAGCAATGGAAGAGATGTCTATGAGATGGGACTTCGCGCTCCATCATTGTGTCGTCAGCACAAGTGAACATGACTCGGTAAGGATCGAGGACGGTGAACCTTGAGAATAAAACAGTTAACCGTAGCGACACTTGGTTGAAACGCAAGAAAACCTTTTGTTATCAATAAACTCGTTCAAATTCAACGACAGCTTGTGATACAGGTCTCCATATTTCTTGATCCTGTCCGTACGAGTGCGCCTTTCCTCTTCTCGACGGCTCATCCAGAAATCAAAGAAGTTGGTCCGGACTGAATTAAGCCAGTCACACACGCCCTCGAGTCCATGCTCGCAACTTTGGAGTAAGTCGTGACAGCTGTTGCTTAGTAGCTCGTTGGCCCTTGCGACGTGTGCTTCCGACTCAGGAGGGTACAGGTGCGTCGCTTCAAGGTTGAGGTAATGGAGGCACTCGAAAACCCCTACTGGTGACTCCATTCTTCTAGCGCGAGATAATGAGGAATGAGGAAGCGAACTTTGAGAGAGAGTGGAGTGATGGAAGGGGACGCGTCGTCGCGGGTGAGGGTGGGTAGCGTCGTGATAACGGTGGTATGGGTGCCTCGTTGCTCCACCATCCGAGTATCCATCGTCATTCACCTTTTCTATATTAGCAAGTTGTTGCTTGTTGCTTGGCGACTGAGGACGAGAAGGAGATGGGGAAGTGAATGCAGGTGTCGCAGCGATTGACGGGACGCGAGTAGAGGGGCAGGACTCTCTTGTTGGGTCGATTAGTGTATAATATGTGCTCATGCCGCCCGCCTTCACAATAAGTCCTCTCGTTAAAGAATGAAGGCGAGTGTAATCCGTGGGCGCAAAGCGGGAATAAATAATGTCAAACTTTTGCAGACGGACAGCAGACGAAAGCACAGCCAGTGTGCCTTCTGCTTTCCTGAGAGCTGTAACGATCGGTGATGCTGTAAAATCGGAAGCAGTAACATCTTGTTGTAGACGCTGGCGGTGTTCCTTGATCGCGGAGGCGAGGGAAGACAGGACATCTTGTAGACGCGTGATGAACGTGGCTGATCCAGAAGTTGGGAAAAAGCAAAGTGAAAGAATCAGGGAAACGGCTCCATGAATGACTAGCGGCAGAACAACGATTCCTCCAATCTGAAAACGTGTCAATAGTCAATAGTGCATCAGTACGCATTTGGCTGACGGACCGTGTAGTAGGGGTAAGGATACAAAGCAGCTATCGTCAGTGACATGTCTGATCAACGATTTATTAGTAGGTGATTGACGATCCAGTAGTGATAAACGATCGTCTCACCCATACATAACATACAGCTGAAGAGATATGCGAAGGTCAGCGGCCCAGGGGGCATGCGTGATTTGATATACATGAAAACGAAACTTCCAATGAAGAGAAATACAGCCATTATGATGGTGGGCTAAAATTTCTGCATGTGAACCGCAAGCGGTGACGACGGTCGACGAGGACGCTCACGATTGGCTCAATGTACTGGCCAGCCATGATATCTGCGAAAGACGCGGTCGGGTCCTTAGTAGAACGTGCAATGTATGCTACCTTGATGCCCAAACAAGACCAACTGTGGAAAATTTAGTTGCCAAGACGCAGAAATATCAAGAGTTGTAAACACTGACGCCCAGCCAGACGCTGCAAATATCAGGATACTAAGCTCCCGTTGAAGCATGACAATAAATGGTTCACTCGGAGGAAGGAGAAATGATGCTGTGCGCTCGTCAGCTCGTCAGGTTCGTCGGAAAGGATTGTTTGATAATTTACCTATAATTATGAGGAAAGCTGCCTGAAAGTCCCTCAGAACAAACGAAGGGGGGAAGAACCGAACAAACTCACCTGTCCCATCAGATTCAGCGTTGTTGGGATTAGGAACAACACGAGACAAATCCAAGCAGCCAAGGCACTGCGTAAGACTGGTTTCCATTTCGACCAACTCCAATTCGCAGGTATCCACTGTAATGCGGGCGGAAGAATGACAGAAGACCAAAATGGTTTTGAGTTGGCAGAGGGTGTTTCTTTAGTCTTGTCTCCACCGTTGAAGGTATCCGGCTGAAGAGTCGAGGTGCTGTCCGAGAAATCAGGGACAGAGACCTGAACGTGCCTAAGTGACCTATAGCGATCTCTTTGGTGGTCGTCGGACATGGTCTGCTGAGAGGGCTTCGTCACGGATTCAGGGGAGCAACGAACTCTTGATATAACAGCAAAAATATACGCCAGTGAGCATTGATCATTCAAAGCGCTACATCATTATGCAACGCACTGCAAGCAGGATCCCGGCAATCGGACATCTCCCCAATCCGTACTCCGTTATGACTGCAGCCTGGCCAAATGCGTGCCAACGGAACGCCGAGTGAGTAATTAACGGTGGAATGCTGTTTCTCTACCCACCTTCGTTCACAAGATCCGCTGAACCGGGCCAAGCTTTTGATAGGGCTGTGGGCCAGGGCCATAGCTTGTCGACTGTCACGCCCTGGTTCAATCCCATGATCCCGGCCTTTCTTCGTGTGGCTCCGTGGGTTCGAAATGGCGTAGGAAGCACCATGCTAGATCACATCACCCACCTCGCTCAAGGGTACAGGGTGCCGGTGAAAGCGAAAGGCAGTGTCTACTTGGACGACCGAGGGAGGCGGAACGTGTGAGAGTCATGCTGACTCAGCTCGTGACGAGCGCCCTAGCACACCGCCAATTCCTTCATTTCCGCCACCACGACAGTGATGGCACGCCTCCTCCCCCCTTTCCCTGTCTTCGTTGTCACTCTGCCACTCTATTTGATTGGCTGGATGGAGTCGGCTTATATCTTTCTTGCCGGCGCACGCGAATTTTATAGAAGTTTAGGATTCGGGGGATGAGTGAGATGAAACACAAGTGTTCCGGATAAGTGATAGGCACAGATGCTTGGCGAGACCCAAGGCATTACGTTTGGAACGTTCAACCCCTATTGCATTGTTCCTTCTTGTGTTGATTCATTTCATGATCACCGAGGGTGCAGAAGGTATGCAACATGGCGAATAACCTGCACATCGAGTGATCTTGCCAAGAGCTTGCACCCACCAGCTTGCGTACGTCATAAGGTGACGTCTCCTTGCAAACGGATTGTAATTGATCAAGCAGGATGGCAGTATACTAGCACCCGTTTCGTACTCCGCTACCTAACTCACTAACGCTGTGTTCAAGTGTTGAAACCGCTGCGATGTGCGGGCATTTTGGTTTGATGTCATTGTGACACCTGCCATGCATGCCATGAGACTTGACAGATTCCGACCAAGGTCTACGGACGATGTTAATCCGACGTGAAAACCTTGTCTCACCCGCTCGAGTACGCCACTACGATGCTGTACAGAGGGTTACGGCTGTCACAGCAATCAAAGTATACCGAGATCCCGAGCCGAGCGTTATCGCAAGTACTTTATACTTAACACCTCGGTCCAGGGCGCCATCACCACCAGCCACCACTACCTGTGCAAACCCGTACTGTAACACCGTTGTAACACCGTTTGGAAGGGTACTGTGCGGTGCCAGCGCTAGCCTAGTCAGCGCCGGTTGCCACAATTCAATACCGCATGCTACGTACTACTGTTTGCAAGCTATATATATAGTACACGCTTGTTTGATTCCCTGTTACTTTGATGTTACAGTCCTCGAAGCAAACCTCCGCCGACCAAGCAACTCTTCAGTCGGACATGGTTGGGAAAAAGCCAACATCACGGACCTGATTGGATGCTGAGCGTCGCATGCGCAGCATTGTTCGCCGTTGCCTCGAAGTCGTCCCGGGAACATGCGCCTCAATCTGCATAGCATCAACATGACCAGCCTGAGCAAGGATGTCACTGACACAAGTAGGTCGTCTAACAACAAACACATAGCTATAGAATAAGACACAAGGCTCTGTAGATGCGACCGTCTAAAAGATATATAGAAACGTCCTTGTCTTACGACGCGTTCGATTCCGGCAACGTCGGCACGGGGGTACGCATCTCCACCCCGCGTCCTCGGCGATAATGTAACGGAAGACCCACCCCATCGATATGGTATCGTTCCCCGACTAATTCCTTGACCGCGACCATCAACTTGTCGAGACGCGTCATGATGCTAAACGCAGTCGACAAGCCGACACAAAAGTTCCTGCGTGGTGCATCGTAATCTGTTGAAAGAACATCGTGGTGAAAGAGGAGAAGACGTACATGTACTGCAGGCTCTCGAGCGTTTCCTCCGACAATACTTTTGGCAGGCCAAAATCTTCTTCGGATTCTTCGTGTACGATATTCAGACCGTGACGGCGTTCCATAAAGCGATTGAGGAGGGGACACGGTGTCACTTGAGGAAGAGGTTTGCCAGTCCGAAGGGAAAATGAGATCAAACCTAACCAAGACGTCCAAAGAGCTCCCGGAAAAGAATCAGGGACCACGTACTAATGACGGCCAACACGTCGCCCTCGAAGTCCGCATCCGACAGTCGTGTCCGCCTCAGGAACGCGTGTGCCCATGCAGGCTCCATGTGCTCCAAGACCGATGTCAAATGGGACAATAGATTCAATATTTGGCTTTGCAAGTCATCAGCAACGGAATAACACAAGTCGAAGAGAGACACCGCACATCAGGAGTTCCAGAATCCGTTGATACCTCTCAGCGGGCCATTTACCCCGGAGTGAAAACTGTGAGGCATTAGCACAGAATCCTAAACCATGTTGGGTGTCGTGACATACCTCATACATGGCATTTTCTTTTAACATGATAGACCTCTTCAATTTGTTTAGAATGGCAAGGAGACGCTGAACGATGACGGCTGTCTCGCCCTCCCTCTTCGTGTGTGCAAATGAGATTATGGAACAGTATACGGACCCAATCTCCGCGGTGGCGGTGGACAAAGTCTTTCGTTCATACAGACGAATTGTCGTTGACGGAGGAAGGAACGAGAAGGTGCTACAAAAACACTCAACTCAACATGCATGCATTGTTACGAGGGAAAACTTACCTCGCAGCCAATACACCGACTATAACGAAGACAAATCGTTTCTGCTCGAGGCATGAGAAGAGCGAGATAAAAAAATTAACAGCTG
Source organism: Boletus reticuloceps (assembly GCA_018397855.1). NCBI lineage: Eukaryota > Fungi > Basidiomycota > Agaricomycetes > Boletales > Boletaceae > Boletus > Boletus reticuloceps. Next base: position 287,419 of record JAGFBS010000034.1, read on the forward strand.
GATTTACCCAGGCAACGGTTATGCCGTATCCTGGCGAGGATGGTGGAGGGAGATGTGTATCTTGCCACGAATACCCAACAACCTTTGTTCCCTGTCAGGTCGCACATTATCGACAGAGCCGATTCACGCACCAAGGCAGTCGTGACCCATATGATCAAGTTGGTCATCGGAGGAACAGGCCAATAGAGGCGGAAGAAGAAAAAGATTGGGAAACAGACGAGACACACGGCCGCCAAACCGATGGGATTTCCCGCTGATATATACCTGAGGTGAGGCCATCAAGTCATGTTGTATGCGCGAATCTAAAGGAATACGAACCACATCACAGCACCAATGATTCCTCCAACAAGAGTGCTGATTACCCGGGTCATAAGCCCAAAGGTAGTGTCCCCACGGAATCGAGCGCCGGTAAGCTGGGCCATTATACTGTTTACTTTAAGATACCGAAATCTTACAACGCAAATATGTCCACTCACACAGCCCACACAAATTTGTTTCCTTGTCATCGTAATGAGCCAGTGCGAAGTGAACATGGTAAACACACATACTATATGCAAAACCCGCAGATGACTCTAAGAATGACGGCAACGATAGAATGACTATCGTCAAGTTAGTATGCAGGTCAAGGCGAGGAGGAAAATGTCTCACTTGTCAATATCGCGGCTTTCAAGGCGAAAAGAGCGTTACCTCCTCCCATCTCTTTTGCTATATGGTACAACCAATTCACAGCTCTCTCCAGTGCATTCCGGGGAGGTAAAGCATCAGGATCCCGCCGAACCGCTTGTCCGAGGTCCGTCATTTCCAAACCAGGAATCACATCTAGGAACCATTTATTCTGTCAGAACTCTATGCACAACTAAGGTGAGAAACCGACCGGGATTTTCGTCGTCTCCCTCCACAATCTCGGATGGTTCCCATGTTGACCAATGTACCAACTTTGACCAATGGATCTTTGTGAACCATACTCTCGGTGATTCTCTCTCGGTTTCCAGCCGAATTATCTCGCTGAGCTAATAACGTAGATTTATTCTCTTCAAAGGTGGACGCGGTAATACTTCCGCTTACCACATCTTGGATACTCGTAGCAAACCGCATCAAATGGTACTGGTAGACATAGCAATGAAAGAGATGTCTGTGAGATGGGATTTCGTGTTCCGACACCGTGTCATCAAGAGAAGTGAACATGACTCGGTAAGGATGGAGGACGGTTAACCTTAGAATAGTGGCCATTAAAACAGTCAACGTTAGCGACGCTCGATTGAAACGCAAGAAACCTTTTTTTGTTAATAAACTCGTTCAGATTCAACGACAACTTGCGGTGCAGGTCTCCATATCTCTTGATCCTGTCCGTACGAATGCGCTTCTTCTCTTCTCGACTCACCCAGAAGTTGAACAGGTTGGCCCGAACAGAACCAAGCCAGTCACATGCGCCCTCGAGTCCATGCTCGCAGCTTTCAAGCAGGTCCTGGCAGCTGTTGCTGAGTAGCTCGTTGGCCATTGCAACGTGTGCTTCTGGGTGGTACAAGTGCGTCGCTTCAAGGTTGAGGTAGTTGAGCGATTCAAAAACTCCTACGGCCGACTCCGTTCTTGTAGCGCGAGATAATGCCAAATGAAGAAACGAACTATGAGAGTGAGAAGAGTGGTGGGAAAGGGTCTGCCTAAGTGCCAAGTGTCGCCGTTTGCGATGGTGGGTTGCCGTGTGGTGATGGACTTGTGGTGGAGCGGAGTGATTGCGGTGGTATGTGTGCCTCTTTGTTTCACCATCTGAGGATCCATGGTCATTCACCTTTTCTGTATTAGCAGGTGGTTGATCGTGACTTGGCGATGGAGGACGAGAAGGAGACGGGGAAGTCCACGCAGGTGTCGCCGGGATTGATGGAACAGGGGTAATCGGGAATCTCTCCCTTGTCGGGTCGATTAATGTATAATATACGCTCATGCCGCCTGCCTTCACAACGAGTCCTCTCGCCAAAGAATGCAATTGAGTGTAATCCGTGGGCGCAAAACGGGAATAAATAATGTCAAACTTTTGCAGACGGGCGGCAGATGAAAGCACGGCTAGTGCGCTTTCTGCTTTCCTAACAGCTGTAACGGTCGGGGATGCTGTAAAATTAGAAGCAGTGACATCTTGCTGTAGACACCTGCGATGTTCCTTGGTCGCGGAGACAAGGGATGACAGTACATCTTGTAGACGCATAGTGAACGTGGCTGATCCGGAAGTCGGGAAAAAGCAAAGTGAAAGAGTCAGGGAAATGGCTGAGTGAAACATCAGCGGCAGAACAATAGTTCGTCCAATCTGAAAACGTGCAATAGTCAATAGTGCATCAGCACGCATTTAGCTGACGGACCGTGTAGTAGGGGTATGGATACAGAGCAGCTATCGTCAGTGACATGTCTGGTCCACAATATGTTAGCAGGCGCTAGACGATCTGGTAACATTTGTCTCACCCATGCAAAGCATACAACTGAAGAGATATGTGAAGGTCAGTGGCCCAGGGACCATGCGTGATTTAATATACAAGAAAAAAAAACTTCCAACGAAGAGAAATACAGCCATTATGACAGTGGGCTACAATTTCTGCATGTGAACTGCAGGTGGTAATGACAGTCCACGAGGCTACTTACGAGTGGTTCTATATACTGGCCGGTGATGATTTTTGCGGAAGATGCAATCGGGTCCTTGGTAGAACGCGCAATGTCTGCCAACTTGATACCCAAACAGGACCAACTGTAGAAAATTCAGCTGCCAAGTCGCATATCGAGTGTTGTAGAACACTGACGCCCAACCAGAAACTGCGAATGTTAGAATTCCAAGCTCCCGCTGAAGCATGACAACAAATGGTTCACTTGGAGGAGAAAGAAATGACGCTATGCAATATCAGCTCATTAGGTTTAGCGGAACAGATCGCTTGATAGTTACCTATGATGATGAGGAAAGCTCCCTGAATGCTCTTCAGAACAAGCGAAGGCGAACAAGAACAGAATACTAAACCCACCTGTCCCATCACTTTTATTGTTGTCGGGATTAGGAACAACAGAAGACTAATCCACGCAGCCAAGGCACTTCGTAAAACTGGTTTCCATTTCGACCAACTCCAATTCGCGGGTATCCATTGTAATGTGTGCGGAAGGTTTTCGGAATGCCAAAATGATGTTGAGGTGGCAGGAGATGCTTCTGCGGTGTCGTTTCCACCACTGTAGGCATTTGGTGGAAAAGTTTTTTCTTTTTGCGCAGCGTCAGCCGAGGTATTGTTCAAAGAATCAGGGGTGGCGGGATGAACGGTGATTGGTTCTGCTTCCTGTGATTGTATTCTGACATGAAGATGCGGCCTAAGTGATCTGAAACGATCTTTTTGTTCGTCTTCCGGCATGGTCTAATGAGAAGGCTTCGTACGCAGATTGGGGGAGAAGCGGACAGCGACGAAAATTTAAGCCAGTACTTATAATAATGCAAGCCTGTAATGGCGATCAATCAAATCGGCCAAGCCCGTTGCTATGTGGCTGGCCAATCGCGTGCCAACGGATCATGCCCACTAATGCCACTGTAATTGCCATACCAATCCCTCCGAGCATATTCCTGGACTCAAAGTCGGTGCACACTTGCGTAGCGACAGTGTGAGAACCATCCAAATGACAACAGCATATGCCAGTGAGAAGGCAGGAAGTAAATCGAGACATGGATTCCAACCCAAGACAACATAGAGTCAGCTCTATCCGTACAGACTCTCAGAGACAGATAATATGTTGGGTAGAGAAGGGGGCAGCAGGGTCTGACAGAGACACAGCAAATCGGCGCCGGAGTGAGGATTTGGTGCTTGGGTCTGGATGGCTCATCGACCAGAATATCCTAGGTAGGTATGCTCCGGCGAGATCGAGGATGCGAGCGTCGTCAAAAACATCATGCCCCTTAAGCTGCATCGTCCGATAAGCTAGCGGCTGGAAATAGAACAAAGGAAATAGAACAGACCCCTCCAAACACGAGTACTCTGCTGTCTGCAATAATGATCACGCGGTAACCCCTTGAACTTGGCGGCTTACCGCACACCGCGCGAAGCTCTAGTACTGAAGGTCCACTGGAAAAGAGCTGGTGAGCACGCGGCCAAAGGTGTCCAATGAAAGAAGACACACTAAGATCATTGAAAAAATATCGGAGCCGTAAGCCAACAATGAAAAGGCATGCGATAACCGATGATGCGGTGGCATCAACGACACCCGCGTCCATATCAAGGATTTCTACGTCGATGAATGGTTGCGAATGAGCGAGAGAGACAGTTAGGAATGCATCATACCCAAATTCAAGCACCAGACATCATCCAACAATACAGTCCTTGTCCACCGCCAAAGATGACAATCTTTCGGTCAACCAACGTGGCGGTGTGTGCACGACAAGGAGGAGGGACGTCGCCCACCCAATGTCTCAGGGTGAGACCACTGCATCGTATCTAATTAATTCCTGAGGGATCAGCGAGAATCGAGAATAGGCAGGACGAGACAACGACCTACTCGTATCGAAGCAATAAATGTCTCTCCAACAACCCTAGAGTCATCGCACCCACCAAACACCCAAGCGACGTTGACGAGCGTGACCATATGTGCGCGTATGTAGTGCATTGGCGTGGCCAATACATGGCCGTAGCAGGAGCGACGGGGACGTGGCTGCGATTGTTCCTGACATCCTTTTCTGAGGGGGACGATGTACGGCGTTTGATGGAGTCGGAATCGGTGTCCGATTAACTATGGCTCCGGGGCAGACTTTGCAGGTGCGGTCGCGCCCGTGATCATGGCGGGCACGTTGGAGAACATGGTGGAGCAAGTCCCACGCGATTCCTGCCTGGACTTGGGTTCCGCATTCCCACGCATTACATAATGCCAAATTTGTACTGTGCTGTCGCGTCGGAGGTGTCGTGGAGTCTAAGCCGTCGTTAGAACACCTCAACCGCCTCTCGGACTAGGAGGCGGTGTTACACTAGTGTTTCAAGATGACCCTACAATGACCTTCGAGTCGGTCAGGATTCAGTATGTATTTGTCTTCCATCCCTTCTTCATGACCATACACTCGTGCAAGAACCTCCGCTAATGGTGCATTCTCGTCAGGGAATCGTCACTCGCGCTGCAACAACGGGCTATTTATGAGGGACAAGAGCATCACATTTAATCTGAATCGCCCGCGGAAAAGTAGATCACGTAGGGTCGTTGGACAGCGCAAGCTATGGGCTCCGAGTCGGTAAGGGTAATGCAGTCGATGTCGCTCGAGACTATGCAATGCGACGTGGGGGACACCTGCATCCCATTTAGCTTCACCACGCGAATGCCCTGATGTACGGGGAAAGTGACTTAAAATTAAACACTAGGTAATTGCAAGGTGATTCGAGGGGGACATGAGAACGATTATCGACACGGAGGTGAATCGGCAGCAGGGTTAGGGCCCGCCCCCCTACAGTGCGGCGTTGCGCAGGCGTCGACACCAAGTAGCACGAAGCGATCCGTACTCAGTTTGACGATGCACACGTACGATTATGATGAGTTGGGCACGAAGATAGACGGATAAATAGTCTACTATGGAAATACAAGTGTGGGATCTTATGTCCCGCCTGATGTGAACCGTTTCGGGTGAAGATAAATGCAACATCCGCGCCTCTACGTAAATTCCGAACCATTCAGACTCAAGAGTAACGCAACAGCACAATCTTCTGTTTATGCAATATTCCACATGTGATCTATTCCTTGTGGGAGATGGCCTTCGTTGCGCACCACGTTGTTCAACGCGTGGTCAAATCTGGTCCTACATACCCTATTTTTGTATCCCCTCATGTTGAGGACGAGTCGAGGGGCGAAACAATACAAAAGAAAGTTCTGCAATGCCACCGATATGGCTGCGTAGACGGTCTGTATTGTCGGTTTGATGTATACACATGAGCTCGGGCGCTGAATCTTTGGATCTTTGCTCACCGGCCCAGAAGCTTCCAAGTTTCCGTAGTCTAGAGCGGTAGCAGCAGTGATACTGAGACCATGAAATCTGGATCAGATTCAGCAAGCAACCGATTGGTAAGGAGACATACATCGCAAAATAGATCGTGCTGTCGCGAACCAAGATTTGAACAAGGTCGCCTGCCTTCCACACTTTGGGTTCACTGGAGCGCCAAGAGCACCAAACATCGGCGAGAAAATAACTGAACGCGAGACCAAACATAAACACCTCAAAAACCAGTATGGGGATTTGTGCGGATACAAAGATGTTGACCTGTGGGACAAGGATGCCACACACATGGGTGCCTATAAAATTGTAATCATCGTCTATGTTGTATACTTATTGTGAGCGCTTGCAGCTATTTTCTGCAAATACCACTCACAACTCAGATGACTGCCCGGACCCAAAGCCAGCAGTGACAAGGTGATGGAAACAGCATTCTTCACGATGAAGGCGGTCACCATAGTCGCCACAACCACTTTAGACGAGCTCAGAAAGCGACTTGACGCAGCTCGGCTCAATGCGTGTATCCTCTTCATCATAATGACTATGAACATGGCATTAAATGGTAGCGCCAACAAGAAAAGGCTGAACAACATACTATCCATTGCAGTTCGAAAGACGTACAAAACCCACGTACGAGTTTCGTACCATCCGAGACCTGATAATCGACCCTCATCGTTAGTGTTGCTCTGCTCGGGGAAAACAAGGTAGCCCACATCTAGGATAGGAAAAGGAACGTGAGTTGAGTAATTAGCTCCCTCTTCATGGTGCGGAGTTTCTTACTCCTACAAGTTGGATTTCAATTGGATACGTATGTGCAGAATGGAATCGGTACAAAATAACTCACCTTCGCACTCCAAATTAGGTCATTCGTATCTGCATCTGTTAGTATTGCAGACAAGCGGACGGTGCAAACCCCTTACAAAAGATGGTATCCCTGGAGTCTAGTTAATTCAACAAAGTCTCTTGCAAGCATTGCTGACTCACAATATAAGGAAAAATCCCAGGTATCGCACGATCGCGTACAACAATGTGACCAGATTCCAGTCTCTATCCTATGCAGGTGTTAGTCCAAAGCAAAGATAATGTAGAAAGATCACTCACCCAGATAAGATCGACCTGATCAACATCTATCAGTGTTTTTCAGCATCTGAGGAGCAGCTAAAAGGCTCACCTCACTCCCGAACAGGAGCACTACAGCGACCGACAATACACTCGGATTTAAGTAAAAATCTAGCAAGGAATATCCCAAACATACGAAAATCATATAGCAATGCGGCAGCAGACGCAACTGATCGAAGATAGATTGAGCGCGCCCGATGACTAAAGGCAGCAAGGGATGACCAACCTTGGCAGAATCCAAACTGTTGGAGGTACAAAAGCTCGCTGTACAAAGCATCGTTGGCAGACATCATGGAGCGGTTGGTTCGAATACGAGGGGACTCGTATCCAATTTAAATCTATCTCTTCTATTTATCGACACCAATTTACGTGGTTCCGGATACCTGTTCTTTTCTGAGCAGAAGGTCACGTTCATTCCCTGACAATTAGGTCCTTTGCGACTGGAGATATTTCAGGGCACTCACCGGATTGGCTGGACGATGTGGTCAAGGCACGTTAGGCAGTGTTCAGCGCTCAAATTTGATCGGAGAAACCCGTAATTAAGGATGTAAACGTTGAGTACTGAGTAACTATGGTGCAGAAGAGTCAACGGGATTAAATAAGTCCACGTTCAACAACGAACGTGAAAGCTGTTCAGCATGGTGACAGATACGGCAGCTAGAGAAGTTGAAATACCTTGTTCTTCCCTTGGAACATCGTGATCTATGGTTCATGGAGCTAGATCGGCACGAGGATCATTACACGATGACCACTGTTCCATGATATTTTGACATTTGCACATTGCGCATGGCAACTAAATGGGGTCAATGATTGACTTACATAATATGTGAGCAGCTGGCATTAGATTCTCGGGTACTTTGGACGTCACTGGGTCGTTCTCTGGTGGCTCTCACGGTAGTATTATCCATACACCGTGGTGCCCAGCCTAAAGCGGTACGCCAAAGAGACGAACGATGAATCAGAACGTGTGTCATACAAGGTTCAACCTGTCAAAAGGCAATGAATTCAACATCCGCGTCAAATGACGCACACATGTAGTACGTCCGTAAAGGGCGAATCGGTGGCAGAACCCGACTCAAGCGCGGGAATGGGCAGGACTGTGCGAGAAAGAATGGGCGCGCAACGTACTGTTCCTTTCTGTATGGAGGCAACCTGGGGGGGGTGCGTTACGGTCTACCCCTGACCCCGAGTTAGCAACCTGACCCCCCGTTATCCGTTACGTTGCCAATAGTAGCAACCTTGCCGTGCCGTGTCGGCATTATGGAGAGGGATTTAGCAACCGAGCTTCGATATTGAGTTGAGAAGTGCCACAGAAAGAAAAAAAACTTGTCATACTATAGTACCATCCTGTGCATCCGTTGCGGGTGTTGTGGGTGTGTACGAGTTCATGACAGGTCCATTTGGATGCAAGCTCGTAAAAAAGGTTTGTTGCCCTTTTCTGTTTCGGATAGTACTAGTATCATGCTAACAACACTCTAAAGTCTTGGGAACACTGCCAGGTCAAGCAGTGGAACTTATCTGCTGAATGCCTTACGAGCACAGCAGCACAAAGGCCCTCAAGGAATACCTTTGCAGTGTGCACCCATCCAGCCCTCCATGATGAAATCAAGGATCGAATGAAGGTTGTTCATGGACTGGATTACCTCTCCGACGATCACATCGTTGCTGATGCTGATGATGATGTTGCTGTCCCCTTGAGCGTGGTGATACAAGATACATTTGGATTAGATGCTGCTAATATCCCTGCCGAGGTAGACACCGCTGCTCATTGTGTTGACTCGGATAGCACGGAAAAGGGTCTTGATGATTCATTGATGGCAGCAGGGGAGTACGAAGATATCTGGGCCTTCATTAACTTTGACGAGTGCATGTAACTAGTCTTTTTTCCGCCGCGTTAACGTTACGTTGCCATCGTTAGCAACCAAGTTGTCGAAGCAGCGTTATGCCCCAAAAATTAGCAACTGACCCCCCGTTACGCGTTATTTTTAGCAACGCAACCAGCCCAGCGTTATGCGTTACGGTTGCCTCCATACAGAAAGGAACAGTACCCGAATTGGACCGACGAGAATGTCTTAAAATCCATCTTGGGCGTGAATGTAACAAAGATCCCACTGAAAAGAGACCGTTACCTTTGGATGAAAGACCCTTTGCGTCAAGTTGGACGCGCAGGCACGGAGATGTACAAGACAGAGCGAGAAGGGGTAGATCCACCGTCTGACTGGACGACGGGTTGTAGTTGTGTGCGCACGCACGGGAACACGGCACGTAAGGGGCGATACAGCAGCAGAACCTGACCCAAGCGCAGGAATGCGCGGGACAATGCGAGAGAGGGTGGGTGCGCGACATACCCGGGACGGACCGATGAAGTCTCCCTAACATTCGTCTTAATTGTGAATGTAACAAATTTCCCGCGGGACAACGACTGTTACCTTCGAACGCACTCGAACGCCTTTTTTCAAGACGTGCGCGCTGGTGCAAAAATGCACGGGACAGAACGAACACGGATAACTCCACACTATCCGGGACGATGGGAAAGCCTACGTCATGTCGTGTGCACAAATCAATGCGCAGGACAGGGCGAGATCGGAAGGGTGGATGGAGATAAGGATGTATACACTGGCAGTAGGCAATGTATTGCTGACAAATCAATACAAACAGATACAAATGGGCTGAGGCAAGGTTCGACATCACATACCATGAGGCCTTGAGGTACGGTCAAAATACCTCATGGGGGAATTACTGCTTATCATCTTCTGTCCGCCATTCATTTTCTCACCTCGAGGCAGGTGAGCGCTTGAAGTTCCACATATCTGAAATTTTGGGTCTTGCTAACTCCCCACTGACCAGGTATGACAGTGGCACAGACAAGGCTGAAGCAGTCATGGAACGAAGACGTGGTCAGTTAGCATGGGTGCGTATCCTCAGCAGAACTTAGTGTGCCTTTGACTGAGGGTCAATGCCGTTGTCGCCTAGAGTAGCTCAGAAGTAGCAGGGCGCTTTTGAGGGCGGCGGAATTGCCAACGTAGTGATGGTCCAGGGTCGCGAATCTTGTTCCAGAATATCAGCTGATGAAAAAACGGTGGTATTTAGTATCTGGGTGCTTGGGCGCAAGATGGCAATTAGGAGCAGTAGCTTCCAGAGCGATGGGGAGAGATAATGAGCTCTGGCCGTCCTCAATATAAGTATTGACATGTACGTTCTGTGATTACTTTCTCTCCAGGCATTTCTACCCTTTTCATCCATCCACCATAAAACCGCAGTTACCTCGAGCCAATATGGATCCGATTCTTCCGTCTGGAAAATACGTTATTAGGGTTCCAACAGAGACTGAAACGTATTACTTTGGGCCTCTTCAAGTTCCAGACGGGCCAGACACGATCGGCATTCTTCAAATTCTTGAGGGCGTCGATCCTCCCGTCGTGCGATCACTTTGTCACCGTCTTAGCCGTCTTTACGCTGACGATTGCTAACGTTGTAGTTCACGCTCAAGAGGTTCGATGAAGCTGATGGGTACAGATACAGCCTTTTGATCGGCGGGCAATGCGTTGATGAGACGGACAATGGCTCCCTTTGTCTTAAATCCGAGGTCGGTGACTGTAAAAAATGGAGGATCGTCCCATCGGGCAATAAGAGATACATGTGAGTCGTCTTGTCGATTCGGAGTAGACAAGGTGATCCTAACAGTGTGCAGGATCAAAGGTGGAGACAATACTTGTTGGTCTTCTCCGTTGTTTGTCACACAGAAACAGGTCAGCATGCTCGTTAATTGGAAAGTGATCTCTTATAGAGGCTCTACATTCCCGCGCTACAGGCTGGTTTTCCTATCATTGATAGTACCGGATGTGAGAAATGTTCCAGAACCTGTGAGTGTCATAATGGAGGCCAGTGTGACCACGCCGATGGTTGCCCGGCCTGCCAGAAGGCCACTACCGCCGTTGGCACCATGGAATTTGCTCCCGACTGTACTGTTTGTCCTCCATCCTGTCTGGAATCCGAGTTCATCCCTGTGTAGTCAACTACCAGTAGTCTTTGGAATACTTTGAACAGGTCCAAGCTTAGGGTGATATGTGTAATAGAAAGTGTTGGTACGGCACACTAGATATGGGTGGGACGTCGGATGTACCGTCAAGCTTGAATGTTTGAACTACCATTAACTGGCACGCTGTGGTAATACTGCACTGTTCGTCGAACTCTGTTAGCAGCACGAAAATGGTTCCACCCGCACGGGCCGCAACGCTGGAAGGTGATTAGGTACATACACAGTTTATTCAGATGAGGATCGGCAACTGAGGACAGAATATTGAGTTTCGAATCATTGTCACTCGAACACTCAAGTAGAGCGAATGTACAATTATTAGTAAGGGAACAAGGAACAAAGTATGACATTACAACATGAAAGTTGTGGAGTCCAAAAACAGAGGCCCAGATGGCATGCCAAGGGACCATGATCGTGCAGACAGTGCAGCGAACGAGTCGGATAGCGGTTAAAGAGGGCCACAGGGAGTGTTGGGGAGGTGAAAACGACAGCGGACGAAGAGCCAACGATGGCACAACGGATGGCGCCTGGGCGACTCACAACGAGTTGGACCGAAGTCGTTCGCTACGGAGTCCGGACGGATCAAGTCAGCACCGAGAACGACACGAGAATGCGCCAGACGACTTACGTACGCCACCTAAGCTGCCCGATGAGCCTGCGAAACGGCAAGACGAATCCCCGCACGTCAGCTCGAGGGGGAAATATATATGTATGCGAGCTACAATGAGACACGTGCCAGAGACAATACGGACGCGTTGAGAGCATCATACAGCAACGAGGACGCTATAAACCGACAGAAGAAGCTGTGGAATGCGTCAGAACGTGGACACGAACGAACTGAGCAACGGGGAGAAGACAACAACCCACCTGCACGGCGGGGGCTCGAGATGAACCAAACGATCCGGGCGACGAAGGGGTCACACCCGACGACTTCTAGAGCCACAAAGAACGCCCCAGACGTGAGAAAAACGAAGTGTCGACAAACGAACCTGCGCAGTCGAGATACCAAGCCAGGGGACCAGGAGGTGCAGGATGTGACGGCAGATGTCGTGTATGACTGGACACGCCACAACGATGAAGGCAGGGTCCAATGCGATTGGAAAGATAGTTTTTACCCTTGTTGTGGAACGCGGATTCGTTCTAATCCCATCCTATCATTGTTGTCATTGTTTATAATATATGTCCTCCTTAATTACGGGTTTATCCGACCAAATTCGAGCCCATAACGTGCCTTAAATGTCATCGCCCAGCAAATCTGGTGAGTGCCTTGAAAATTTCCAGCCTCAAGAACCTAATTTTCAGGGGAAGAACGTAACGTCGTGCGCATGGAACGTGAACCACACATGTGTATTGTTGTGTGAATAAACAGAAGAGATTTAAAATCAGATGACTAGCCCCCTCACATTGAATCAGACAAGTCGCCCCAAGATGTCTGCCAGCAAGGCTTTGTACAGCGAGGTCTTGTATCTCCAACAGTTTGGATTCTGCCAAGGTCAGTTATCCCTTGCGTATTTTTGATCATTGGGCGCGCTCAACCTATCGTCAATCAGTTGCATCTGTTGCTGTATTACTTTATGATTATCGTACGTCTGGGATCATTTTCTATATTTGTACTTCAACTGTATCCTCGTCGACCGCTGCAGTGCTCCTGTTCGAGAGTGAGGTGAGGTCTCGCTCTTCCCTGGATGTCGAGAAAACACTGATTCATACGTTGATCAGGTTGGTCTTATTTGGGTGGGCAATTTTTTCCATTATTCTTTCTTTGCACCAACGTTCGCAAAGGCTAGAGACTGGAATCTGGTCACTTTCTTGTACGCGACCGTGCGATATCTGAGTTTTTTCCTGATTTTGTACGTCCGTAATGCTTATGAGGTACTTGGTCGAGTTAACCAGATTTCAGGGATACCATCTTTTGTAAGGAATTTTGCACCATCCGCTTGTCTAGAGTGCTAACAATTCCAGATACGAATAACCTGACTTGGCGTGCAAACGTGAGTTCTTCTGCATGCATACAATTCTGCACATCCATTGAACCCAGCTTATAGGAGTAAGAAGTTCCCCGGTTTACCCTGAAGAGGGACTTGACATTTTAACTCACGTTCCTTTTCCTATTCTAGATGTGGGCTACGTTGTTCTCGTCACGTAACTTAGAAAGACTGATAATGAGGGTCGATTATCAGGTCTCGCATGGTACGAAACCCGTACGTGGGTTTGGTACGTCTTTCGAACTGCAATGGATAGTGCGTTGCTCAACCTTTCTTGTTGGCGCTATTGATTGATGTTGTGTTCATAGTCATTATGATGAAAAGGATATACGTTCTGAGCCGAGCCGTGCCGAGCCGCTTCTTGAGCTCGTCTAAATGGGTCGTGGCAACTATGGTAACCGCCTTCATCATGAAGAATGCGTTGTCCATCACCATGTCGCTGCTGGCTTTAGGTCCGGGCAGTCATCTGATTTGTAAGTGGTTCCTGCAGAAACCAGCCGCAACTGCTCACAGTAAGCGTACAATGTAGACCATGAACACGATATTGCAGGCACCCATGTGTGTGGCATCCTTGTCCCAAAGGCGAACATCTTGGTATCTGCGCAAATCCCCGTACTGGCTTTTGAGGTGTTGGTCTTTGGTCTCGCGTTCACTTATTTCGTCGCCCATGTTTGGGGGTTTTGGCATGCCAATGAATTCAAAGTGTGGAAGGTAGGGGACTTTTTGCGAATCCTGGTCCGCGACAGCACGATCTATTTTGCGATGTATGTCTATCTTGCCAATAGGTTACTTGACAAATCTGATACGGATATCATGGTTTCAGTATTGCCGCGGCTACCGCTCTGAACTACGGAAACTTGGAAGCGTCTGGGCCGGTGAGTAACAATTTAAACCTTCAACGCCCAAACTCATGTGTATACATCGAACCAACAATATAGACTGTCTACGCGGCTATATCATTAGCATTACAGAACTTCCTTCCATTTTGTTTCGCTCCTCGGCTAGTCATTAATGTGAAGGAACACGAACATAGGGCACACATGGGTGGTGTATCTGGCGAAGAGCTGAGTACCCTGGTGTTCAACGAGGACCATCTCACACAAGGTACAAATCGAACGGAGGATCCTGCATAAATACAAGATTAAGATTGTCGTGTAGTTGCTGAGTATGTATGGTTCGGAATTTACATTACAGTATAAGTGTAGTATTCTACTATTTATCGTCCAGATCGGCGCGAGGATCATTGCCCGATGAACCGCTGTTCTGTCATTTCTGGATTTGCGCCGACCGCTGACCTGCGTATGAACTCACGAAGGATCACACTGGACCATTGAATGGAATTCCCATGGGCTAGCTCAGTCCTGGATCAAGGCGGGACAAGCACTCACCTCGAGTGACACCTCTTTTATAATGGTGCATCAGTACATCATTACGAACACCTTCGGCAGAATTGAGCATGCCTGTTAAAATATCGAAAGCCACGAGCAGTCTCAGGCTGATAAAAATGGCGTAAAGCTAGCGTACTTGCCGGCGAGGCACTTTGAACAAAAGTTCAGCGAATCACGTGATTCTAGCCAGGGACTTGTTCGATCGTTCTCATTGATCGTTCTTCTCTCGTACTCTCCACGTGTTGCGGCATGTCCAGTTGACCAACTGACAGAGAAAAACAACAAATCAGAACGTGTGTCGTACAACGTCGACCAGCCCACTGGATGACAGAGCCGATGCATCGCCCCACGTGTATGCTCTCTGCCAGCTCGGTTTCAACGATATCATATACGCACCGTGAGGTACGGCCAAAATACCTTATCGGAACCACTATCATTATCTGATTTTCTGACCGCAGTTCATTTTCTCACTGTCAGCCATGAGCGCTTGAAGCCCCGGGTATTTGAAATCCTGGCGCTCTAACGAGGTGGAAGAGCGGTATAGACAAAATTTATTCACTAGACTGAGAAAGAGTTGGAACAAAGATGAAGCCACTCTGCATCGAGCGTATAACCTCGGCAAAATTAAGCACACCGTTTAAAGCTTGACTGAGGGTCGGTGTTGCCGCCGACTGGACTAGCTCGGAAATGGCATGCGGGCGCTTTCGACGGACGGAATTGCTGACATAGAAACAGCGCACGGGGTCGTCGATCACCTTTTTGACGCATCAGCGGGGTCATTTGGGATACGGGTGCTTGGGCGCAAGATGGCAATGAGGAGCAGTAGCGCCCAGAGCGATGGGGATAGTTAACGAGGTTCGCCGTCCCCGTATAAATGTTGCCGCCGACTGGACTAGCTCGGAAATGGCATGCGGGCGCTTTCGACGGACGGAATTGCTGACACAGAACAGCCCGGGTCGTCAATCTCATTTCAGACGCATCAGCTGATGGAAAGCGGGGTGATTTGGGATACGGGTGCTTCGGCGCAAGATGGTAATGAGGAGCAGTAGCGCCCAGAGCGATGGGGCTAGATAACGAGGTTCGCCGTCCCCGTATAAAAATTGACACGCACGTCCAGCGATTCCTTTCTTTCCAGAGATATCTATCTTCTCCGTCCTTCCAGTCTAATTTCACAGCTACCTCGTACCAAAATGGATCCGATTATTCCGTCTGGGAACTATAGTCTCAGCGTCTCGACCACGGGTGGAACATATTATCTTGGGCCTCTTCAAGACAAGCCAGACACGATCGGCGTTCTTCCTGAGGGCATCAGTCCTCTACCAACCGTACGATCACATACACCAATACAGTCTGTCTTTATACTGACGGTCGCTAAACGTTGCAGTTTACACTCATCAACGACGGCGCGGTTGATGAATACAAGATTTTGATTGGAGGATTATGTGTTGACAAGATGAGGGACGGCTCGCTTTGCCTCAAGGCAGACGACGGTCGCTGTAAGAAGTGGAGGATTGTTTCCTCAGGCAATGAGACATACATGTCAGTCTTCTTTTCCAATTGGTGAAGACGAGGCGATCCTAACGTGTTGTACAGGATCAAAGGAGGAGATGATTCTTGTTGGTCGTCTCCGAGGTTTCAGGCACAGAAGCAGGTCAGTAATGTTTGACACATGGGAAGTGAGAACATGATTTCTGATGGTGTCTTTACATCCCTGCGCTGCAGGCTGGTTTTCCAGTTATGGATGCCGAGAAGTGTAAAGAATGTTCCAAGGAATGTAAGTGTAATGAGGTGAATAGCCAGGGGGAAAACAATAAGTGTGACAATGGCACTTGCCCGGGCTGCAAGACTACCTCCGGTGGCAACACGGCATCTGTGGCCTTCTCTGTGGCAGCCCCTCTCTGTACTGTTTGTCCTCCATCCTGTCTTACCATTAAGTTCGTCCGTGTGTAGTTGATTACCAATTGACTTTGGAGTCCTTTGAATAAGTAGCGTTTCCCATCAGCTTTGGTGCCTTCCCCGTTTGCCCAATAATTCTGGAGACCGTTGAGTAGTGCTGGTTACGGCGCGCTGAGTGGGATACACCGTCGAGCTGCGTAAAAATAATTAGCTGGCATGGGCGTTTCTTCGTGTGCCGTTCGCAGGATTAGGATCTCTGTGTTCTGGAGCCCACCCACATTCAAAGCTGGGAGGGTGTTTTTACTCCTAAGCACAATGTTATTGTTGTACATAATGAATCTGTTCAAATAACAGTCGGCGACACAATTGACATCGTTAAGCAAATAATACAAGTGGGAGGGAAATTTCACAAGGAACTCAAGACGATGAGGAAACTCTGTGAATACACATGCTCGTTGATGAACTTCTGACTTGTTCCTTTCAGTCTTACGTGCTCTACAGCTTGATGTCAAGGTTGATGTGGACGGCCTTGACAGCGGTGTAGCTAGTGCGGCAAGTCAGTGCACCAAACACACAGAAGATTCCCACGGGGACACACTTGAGCAACGCATACTCGCCTAACTCCCTCCCGATGCCGCTCTGCTTGAACCCTCCGAATGGCACATTCGAATTCAACTGGTTTATGCAGTTGACCCAAGCCGTGCCTGCCTTGAGTCGGTGCGCAGTCTTGATTGCCCGGCTCAAGTTTTGAGTGAACACAGCGGCAGCGAGACCGTAAAAGGTGTCGTTGGCCTGTCGGACCACGTCGTCCTCGTCCTTGAATTTGATAACAACACCAACGGGACCAAAGATTTCTTCTTGAACGATTTTCATGTCAGGCGACGTGTTGGTGAAGATGGTGGGTTGGATGAAGTAGCCTTCTGTGCCTTGGCGTTGACCGCCGGCCTCGACTTTGGCACCTGCTTCCTTTCCGGACTTGATATAGTCCATGATACGCTACAAAAATCATGTGTAAGATAAAGGAAATGAAATGCAACTTGGCAACCGACGTTAAACTGGATCTCAGAGACTTGGGGACCCTGAGCAGTCTGGGGGTCTAAGGGGTCCCCGAGCTTGATCGACCGAGCCTTCTCGGTGAAACGCTTGAGGAACTCATCGTATATTCCCTCCTGGACAAGGATACGAGATCCAGCACAGCATGTCTGGCCCTGGTTCCAGCTGCACATGACGTCAGTACTCGACCTGACTCGAGAAGGAAAGACGGACAAGATGCCAAACGCAGCCCAATTTACGGCCTGGTCTAGGTCTGCATCGTCAAAAATAATATTGGGGCTCTTTCCGCCCAGTTCAAGTGTCACGTTCTTCAGGTTGCTCTTCGCGGATGCTTCCATGACCTTGCGACCGACGAGTGTCGAACCAGTGAAGGCAACTTTCTCGATTTTCATGTGATGAGCGATGGCATTTCCGACAGTGTTACCATAACCAGTGATAATGTTTACGACACCAGGAGGGAAACCAGCTTCGTTGATGAGGTGGGATACACGAATTGCGGTCAAGGGGGTGAACTCAGAGGGCTTGAGGACAATAGCGTTTCCCGTTGCCAACGCGGGGCCAATTTTCCAAGCCAACATGAGCACTACAGAAACAAATGTTAATTCCTGATTTTAAGACGGAGTGCCCTACTCACAAGGGAAATTCCATGGGATGATTTGACCGACGACACCGATGGGCTCGTGACGAGTATATGTGAGTTTAGCTTCAGATGTCTGAGGGTTCGGTAAGAATGCGCCGTTACGGGAAGCGACCGTTAGAGACTGACCTCTTGCACCTGACCGCTGATCTTATCTGCCCATCCAGCGTAGTAGCGGATACAGTCGATGGATCCAGCCACATCAGCATTTCTGGCCCAGTGGAATGTTTTTCCTACAAAATGAATCAATATGTTCATGGTGATGGATATACATGCAAGGTGACTCCACCGTTGTCGAGTGACTCGAGAGCAGCGAGCTCATCAGCGTGCTCCTCCAACAACCTAGCAAGCTTTCCGAGAAGGATGCTGCGTTGGGTGCCCGTAGCATTCAAACCCCAGACGGTATCAAAGGCTTTTTGAGCGGCATCGACGGCAGTGTCGACATCCTTGGGGGTGGCCTCGGAAACGGCAGTAATGACCTTTCCAGTCGCTGATGAACATGGCTCATCAGAGGGGGATCTGGACAAGGGGGTCGTACTCACTTGGGTTGATAACACTGTGGAGATCGACGGGCGTCAGCAGATAAGGTCTCGGGGACTCAATGACAGAGATCTTACTCGATGGTCGTACGGTCAGAACCGTCGACGAATTTGCCATTGAGGAAGATACCTGTGTCGAAGGAGACCTTTCCCTTGTAGGCAGGGGTGTTGAACTCGTGCGTGAAGACAGAGGGCATGGTGGATGTTGGTGGGGAAAGCGAGGGTATGGGAGGGGGTATGGGAGGGGGTATATATAGGGTGTGTCGGCTCTTAATTCGACTGATCAGGTGGTGTCATCCCACAAATAGCGTAGAATCTCGCCGACATGTCGGTTATATACACGACGCATTCACCGATTGAAGGTAGCATTATTCGTAAGATGCGATATCTCGAGTCTAGCTATCGCTCAGTGACTTTCTTGCGTTCTGCGTTTTGATGGCAATAGTAGTACTCCGCCCTCTCTCTGCGCCAAGCAAATGGTGTCTCGTCTAGTAGTACTCGGCATATCAATCACGGAGCTTTCGACGGCCTGTCGCCTCTGTCAAGTTTCAACGTTTCAACTGCCACATAAAAGCACTCGCCTGCACTGGTCTTTGGCATGTGAATCATCAGATCGACTCGGATCTAGCCGTGCGGCGTCACCCCTTCTCGATGAGTCCACGCGGGTCGTGTTTCGGGGGCTCGGCTTGGAGCGTGAACAGTCTCCTCTCCAGGCCCCGTTTCTTTCTGCGTTTGCTTGCTCGCCGACTCTGAAACCGTGATGCACGCTAAGCAGCACGGTGCGCGAGTCAGTAAACATACGGGAGACTATGTCCACGCCGTCATTCCGTCCACAAAAACACTTTGTGGTCGAGATCTCCTACTTTCGCTCAAAGGAAAATGCATCAAAGAAGCCGTAAAAAGCTGTCATGGTAGTAGGCAGAACGAAAAGTCGAACAGAGAGAGAGATAAGTCGTTCACCTGCGGAGCTCAAACAAGCTTACATAATCCGTACTACGGCTAACTTTCGGGTGTCTTTGTCACGTTTGTCTGTGATTAATTGATTGCCAAGTCCTTATTTTCTCGCCAATGAAGGCGCACTTGTTTTGCGCCTCGCAATTAGAATCAAATAACGCCCTACGTCCCTATTGTTACTGTGTACCATATCTCTCTCCGGTGTCTATCATTGGTCGGTTTGGACTCCATTCTTTCGACACGCACCGTTCGCACCAACCTTGTATCGGAAAGGTCTTGACATTTATCTCTGTCGTGGAATCCACTCACATCCAAAGCCAGATGTTTACTTTTTGCGCCTGTCTGCAGGGTTAATTTGTGAACACGTCGCATCTGGTTCGGACAATCATCGGTGACACAAAATTGATATCATTGCAAGAAACAGCAAATAAGACATGTGGGAGGCAACTTTCATGATTAGCTCAAGACAGTGGGGAGAGAATAACACATATAATCGTCGATGAACTTCTGACCTCCTTCTCCTGTTCTCGACGGTTTACAGCGTGATGCCGAGGTTGATGTGCACGGACTTGACAGCAGTATAGCTAGCGCGGCATCTCAGCGCACCAACACGCACGGGACATGGAAAAAAATAACACACTGATGTAACGCATACTCGCCCATCTCCCTCCCCATGCCGCTCTGTTTGAATCCTCCGAATGGCACACTCGGATCGGTCTGGTGTATACAGTTGACCCAAGCCGTGCCTGCCTTGAGTCGATGCGCAGTCTTGATTGCCCGGTTCAAGTTTAGGGTGAACACAGCGGCAGCGAGGCCGTAAAAGGTGTCATTGGCCTGTCGGACAACATCGTCCTCGTCCTTGAATTTAATGACAACACCGACGGGACCTGAGATTTCTTCCCGGACGATCTTCATGTCTGGGGAGGTGTTGGTGAAGATGGTGGGTTGGATGAAGTAGCCTTCGGTGCCGTGACGTTCACCTCCGATCTCGATTTTGGCACCAACGTCCTTGCCGGATTGGATGTAACCCATGACACGCTACAGAATTCATGTATGAGACATTAGAAATGAAATGCAGTGTCAGTTGAGACAACTCACATTGAGTTGGATCTCAGAGACATGAGGACCCTGGCCGGTCTGGGGGTTGAAGGGGTCCCCGAGCTTGATTGACCGAGCCTCCTCGGTGAAACGCTTGAGGAACTCATCATAAATACCCTCCTGGACAAAGATACGGGATCCAGCACAGCATGTCTGACCATGGTTCCAGCTGCACATGACGTCAGTGCTCGACTTGACTCAAGAAGAAACACGGACAAGATGCCAAACGCCGCCCATTTTACCGCCTGGTCCAGGTCCGCATCATCGAAAATAATGTTAGGACTCTTTCCACCCAGTTCGAGTGTCACGTCCTTTAGGTTGCTCTTGGAGGATGCTTCCATGATCTTGCGACCGACGAGTGTCGAACCAGTGAAGGCGATTTTTTCGATTTTCATGTGATGAGAGATGGCATTGCCGACAGTATTACCGTACCCAGTGAGAATGTTGACGACACCAGGAGGGAAACCAGCTTCGTTGATGAGGTGGCCCACGCGAATTGCAGTCAGTGGCGTGAACTCGGAGGGTTTGAAGACAATAGTGTTTCCCGTTGCCAACGCGGGGCCGAGTTTCCAGGTCAGCATGAGCACTGTACGAAATGAACGTCAACTCATATCCATGATATTGAGACAGAGTACGCTACTCACAAGGGAAATTCCATGGGATTATTTGACCAACAACACCTATCGGTTCGTGACGAGTATACGTGAGTTTAGCTTCAGATGTCTATCAGGGTGCAATAAGAATGCGCCTTTACTGGGTGTGTCCGTTAGACTTACTTCTTGTACCTGACCGCTGATCTTATCCGCCCATCCAGCATAGTAACGAATACAGTCGATGGATGCAACCACATCCATGGTTCTGGCCCAGTGGAATGTTTTTCCTACAAAAGTGTTGTGGTCAATATGCCACCAGTGATGGAGACATATGCGGATGACTCCACCGTTGTCGAGTGACTCGAGAGCAGCGAGCTCATCAGCGTGTTCCTCCAACAACTTAGCAAGATTTCCGAGGAGGATGCTGCGTTGAGTACCCGGACAATTCAAACCCCAGACAGTATCAAAGGCTTTTTGAGCGACATCGACGGCAGTGTCGACATCCTTGGGGGTGGCCTCGGAAACGGCAGTGATGACCTTTCCAGTCGCTGATGAACATGGCTCATCAGAGGGGGATCTGGACAAGGGGATCGTACTCACTTGGGTTAATAACACTGTAGAGATCGACGGGCGTCAGCAGATAAGATCTCGGGGTCTCAATGACAGATCTTACTCGATGGTCGTACGGTCAGAACCGTCGACGAATTTGCCATTGAGGAAGATACCTGTGTCGAAGGAGACCTTTCCCTTGTAGGCAGGGGTGTTGAACTGGTATGTGAAGACAGAGGGCATGATGGATGTCGGTTGAGGAAGGAGAACGAGGATATGGGAGGGTATATATAGGGTGCGTCGGCTCTTAATTCAATCGATCAGGTGGTCTGTCATCTCACAAATAGTGTAGGGTCTCGATTTGTCGGTTATATATACATGTCACTCACGCATCGTTTCCCGAAGGTGCTAGCGGTAGTAGCCTCGATAGTCGGGATTAGAGAGCAGCGGAGCAGCTTTCGGGCATTCGATTGCAAGAATCCTTGTCACATTTGATTGTAATTTCCTTTCTTTCTCGCTGCAGCCGGATCAGATTTCAACGTTTTGCGCCTCGCGATTACAACCAAAGAACGCCCTACCCATGTATACTGTATACATTCGGTCACTATGTCTCTGCTTACCATACGTCTCTCCAGTGTCTATCAATGGTCGGTTTGGACTCTGTTCGTGGGGTTTCAGGATGTACTGTTCGCGCCAACCTCGTGTTGGAAAGATTTTTTTTTTCTTTTGCGGTGGAGTCGGTTGGAGGAAGCGACTAATGGAATGAATGTAAACTCCAGTCGAGTAAGAATGTACCTAATGGAATGAGTATAGTTTGTAAGTAAAGAGTGTACGAGAAATGTGTGGGAAGGAATCTTACCTCCAGTCGAGTAGGCTGAATGAGACTGGGGAGCGCGTCCATCTATGACGCGGTGTCCAAAAATGGTAAGCTAATGTATGTAAGCACGACGGGCTGTTCTCATCCGCTTTTCAAAGTAAAATGTTTATATTTTGCTCCTGTGTACAAGTTTAATTTTTGAACGCGTCGCATCTGTTCGGACAATCATCGGCGACATGAACATGCATGAATCAACATCATTACAAGAGACAGCAAATAAGACATGTGGGAGGCAACTTTCATGATTAATTTAATAGCTCAACGGTGGGAGGACAATAATACATATGATCGTTGGTAAACTTCTGACCCCCTCCCTGTGTTCTCCATCGTTTTACAACTTGATACCAAGGTTGATGTGCACGGACTTGACAGCAGTATAGCTAGTACGGCATCTCAGTGCACCAACACGCACAAGACATAGAAAAAAGGACGCACTGATGTAACGCATATTCGCCCATCTCCCTCCCGATACCGCTCTGCTTGAACCCACCAAATGGCACACTCGAGTCGAACTGGTTTATGCAGTTGACCCACGCCGTGCCCGCCTTGAGTCGGTGCGCAGTCCTGATGGCCCGGTTCAAGTTTGGGGTGAACATAGCGGCAGCGAGGCCGTAAAGGGTGTCGTTGGCCTGTCGGACCACGTCGTCCTCGTCCTTGAATTTAATAACAACACCGACGGGACCAAAGATCTCTTCCTGGACGATCCTCATGTCTGGGGAGGTGTTGGTGAAGATGGTGGGTTGGATGAAGTAGCCTTCGGTGCCGTGACGTTCACCGCCGGTCTCGACTTTGGCACCTGCTTCCTTGCCCGATTGTATGTAACCCATAATACGCTACAGGTTCCATGTGAGATAGAGATGAAATGCAAAGTCGCTGAGACAACTGACGTTGAGTTGGATCCCAGAGACTTGAGGACCCTGGGTGGTATGTGGGTGGAAGGGGTCCCCTACCTTGATTGACCGAGCCTTCTCCGTGAAACGCTTGAGGAACTCGTCGTATATACCCTCCTGGACAAAGATTCGAGATCCAGCACAGCATGTCTGACCGTGGTTCCAGCTGCACACGACGTCAGTGCCCGACTTGACTCAAGAAAAAAAGACGGACAAGATGCCAAAAGCCGCCCATTTTACCGCCTGGTCCAGGTCCGCATCATCGAAAATAATGTTAGGACTCTTTCCACCCAGTTCGAGTGTCACGTCCTTTAGGTTGCTCTTGGAGGATGCTTCCATGATCTTGCGACCGACGAGTGTCGAACCAGTGAAGGCGATTTTTTCGATTTTCATGTGATGAGAGATGGCATTGCCGACAGTGTTACCGTAACCAGTGAGAATGTTGACAACACCCGGAGGGAACCCAGCTTCGTTGATGAGGTGGCATACACGAATTGCAGTCAGTGGTGTGAACTCAGAGGGCTTGAGTACAATAGTGTTTCCCGTTGCCAGGGCAGGGCCGAGCTTCCAGGCCAACATGAGCACTGCACGAAATGAACGTGAATTCATATTCATGATTTTGAGACAGAGTATGCTACTCACAAGGGAAATTCCATGGGATGATTTGACCGACGACACCGATGGGTTCGTGCCGAGTATACGTGAGTTTAGCTTCAGATGTCTATCAGGGTTCAATGAGAATGCGCCTTTACGGGGGTGTGTCCGTTGGAATTACCTCTTGTACCTGACCGCTGATCTTATCCGCCCATCCAGCGTAGTAGCGGATACAGTCGATGGATCCAGCCACATCAGCATTTCTGGCCCAGTGGAATGTTTTTCCTACAAAATGAATCAATATGCTCGTGGTGATGGATATACATGCAAGGTGACTCCACCGTTGTTGAGTGACTCGAGAGCAGCGAGCTCGTCGGCGTGCTCCTCCAACAACCTAGCAAGCTTCGCGAGGAGGATGCTACGTTGAGTACCCGGGCAATTCAAACCCCAGGCAGTATCAAAGGCTTTTTGAGCGACATCGACGGCAGTGTCGACATCCTTGGGGGTGGCCTCGGAAACGGCAGTGATGACCTTTCCAATCGCTGATGAACATGGTTGATCAGAAGGAGGTCTACTACACAAAGGCATCACACTCGCTTGGGTTAATAACGCTGCGGAGGCCGACGAGCGTCAGCAGATAAGATCTCGGGGTCTCAATGACAGATCTTACTCGATGGTCGTACGGTCAGAACCGTCGACGAATTTGCCATTGAGGAAGATACCTGTGTCGAAGGAGACCTTTCCCTTGTAGGCAGGGGTGTCGAACTCGTGTGTGAAGACAGAGGGCATGGTGGATGTCGGTGGGCAAGAAGGATTAGGATACAAGTAGGGGTATATATAGGGTGCGTCGGGTTTTCATTCGATTGATCAGGCAGTCGCCGTGACCAGCCCACAAATGACTGTGTGGTATATAGGATCTCAACTTGACGTATATCAGGGTGAAGGGTAACTCACGAATCCTTAATGAGGCTCGCATTATTTTTCATAGAAAGCAATATCTCCGTATCTCTCGCAAACCTTCTTGTATTGTGACAACATTCGATTCCGTGCGCCCTGACCATAATGACCTTACTAACACCCTCAGATGCTCCCATGATGGCATATCACGCACCTTTTAGGAAAACTCCCTTTACATGCCTCTTTCCATGCTCGTGAGGCCGCAGGAGCACCAAGCAAACGGCTACCCAGCCTACGCCCGTCTCAAGTATAACGGCAACACATTCATTCCTCGTATTATGTCGGACGAACGCACACCCAAGCGCTCTGTATTTTTCTAGCTTAAGTGCCTAGGCATTTCAACCGTCGTGCTTTCGAAAAAGTATGGGGAGTCACCTTTATGAACCGTCACCACCTTCTCAAGTGGGTTGCCTGGATTTCTTAGTGTCTGAAAAGTTCGCAGATGGTCTAGACGTGCGGCATCACTCCCGATGCAGCCCTTTTTGATTGGATTCCCAGATCCGCAGCGCGTTCGTGGCGAAATCCGGCGTGTTTCTGTCGGGGATACGAGGGGGGTTCGGAATGCTGAAACATCTTCTGCTATTCCGCACTGGTTGCTTCCACGCAAGTTGCCATATAACATTGACACACCGTCTGCATAGATAACGCTGTTTGCTTAGAGTGTGAAAAGTGTGAACCCACTTTTCCCTCCGTTTTCTCCCGTGTGTTCCAGTTCCTAACTACGAACCGATATGGCACGACGCGAGGGTCAGGAAACCAATAGGCAGACAACGTGTCTTTACCTTCTCACGAAACACATCTACTCATATCGGTCAGAATTTGACAGCTTTCCGCGGCTTCGATGGCACATTTTCCGACTTGAGCGTTAACCAGGTGATCTCGACCACGCGAAGTGTTATTTCATGAAAGAGCCTAACAGACTGAAACAAGAACCTGGTCGTCGAGTGATGAAAGGAAAGGAGTGTCGCCGTAGATGGACGTTATGAAGGGGGAAAAAAGGAGACTGGGCCTTGCTGGGAATCGAACCCAGGCCACTTGCAGTCGCGGAATCGCCCAAAGCAAGTATCGTACCTCTAGACTACAAGGCCGACTGCCTGACTCCGCCCTGGGAAAATAATATTGTGTTGCACAATGCATGTTACATTTCTCGGTTTATCTCGCTCATTTTCACCGTCGACTTCTCGTCTCGGGACAAGTTGCCTTCCACCTTTTAATAATGGTGTAACTGGGCATGGAACTGTCTTGCTTCTCGCACTAGCGTTTAAAAAGCGGTGCGGACTCAGTTGCGGCGGCGTTTATGGACTACTCAAGGCTGGCATAGAACCAGCGCGAGATTGCCTAACGTTATCCAAGGTCACCGCGGTGAGACGATTGGCACCCCCATTCACTGGTTGGTATCACTCCACAACACTCTCATGTACTTCAATGAAACGTACGTACCCGATACGACGCCATGGGAGGGTCCTAATATCAGGTGAGAATGTGTCCCTCCACAGGTAAGTTCCATGGAGACGTTTCCCTCCGCTTCTGATAGACTCCTGAGTCCTGACGCTGTCCGTCACCTGAAGCTCTTGTCCACCACGCAGACGAGTCGTGCGAACTGTCATATGATTGTGTAACCTCGTGTCATACACATGGTTGCATTTTCTTGCCAGCGGGACCACAAGTTCTATACAAAATCACGAGTGTCTAGGTTGGTCCAATTTACGTATCATTGGTCGCATCACGCTCACCTCCGCGATACTGCTATCTGGATACACAAGATTTACAAAAATATGCACTTTCTCTTCCTACTTGATCGGGAAGCGGCACAGGTATATTCAGTGAGATAGAGACCACTCTACTCAACATTGGCATGTGCGTATGAACACACGACGACGCCTTCTTTGATTCTAGCCTTAACGCCATTATCTGACGAGGAGACATACTCCCGACACCGACCTATGGCTTGAGGGATTATATCTCGATGGTATGCTGCTTTCTGCAGTCTCATACGGCGACTGCAAACATCCACTGCTGTTCGTCCATGCAGCACCGAATCCCACATCCAGGCATCTTCTTCCTCTCGGTTGCTCTGAGTCAAAGATCGCGTCTTGGTGGTCAGATCGCTGACTATAGGTGGATGCTCTTGAGCTATGTCTGGATTACCTTTGTCCTTGCAACAATTGGATTCGCGGGAAATGCTCGGTATACAGAGATGATATGGATCGACCTGCGGGATGCACCCGGTGGGGCGGCTGCGTCGATCCTCCATGAGTTGAATTACCGAATAAATGTAGTGGCATTGGCTTGGTATGTCTTTTTGCATGATCGCCTGCGGATAGTGTCATTAAAGTCGCATGCCGTAGTTACTACATCATGGGATGGCTCTGTTGGTTCGTTCTCTTTCAGTTCTTCCGTCTCGTATATCTCTCATCATCTCTGCCTGAAAGCTGCATCATTGCTTTATCATTTGGAGCTGGCGAAAATCTGTCATTATACCCATATCTATACTCTTCGCAGCCATGGTTGGTGAGTATTGTGTCTCTTTCCGCATCTCTCGACGCGCTGCGACTGATGCCGCTGATAAAAAATAGCCATGTCCACTGTTGTCCTCGCGGGATCTAATGGTGCCATCTTTTATAACATCAACTTCCAACTCGTATATCTCTGCCTTCAAGTCGGACTGACCATCATCTATACCCTTCTTGTTGCCGGTCGTCTCTTTTCCCTTCGAATGCAAATGCGAGCCCTCGGGAGGGAACACGTCCGTCCGTACGAGACTGCCGTTATCGTGGTCGTCGAGTCCGCCGCACTCTATTCTGTTGTCGGTGTCAATTTCATCTTTTCCTTTGCCCTTTGCCCTCTACTTCAACTTCTCTAACCTGGTGTTTCTGTCGATCAGCCAGGTTCAGATGAGCGCCGCAGTTTTCACAACCCTTTTTCGATGGGGCTTGTTTCCGCCCAGTGATGTGACGCGAGACGACGTAGGGCATCGTGCAACTGTGGATCATTATTCGTGTTGCCAAAGGCAGGGCATTCCAAGAGGTCTCCACGACGCAGCCCATTCATCACCCGACCTCGATCGCATTCAAGAGCGCGCAGAGCAGTAAAGTCCCAATGCGTGACCTTGAAGGCGCGTTTCCCTTTGCTGGTATTGCCGACATGGAGCGCAGGGCCTAGCCACGGAGGCCAGCCCAAATTCACTCGTACAGCGACCATTTTAAGGGCGCTTCGGCGAAAAATATTATCAAGATAGGCATACGATGTATAATGAGATCATGCACCACCACCTCCGTGTATCGATTTTGTTGGTTACGACTGGTCAATATACTTTCATGTCAGCTGAGTCTGCAGAGATTCTAGACATGGTATTGACAAGTCATTCGGTCCTGTCTTTAGTTCTCTTTACTAAGATATAAAGTGGACAGGAGGAGGCGTGGTAACAGGAATGAGGGATGGGGGATGGGACGTGACGTAAGGACCGACTTGTTAAGACAATTTGCGCCTCGCCCGTAATAGTCACAGCGGGATTTTTTTTTCTAGTGGTCGTTGGAATCACTCCAACCTTCAAGACTGACGAGAGCAGAGAACCTCAAGCATTTCGGGAGTGGAAAGCCTTGATAAGCATGATCTGAACTTATAGCACATCTTTGCAGAAACAAGTGCCACCGCATTGAACGCTGAATGTCCCTCGGAGCCGTGGTACATACATACTTGCAGGTACCTGATGATGTCAGACCATCCCGTTTAACTGATGCATTCTGTTCGCCAAGGTTTGAAGTAGTCAACAAGAACACGTGATTTGGTGACGATGGGGTGACCCAAGGCTGGTCCGAAACTTTCCTCAACAGAGCTTCACTCGAAATCGAAAAAGGGGCGTCCTTGGGTGCATACCGGTTCCAAAGAAATGTCTCCAAACGTCTTGAGAGACGAAATGGACAACGCACGCCCGGGATGTCAGGCTATAAAAACGTCGTCTTCTTTTCTGTTCTTTCGGTATGCAGATCTAGATCAACTACCAAACGCCCGGACTTGGCGGAAGCGTCCAAGATAACGAGACGTAATCTCCTTGGAGTCGTCTGTTTTGGAAGCGATTACTGCCATTAGTTTCGTGCGTGAGATCGTACGAGGTACCTTGCTTGAAGTTGCTTCACGACTGGATCCAAAATGGGAGACGCCAGCCTTCTCCAAGTGTGTTCCAAGGCAATATCCAGAATCGTATTCATTGCCAACACTGGGCATAGAGTCCATAGACGTGTAATTTACAACAGATTTGAACAGAACTGCATCGCAACATTCAGAAGCTATGGTGTTGCATCAGTACAACAAATGGTGCAACAAGACAGCGCCAAGGCTACTCACGCGAATGCACCAATTCAAACGTCCAGTCTCAAATTTGGCTCAGTATACCAACCAAGCTTTAAACGGCCCATCGCTCTCAACCACCACCTCCCACCCGCCTTCTCCCCTCTCCAATTTCCACACGCTCTCCACCTCGTCCTTTCCCAGCTTGAACCCGTTGTACAAGTGCGGAAACAAACCCTCGCCGGGACGCGGTCCACATACGTTGCGTTCGGGATTCTCCCACTTGATCTGTCCTGGCAGTCGAGCGAGGGGCTCGTATGGGAGACGAAGCACAAAGACGTGGGGGTCGGATGTGAAAAAGTGGACGAGGGTTCCGCGGATTTGGGATGCTGTCGAGAGGTGGATGAATCCCGAGGATTGATCGATGTCGGAGATAGGGAGGGCTGGGGGGAGGTCGGCAGGGTCCAATGGGACGGGGGAGGTGTGGGCGACGAGTTTGTAGATGTAGGTCGGTGTGTCACTCATTGCATTAGTCGATGTCAGATGATGCTGATCATGAGAGCTTTTGCCAGACATCCGGTTTTTGCCGATCCCAATGATATATTCTTCACATACATTCCGCCGCCATGTAAGTTCTTGGCTTCTCGTGTGCTCACATTCTGTCAGGTCCAAGGTAGAGGATCCTACACCTAAGAAGCCCGCTGCCACTCACCCGCACCGTGCCTACGGCTACAAAGTGACACACCACTGGGTAGTCCAGTTCGGAAGGAACCACGGCCTCGAGCTCCCAGACATGAGCAACGACTCGCTCGAAAGCCCTGTCTTCATGTACCTCATCATTCGCTTACCTGGTCTCCAACGACACTTTATCGACAATCCGGATGAGATGTGTTATGATGGAGCCACTGCCTCTCGATCGCGAACAATAGGAACCCAAAGAAGAAACCGCTCGTAGCGGGTCGGAGCCTCAGTGGTATATACCCAGCCGCGACACGATACCGAGGATAGTAGATCCCACGAATGCACCAAAGGTATGTCGTTCATGCTTTTCAATTTTCAACAGCAAGACTCAATGGTTCTCGACGTGAGAGGATGTGCAGACATATGGACGTCAATTTCGCAACAGAATCCTGTTGCCAGGTGTCACAATCGTCGTTGCGCTTCGTTTTGTTCAAACTCTACCCATACATTTTTGGAGGGGAGAAGAATTGTACGCAATTGACGCATGAAATCCTTCCTGGCATGGTCAATTCTGTGGGATTGCGATCATTAATTGAATGCACATATCACACTCTTGCCTTCAGGATCCTTTGATGGCGGAGTACGCGCGTGCACGAGACGAAAACGGCAGCAGTGCAGTGGCGGCATGACTGCCAGCAACATTCAATTACAAGGGCGAGGATGGGGATGGGGAACCGGCCCAGGGTCAAGTGGAATATTCTTCTACAACCAGTCCCATCGGGTAAATCTAAACGATTCACATGGTCTGCTGGATCACACCGCACCACGAGAAAAGGGTTGAAGGGTTGAAGGGTATCTCTACGTTGCGAAGGAGAGAAAAATGTACATGGTTACATAGACTTACAAGCGATCCAAACAAACTATAGGGGATTAGCCCCAAGTGTGTCCTGAATACATATCCATTAAGAGGTTGGCGTGACAGGGATAGGGATAAGAGAAATAAACGGGCCTGCACAGTCGAGAGAGAACAATGGGCGAATGGGCCACCATGATTGAAGAAAAAGAAAAAGAAACGAAAAGGGGGCAATCCAGGATAGCAGAATCATTCACCAATCTGCACTCGATCCACCCTCAGCGGATATCGTCCGTCAATACCGCCTTGACGCCCCCACTCTCCGTACGTCCGCCGTCCCGCGCACGCGCGTGGTTCATCCGTTTCTCGTAATTCCCTGCCTCGTACGAGCGCTCGTGGAAACTCTCCTCGAGGGACCGCGGGAACGGGAAGTGTACCTCAGGCTTCATAGGAGGTGAGGGCGTGTTGACCATGGGCACGCTCGCCTTTTTCGATTTCTTGCCCCTCTTGCCCTTCCTGCTACCCGTGCTCCCTGTCGACCCTGTCGACTTGGCTTTCGCTATCGGTGGGGCATACGGACGTTCGATCGACTGTGCGAGTGGTGTGGGCATCGAGGGATCTACCCACTCTTCGTCGTCCTCTTCCCCCTCATGCCTATCGATCTCTACAAAGTCATCGTTCCTAGAAAGACCCTTGGTGCCATCCTCGTGTTTATCAACCTCAAACGTCGAGTTTGGTCCAGGAGTGAGGGGCCCTATAGGGTCCTCCTCTGTGTCGGCCTCGGAACCTTTGGTACCGCCCTTGACACTGCTGCACACGGGAGAGATGGATGTCGAGCGCGTATCGAAAAATTGGTCTTCGGCGTCACGTGTGTGGACATGCTGTTCTTCTGCGCCATCATCCTCAATCACTTCGACACCGTCGTCCTCTTCGAAGTCCATGTCTTCCACGTCGTCGGGATCGGAAATGGACTCGAGGCCCATGAATTCATCCGAATCAGACGGCCACGAGGGGGGTTCGTCTTGAATAGTGAATATCGTCTTGTATTTGGCATTGAGCTGACAATTGTAAACACTAATCAGACCGCTGATGACACGAGAGAGTTGCAATGCAGACCTCGTTGATGCGTCGCCTCAAGTCTATCCAATCCTTTTCATCCTTGCATAAGAACCCAAGAAGCATACTTGGATCAAGACCGCTGAGTGGCATCTTGCGAACACGGTCACAGTGAAAGGTTCGTAATTCCGCTGCACTATACTGCGTGACATAGTGGTCAGCTACCGAGTCCAGGTCTTCCTCCTCAACGCCAAGCTCGCGGGGATCCAGGTCGAAACCATTGAAATGGGGAGATGGGGAGGCAGGCGTACTTGCATTTTGCCAGCGCGATGGATGTTGTGATGACACCGAGGAGGATGATACACTTGATGCTGTCGAGAGCTGGTGTTGGAGAGGGGACGGTGAGAGGGGTGCGTGGTATGAAAATGTCGACGAGCCAGTCCTGACGGACGATGGGGACGTGGGTGCACGGTGGTGGTGGGAAGATGAAGAAGGTGCACGTGTCGCTGCGCGCCGGTCCGATGCATTATCGGGTGTGTTCTCGCGACTGCGAACAGCAGGATAGTCATGTGTAGATGAAGGCGGTGCGGGACGGAGCGGAACAGTCGAACGCGCATGATGAGGATCGAGGTAAAAAGATTATCTGCCTGAGAGCCCATAAAGTAATACGAGGAAGAGGGACGCCCTCCTGCGATGCCGACGGACTGGGGAAACGTGTACAGAGCCTGTAGTGGGATTCGTTAACATGGGTGAGTTAAACGCCACATTCGTGCTGCTTACTTTGATGGGCTCGTAATAAATAGGATTAACGCCCTCGATGCCCAGACGAATGCCAATCAGCACCAGCACCCCGTGTCCACCCCATGACGATCTCGCGTGCCGGCGTGGAGAACCGATATGAACATTGGAAGCGGCATATACATCAGACTGGTACACCACACCGTCTGCGGCAACAGCCACCCCGAGACCTGCTTCAGGGAAAGCATGTACAAGAGTTCTGCGGAAGATGCTCAGCTTGTACTAAATAAGCTGATCAACGAGATGGGGTTCTTACTTGATTGCACCTGCGGCTGTGCTGGGACCGAACCACTGACCGACATCTTTTCCGAGGTCTTTTCCAGCGAGGGCCATGCGGTGAACGCTAAACGGTGCTTGAGGTAATGGGGAATCGAGGAACCACGTTATAATCTGGACATATGTGGCAAAGTCGTTTGTGCGAACAAGATACGGGGGCCTACGCCATTCTGAGGTTGGGCGCAAATGAGCGCATGCAAGGGTAGAGATGAGAAACATGTGCTTACCTCGGCCGAGGTGGAGATGAAGAAGGGCATTAGCGAGTAATGATTGGCCAGTACGCAACATGCAGCCCCACCCGGCGTCGCTCGTCCACCCCTTTTCGCTGGTGCCTGGCCAGTTCCACTTCTTGGACCGCGGACTCGAGGAACCGGCGACCTGTACGGCCGGGGTCAAATCGGCATCGAGCGATGAGAGGTTCGAGTCTCTGATTGGGGGGAATTGGCTGCGGTAGGTGAGCCATATTCGAGAGGTGAAATCTGCATAAAATACAGGGGGCCAGTGGGCGGCAGGGTTCTTGCCTGGCGGAGACTGCGAGTGGGAGAGTTCTGAGAGCGTAGCGGAGGAAGAGGAATTTGAGCGAAACGAAGGAGTGCGACGGGATTCGAGGGAAGGACGGCGGCCGGGAGTGGCAGGGGGCGGTGGTTCGTATCCAGGATGCTGCACGCCGAGGAGCCATATGGGATCTGCGCACTTGTCAGGGGTGGAGTCGCTGTCGAGGAGGAAGCGCATTGCGCGGTCGAGATGACCCTTTCCGTGTTTTGCTGCGGTGAGGAGGGGGTTTGACTTTGTCTTTGGGGAGGACATGTGAGACTGGGAGAGGAGGGAGGGGAGGGAGAGGTCTGTGGACGACGAGCTGAACGTGTGTGAGAACCAGCCGGAGAGTCGAGTGGGGAGATCGGATATGCGTGTTGATGAGGACGAAGTGTACATTGATACCGCGGAAGGTCGGATGTCGGAAATCGAGCTGAGGGGCCGGTCTGGCCTTGCTCGGGTCCGTGGCGAGTCCAACGGTTCCACGATCACAGGTATCTCGTCGACGTCGTCTTCGCGCTCGCTGTCGCCGTCATTCGTGCTCGTGGCCGTCGACAGGTCCTCGTGGACAGCGTTCCCACCCTTGCGTGGGCTGGCGTGGTTCGAGGCCACGCCAGACGAGCTCGAACTGGCAATGCTCGTCGAGCTGTCCGTTGCGGCAGCATCCGTCACGGACTTGGTCTTGTCACGACCCTGCTTCTGCAAGAACTTGGGCAGCTTCGAGCTGTGTGATGGGTTGGGTGAGGACAGATGTGGTGGTGCGCTGCGAGACTGTCTTGACATTGTGGCATACGGTGTGCTCGCCGTGGTCGTCGTTGATGGAGGGTGTGTCGTTGGTCGTGACCGGCGATGTCGACGGTGTCGTGTCTGTTTGGCTTGTTTATTATTACCCGCCACTCGGGCCACATCAGCGAAATTTATCCACAGTGGGTACAGTACCACCACAAAATATTACTAGTCGAGTCTGACTGATCATTTCATTCTTCAGGATGTCCATGCAGCCAGCGAGCTCTGCCAATCCCTTTGACGAGCATCGATCGTCAGCATCCTATTCCTGGACCCCTTTGCACCCACCTCCAGGTCATGTTACCTGTACCGTACACTTCAAAAGGCATGACCGTGGTCCTGGGAAGCTATTCTGCGCCCATTAAACCCCGTCTTATCTCGGTCCAACGTTGTATCCCTCCTCGAGTCCTTCACCTCATGCCAAGCGTCACCCTGCCCAAATGTCCCCATCACATCGCGCCATCCCCGACGCAGCTTGATCGTATGTTCCATTGTGATGTGACTGCCCCCTGTTCTCACGGATCTCCCCAGTCGATTTCGCTGATCTCGCGATCATCGACTTGTCCAAGGCACGCACTCCCGAGGGACGCGCGGAGCTCGCTACACAACTTCGTGATGCCCTTCGCACCAACGGCTTCGTCTACGCAATCAACCATGGCTATACCCAAGCTCAGGTATCCGTCATCACATTCCCTCTCTCCAATCAATCACCAACCTCGCGGATCAGCGTGATCGGATTTTCGACATTGGAGATGTGCCGTTTACGGCCGTGCCTCCCGAAGAGATGGAGATCTACACCAATGAGAGTCAGAAACTCGGTTACTATGCCGGGTACAAGGCGCGCAGGTACTGGGCAAGTAGATTCCCTTGCCCATTCTGTCCTTCCAGTCGATGACGCTCCCGAGGTAGAAAGTGGACGCAGAGAACAATGTCTGGGATCAGATCGAGCACTATTCGAGTGCGTGATTCAGCTTGCTATCAGTGACCTTGGCTGATCCAGTTCAAGTACTTCGCGACGGCAACGAACGTCCTCATCCCCAGGCACTTCGCCCTTTCCTTCCCGAGCTCGACGCATTCACTCGCCACAACCATTTCAATATTTTGTATCTCATCCTCAGGTGAACCACGATCAATTCTTTAGAATGGATTGGTCGTTACATCATTCCTTAGGCTCATCGCACTGAGTCTTGAGTTGCCTGAAGAAACCTTGGTAGAGAAACATACTTTCGAGGGGCAGGCTAAAACATCAGGTATGTATCTTCCTCTGACATCACTGTAGTGGTTCGACGGGCCATAGTCAGGTTCATGAAGTAGTATGCATCTGCATGCCTTTTCGTCTTCCTCCGGTTTAAGAACGCTTTGGTTGTCAGTTACAGGCGCACAGAAGAGGACGAAGAAAAGTCAAAGCACGTCTGGCTGAAGGGCCACACAGGTTTGTCCTACTCACAATACAAAACAACCACTCTGAATCATGATCATGTATCATCCCAGACTTTGGCACTGTGACCATTCTCTGGAGTCAGCCCGTCAGTGGTCTGCAGATCCTTTCCCCAGACGGTAAATGGCGTTGGGTCCGACACATTGACAATGCTTTGGTCCGTCCTCTTCGTTCTTCTCTCGTGGTTGGCTTCATGACATTGTCACTCCAACGAAACCAGGTCATCAATACCGGAGACATGATGGAGTTTTTATCCGGCGGATTCTACAAATCCACCATCCACCGTGTCGTGCAACCACCACCCGACCAACGCGCCTACGACAGGCTGGGCACGTTCTACTTTGTTGCAGCCGACGACGACGTGAAACTGTTGCCCCTCGCACACAGCCCAGTGTTACAGCGCGTCGGTATCGAGCGACGATGCTCTGACGAGGAGGCACCGCTTGCAGAGGCATGGAGGAAGGAAAGGACGAGCTCGTATGGCCGTGTGGCGCTGACGAAGGGATCAGAGAACAATACCGAAGAGGAGGTCATCAAGGGTATCGTCGTGAAGCACTACAACTAAGTGGGAGTGAATCAAGCTTTATGTCTCCATAGCCCATGCATGCACTCCTGGAAATAATGTCTCGGTCATCCGTGGCTGCCATCGTGGCGTGACGTGGCGGTTCCGACAAGTATCTTTTCCGAAGGTCGCTTGATATTCGAAAGTTCAGATCAGACGAGTACTTGGTATGTACTGCTAGCAGCAGCTTACCCGCAACCCGGATCAAACCATAAAGCCGTGCCAACACGTTCGGGGCAAAGCGAAATGTGACCCTCGGTTGACCCACTTCACGATAGTGACCCCTACCACGTCTGCTATGTAGTATAGTATGTACTAGGGTGACACTGCAGTTCGGACGTTGCAAGGTGCCTCGCTGTCTGGCAGGCAGACGTTTTTCTCAACCTACATCCAATGACACGGATTACCAGAACTTGCCTCCTCATACATCATGATAGAACCACGGTGTTAAAGACTGTCACAAGATAACTGAGGGGGTCGGCGAGGACGAAGAAGAATTTGAAACAACAACCACTTCACGCTTCTTTGTCTTTGGCAAAGCGTTGGCATCTGCCAATATGTTTCAGATCGACGTCAGAGGGAAAGAAAACTTAAATCCAAAGTGTCCGCCGAAGCGGCAATCTCGCCAACTTGAACGTGTGGGTCATGCCGCCTGCTTCAAAAAGCCGCCGGGGGAGACGAGGACCTAGTACAAGGTGAACCATAGAAGGGCATGCTCAGGGCAGGCCAGGGTCGAGTGTCGACGCATAATGTTCGGTTCCGAGACCTCGTTTCGGAGGTGATGGGGTCGTCTGGCCACGGTCACCAGACAAGATCGTCTATCGACGATTTGCCTCATAGACGGTCCGATCACCAGACCACCCGCGACCTGGGGCTCTGGGCATCATCATCATGTTGTTACCTGGACCGTGCACACAAAGGAGTGTGCTCATAGGCCTGGGGAGCTTACTTCAAGTTCCCATCGAGCAGCAAGAATGAAAGGAAGCGGTACCTGCGCCATACCTGCGCGTAGTCTACGACACGCAATGTCCAAGAATGGTGAGTAAATAAGTGCTCTCCGACAACGTTTTCCATGTATGAATGGTGACAGATAGCGTCCCAATTGGATCTCGACACAATGGTAGGGTCCCAGCGGCACTCGAACCCCTGAGAGGTCGATGTCTACATCAAGGTAGTTATTCGTCACTCCCTGCCACCTTGATCCTGATGGCCCGCCGGATCCGGTTGATTCTGAGCCTGGGGGCCACATGTATACGAGCCGGCTAAGTGGAGCGGAATCCGTCGTTCTATTCTATTCATACATTGACATGATTTGCTTCATCAAGACACTGTCCAAACAATAGAGAAAAATCATCAAGCCGCATCTGAATCGCAATCGCGGCGCTAAACGTGGAGCTCCGTCTCACTGTGGCTCAGAAAAAGACACGAGCGGGAATGAAATCCCCGTTTAGCAACATTGGTTGATCCTGCGGTGGGTACAGCCTATGCAGGATCGAGAATGTGTCGCAGGAGGTATCGTAAGAATCCTCCTGCGTACGCATTCTCTTTTGGAAAGTACTTCCCCGTCATGCGAGTGTATTGGGACAGCTCGCGCTCAGACTCGAAGACTTGCACATCTTGGCCAGTGACGTCCCTGTCAACGAGGTCGACGAGGTTAACATGCGTTCCACAGATCACCTAGGATTGTGGATCAGAGAAGAGAATAAAGGAGGAAAAATAAGCTTGCCTCTCGACATGCGTCCAAATCGTCCGGGACTGGATCAATGTCCACGATGTGACATAGATTTTTCCACTCTGCAAGATCCTCCTCGTCCGTTCCATAGATTTCGTTAAACTGTTTGACGAGAGCATTCTTGAACTCTTGGTGTGCATCCTGTCTTTCAGGATCGTCCCGGTCCCAGCCGAACTCGTCGCAGAGGCGATAGAATTCGTGAGAAGCTGACTCCGTGGCGTTATACTCGAACTGCGGATAGCGGCCTCCAAAGAACTCTTCGAGCGGTGACTGGAGTGCATGTCCGCGATACTTCCTACCACGTCTCTGTTTCTGGGAATAGCTGGAATCAGATAACGGATTATGAGACTCAAGTGCGGCTCACCTGCCTTTTTCTGGATGGCATTGGTGAAATACGCCGTGGGGTCGTTGAAGTTGAAAGGAGACGAGGAAACCTTAGTGGCGCACAGTGAGTTTGCATGCGGATGCTTGATACCCTTGGCTGATGTCATTCACTGACCTGGTAACCCCTGAAGGCCTAAAAGCTCTAAGTGCTAGCATTTTCCCGATACCAGTCCACTTAATGGATGAAGTGACCTACTAACCGTTTTCGCAATCTGATGATGGGCTGTAAGTTCGAGATAAGGTTATGTTTGGTTGTCGATGAAGTGACCCGAACGTTGATTAGATCTATTGTTTTCGCAAAATATGGTTTCGAGATCCTAATGCACACGTCGGCGCACACTCTTGACCCGGTGCTATTCCGAGAGAAACCATTCTCGCGGTTGCACTTCAAGTGACCGGTAGAATCGACATTCATCAGACATGCCTCGACGTCATACGATTCTAGTATCCTCACACTCTTCACCTCTTTGACAGGACTCCGAATCTCTACTAGCAAGCTATGACGCCTCCCTCGTTCACCGTTATCGGGACACCCTTTAGCACATTCACGCGCACCATCACGCTTGCACTGACCTACAAAGGCATCACCTTCAACCAGGTCCGTGTCGTACCCCACTCTGACACCGCCTACGAACACCATCCGTTCGGATTCCTGTCCACACTCGTCATCCACGAGCTCAATGGCCAAAAAGTCGATCTCAAACTGAGAGAATCTCAGGCGATCACGCGGTACATTGATCGCGTCGGACCAGAGCCTACACTCACGATTGCCGACGGCGACGGACATGCCGTCGTCGCAGAGCAAATGTGGGAATTCGTCAGTTTCGTCGGGGCGTACGGTGAGTTGAGATGCATCTTGTATTTGGAGGCGAACGTCTGTCCGTGCAATACACTCACTGTACATGACCTGGCTGCGGCATGTTGATCGGATCTGATTCTGATTCTGATGCTTCGCTTTTTTACAGGCTTTCCCGCTGTGGAAAATCAAACCTCGCGTCACAGCCACCGACCAAGGCACCCCATCAGCAAACGTGCCCAAACCTAGCACCACCTCGGATGAACCCGGCGGTTCTGGCAAACCTACCTAGGGCTTGCAAGATCTAGTAGAGCCTATTAGTACTTGACCACAATCGATGCGGAGCGCGTCGCATCCATGCCAGATCTAGCAAGGGCTAGCACGAACTAGTTTGATAGCATGTATCATAAGTCATACAAAAATTGCAAGTGTACTACTATCAGACGAAAATGCGCCGCGGCCCATACAAGATAACCTAAGGGACATTCAAAAGGTATCCTCGTCATCCGGACCCCCTGCATCTTCATCGCCAGAGCCCTCGTCGCCGCCGACCACTTGATCCAATCCACTATAACCAAACTCGTCCATTTCATCATCGAATTCGTCGTCAACCAGCTGTTCACCATCTTCGACCTCAATGCCTTCCATTTCTGATCCATCTTCATCGCTCTCCTCGTCGCTTTCTTCCTCGGCACTGCTGGAGTCATCCATGGGGACATCTTCACTGCTTTCTTCAGTTGCCTCTTCGGACAAGTTGCAATCATGTTCGAAGGTAAAAGGTTGCTTGTCGAGGGTCTCGCGGTCGTCGAGAAGGCAGCATGTTGCCTCGCGAGTCGACTTGTGTCCAACTCCACCACCTCGGTGCCTCATAAACATGTCCCTGTCCACGAAACTAGAGTAACCGTAGTTAGAAATGTTTTCAGACAATGCAACATAGGGCTCACATATTTACGAAATACCAGTCCCAGTCTTCATTGTTCTCGGACTCGTTACGGGCAATTGACGGCGGTAACAAGGCAGTAGTACGGCCATAGCGAAAGGCCGGAATTAAATGTACGCCACGGATAACATCGTCGGGGCTGATGAACCCGAATGCATTGGCAGGGTCGTCATGTGGATAGAAGCCAATACATGGGAGGCGTCGCACAGCCCAGCCGAACTTCAAGTTCATATTACGGGCGAACCATCGCACCCATAGGATGTCAATGCGCTTGGGTGCTTGATCCTGCATCTCTGAGCCACGATACCGCACTTCGACATGAAAGACCCCAATGATCCGAGCGTACCAGTAGGGGTGGGCGTTATTGTCATCCTCGTTTGAAAGGACCATGATGTCAGCGTGTGTACGTGGGTTGAGAGAATCTTGTTCCCGCCGAAGGTCGTATGTAGTATAGTTGACACGTAAGACCTGGTGTCGGTAGATGCGATTGTTGATGAAGACGAGCTTGTTACGTTGTGCTTGCGTGAACTCTTCGTCGTCATTTCCAAGGAGACGCCCGAGTATGTGGTTCTTCAGCTTGGGCAGAAAGTCCTACACCAGCCCAGGTGTGAGTTGATTTGGCACTGCTTTCGAGAAGGCCATATAGCCACTTACCTTCAAAGCCGCGTCATTTCTGTTTTGCAACAGCCATGCACTAATGTCCCAATAATATTTCTTGCCCTGTGCCATCTGGTAGTGAGCTTCTGGAGGAGAATTCGGTAGCGGTTCTTGGTCTGCGGGAGGAAGCGTGGGTTGTTCCGCATCCATTGACGGCGCATGTGCTGTGCATCCCTTACCAGTTGCTAGTACACGGTTTGCCTCATGCATCCTATGAAGTAACCGCTCGCGTTGTTGGTGTTTCGCAATTGCACCAGTAAAAGCGTTCTTGTTTGTCCTTGAATAGAATCGTTTGACGCGGTGGTGTTCCCGCTCCCCCTATAGGTGTTCTCAGCGTGAATTGAACTATTTGGCAGACCAATCACTTACGACCTCTGTCGAATAGTTGTCTGTGGTCCCGTACCGCCAGATAGACGTTACATAGTCCCCAAGGGCATGTAACTTGTACGTCGACATGTTGAAATCGCGGAGCTTGCGGGCCGAAGGTGTATTACTGGCACTCTGTGTTTTCGTCGAGCCCTGCTTGGTTTGGGCATCTCGGGCCTTCCGTCGGACACGCGCAGCAGTCTCACGGGGGAGGTCATATGTCTTGAACTTTGCACAGCAATTGCGAGAAAATTTCCGAAAAACTCGACCAAGGTGAATTGTGCTATTTCCGAAGTGGAATAATGTGGTCTCTGTGTGCATTCGAAGCTTCCCGAATGCGTGCCACATAGCGAGCTCGAATAAGAGGTCGAGGATAATAGTGTTGTAGGGGTTAGAAAGTAATCCGTCGAAGACAGGTATTGCGCACTAAGCTTGCATGAGCGTTTGGATTAGAGAATCATCGTGCTAGAGCGTACCAGAAGTATATCTTCGTAGTCTCTAGCACCCAGTTTGGTGAGGTCGGAAACGTTCGAAGCAAACCCACGGATCGTGTCTCTACCAAATGTGGGCACTGATCGGAAACTTGTAAAAGTTAGGACCCGCCCGATGTAATAGTAATACAAACACCTACCGAGCATTGAACTCCTGTATCTCACCTTGCTCGAATAGAATTCGAATGAGATGTGTGATTGTTGCTTTCCAGACACCAATTTCGAATTCGTGCATGAAGTCGGGCACAAGCATTGAATAAAAGTTGAAGCCAAATTTCGCGAGTTTCTCGGAAAAAGCATTCTAGACAATAGGTGAATCAGTAGCGTGATATATGTTTATCAGCGCAGCAAATACATACGCGTGTCGGGACAAGGGACTTGGCTCCAATCACACCCTCGACCGCCTTGCTCACAATGCCACGTCCATATTCGAAAATAGCCTTGCGTACATGTTCGATTGACCGCCGACGGGGTTCATCATCTACACGGGCCATCTTACCACGCACCCATCTATCGAGTTTTGTTCCTAGCTTGTAGATCTTGTCCTTGTTGATTAGGCATCGTGGGCAAGGACACCTTCCCAGAAACTTCATGCAGCCGAGGAGAATCCTATCGGAATGGCTCTGGTGAGTTAAATAAGGGTGGTAATGGGAATCACACTTCTCTGGATAATCTGCGGCATATGTAAATAGCCGCAGAAAGACCCGACATAATATACCATCCAGACACTTGACTATAATTCCATGCTCGTAGGCGTCGACGAAATCGGAGTCGAATAAGAAAAGCCAAATCGCTTGCATGAGTTCACGCTTGCAGTGCGTTAGCACCGCTGCAGTTGCACTCGTGCCGAACGTATTTGTGTAAAAGTCTTGAATTTTATCAGGTAGCTGGGATATTGTCAGTTCTGTCTTTGATGCGACAATCTTAAATAAAATTACCTTCGGAATGTACGCCAGATGATGTGCAGCAAACGAATTTGGCTTTGCGCGAGTGTACTTTGACTGATTTCCCAGGAATAAGTACACGGGCCAGAGCGCAGCATTGCCGAAGTTTGCGAGATGAGTTGAGTCAGACCACAGCATGATTGCGGCGACGATGGTTTCGAGATTGCATCCTGGGACTTCAGGAGGCTTAGAATCAACCTTCTGGTATTCCTCAAGCATCACGTCGGCGGTGTATAGTTCAGTTATTACACGTTCAGGAGGGCGTGTCTTGTCTGGCTGCCAAAAAATCTTGTATGGTGCATGGTGGAACGTACGGGCCGCGGGCTCCTCGAAAGCGGACTTGACAACCTCTGTAATCTTCCGATAGTGTAGTCCCTCCACACGAAACTCAGGTGCCATATCTTCTGCCTGTTTGACTTTGTCACAGGGCAACCGAATGGAAATGGATGTTGTATGCCAACCGTCTGAGTTAGAGAATGACGAAGGGTTGTCACTGGGAGGGTTATCAAGCCGTGCAGTCTCACGTCGAGCATTGAATTGACGGAGATCATTGGAGTCGAAGTCGTCAGCTAGGATCACATCATGAACGAGGTGGTTAAGGTCATTGAGGGATTTCTGGGTTGCACTATCGTAGAACCAGCTCATAAGTCGCCAGACGCTCGCATTCAAAAATGGGTAAAAGTAATTTTTCTGGAGAGCGTGAAGAGGTGAAGTCCCTGGTCCCCTACTGAGCAGCTGTGCATCTTCATTGTCCTCGACATGCTGGAATGCTGGGCCATCACAGAGGTGCTCAAGGAGGGTGACGTTTTCTGGGTCATGTGAAGGGAAGTGACCAGGGAATTCACGGAATAGATCGTTCGCGTCAGGTTCTGTGCGGAGATGGAGGGTGGTATTGGTTGGCAGTTCTTGGCTTGTGGCGGTCTCCGTGGTGTCCATCTCAATATCTGACGGAACAGTGGGAAAATCGTGGTCCTCCACAGAGTCTGCAATTGGAGGGGCTGGTACGGGGATGGGTAAGGGTGGAGGGTCATCACGGTAACGCTGCGGTAAACGACGATTGCGGCTCGGAAGACCTGATGGGCGACATTCAACATTCTCGCTCAGATCAGGCCCATCAGCTTGAAACTATGGTGATGTTCAATGTAAAATGGCAATGACAGTGATAGTTTAAACGTACCGAGAGGGCCTGATATTCAGCAAGTCGTTGTGCTCGCAAGGCATCCTGCTCTCTCTCCAACCGATCTCTCTCTGCCTGTCTCTCTTCTTCAGCACGGAGCCTCCTCTGTTCTTCTGCTGCTGTACTCTGGG
Organism: Boletus reticuloceps; assembly: GCA_018397855.1. Lineage (NCBI taxonomy): Eukaryota > Fungi > Basidiomycota > Agaricomycetes > Boletales > Boletaceae > Boletus > Boletus reticuloceps. The sequence goes on from JAGFBS010000034.1 coordinate 331,447, forward strand.
CATGTTCTCGGCGCTTTTGAAGGAGATCAGTGAAACCAGATTGATTTTTGTGACACCAGCGTGAGGTGTGGAGAGAAAGACCGTGTTCTCCTTTAACCCGTTTCCCACAGGAGGGGCAGACAATTTCAGCCATCACGATAGAATGGGATGGGAAGTAATCAATATTGCATCTCGCCGTCCTGCATGAAGTGGGGAGGGTTGAATTGTCAGCCAGAATTTGTTCCGCTCTCTGCAAAACAGCCGTGTCAAAATATTATATAATACTGTATAGTTCCATGTGACTCGGTCAGAAAACCTTGCGACTTCTGTGTGATTAGCTTCGCGTCCTAACTCTCACCATCATGTCTCATGAGGCACAGATCGACCCGATGTTAATGGAACCACCCACCTCCACAAACGCTGGTGCGAATAAGCGTAAAGAAAACCTCACCGATGAGGTAACAAATGGACGAAAGAAAAAAACCAAGTAAGTGTTGTCAATGTCCGAGTCTGTAAGCTAATTAGGCCACGAAGAACTTCTGGGAGCATCACTGACTCTGATAAGGCAAAATATGAGCTCGTCGGAAGAAAACTCGTGTGCCTTTTGTACCCATTTGGATCCCCGAGAACTGCGATCAACATCGGACTCAAGGTTGAATCTGGTCGCGAGAATGAGCTTGAAAAGTGAGTCGCATCGATTTCTGCATGATAGTAGTGGTGTTTCTAACAGATCTAATAGTGATTCAGCCGAGATCGTGCGACACCATCGGTTTTACGAGGGGATCCTAACCCACGCGCTAGGATTGGCCGAAGAACTCAACAATCCAAGGATGGAGGCGAGAGAGTTACAAGATATATGCACCTGGGTAAGTGAGTACATGCGCATATATCCGACATCCAACTTCGTACGTCTACTAGATAACGAAGGGTATGAGTGACCAGCGTTCAACTGACCTTGGGTCAGTCAAACATGCTGGCCTGGGGTATTTATTCTCCAACGGCAAGGTACTCGATGAAACAACCCTTAAAGGACTCCCTGTGAGGGGAAGCAATCTAGGTCACTTGCGATAGAGAACAGAGGACTGTTGAAGCAGTGAGTCGGGCACCGGTATAACCTTTGAGGGGAAAGACCAAGAGAACAAGACTAGTGTTCTCCGGGCATGGCATTGGGGTTTATATAGTAAATACATGAGGGCACGGACCATGCAGTGCTACTACTACATATGGTAAGTATTGGAGAACATGAGGGAAGTGCATGTAGCGGACATGCGTCGTAAGCATGTATAGCTATGCCAGCATGCAGCTTGTGCGTGTATCAAATGGAACATGCGTCGTATGCATGTAATGCATGAGGTTGCAACGTGTTTGCAATGTGATCGAGAAGCATGGATGTGGGAGATTAAATAGGCATGTGTGCATAGAAGCAATAGAGCGGAGATGAAAGGAATGCATGGAAGGCGTGTCGAACGCGATAAATAAGAAATGGTTCTTGCTAAGTCCACGTTTGGACTAGCGATCGCAGCGATCGTAACACTTTCCTCGTCTTATGGTCAGACTCCGAATGACCTAAACGATAACCCGTGGTGACAACATGTCGTAGAGACCTGTGAGGGCTCGACGTGCAAGCTTCTTGCGTATACTCTTCTCGAAAGAGGTTGATGTTGGTTCTTCTGGGTGCGTGGTGTGCGTGTCGTAAGCGTGAAATAGGAGGAACTAATAAAAAGAACCGAGAAATCAAGATATCCACCCCCGTCCTAAAGATTGACTTCCAGGCAATCAAGGGGCATGCGCAGCGTACGCGCGGCGAAAGCGTGTCGTGAGGAACAACATGTTCCGGAATAAAAACATCGTGGTGTGGAGGCGCAACATAGCCCAATAAACTTTTAACTTCGTGGCAGCCGCGTGTCGTATGCGGAGATTGACCGTCAATAGGCAACATAGCCTCGTGTACCGTGTGCGTCTGTGTGTGGGAATCCAAAGCGTTCACCGATAGGCACATCATCGTGGTGTGACGTCATCTGCTTCTGCGTGACGTCCAGGTGCGTCGTACTTCTTTATATGAAAAAGGGTCCTGTCATTGGAGAACAGAGCGTGCGCTCTAGTCTTCTCTAGGGAAAATAACTGAAAGGGTTTATGCAGTTTAGCCTCGTGCTTGGGAGGTATCTTGTGGCGTAATCCAGTTTATCCTCGTGGCTGGAGGTAACGTCGGGCTGTCCAGTTTATGCTCATGGCTGGAGCAACGTGGGTACTTCATGGAATGTGATTCGCTTCTACGGTGGCGTCCGGTTATGTCATATGGTGTCTAGCGCTTTGCTTGTGACTCTTTCTTGTAAAGGAGAGCGAAGTGCGCTTTCCAATCATCGTACGTCATTCCCTGTACTTTTGGGGAGTGCGTGAAACTTGTGTTTGTGTCGCGACGTTTGCAACTCCTTTTGTGTGCTCCGCCAAGGTATTTACAATCTGGACATTCCAGTTTCGGCTTGGGGCAACGTGTGACTAAGTGATCATCACCACAGTTGTAACACCGCATTGGTGCACGTGAAGATCCTGAAGAGGAAGGAGAAGGACGGCGTGTCATTACGTCTATGTCCATTGCATGGGGATCTGTGAATCTGTGTCGCGTGCTGAGTAGGAAGCGATTCATTTGCTCCCGTGATCCGACTTCTCTTATCCGTGTGAGATAGTCATTCACCGTGTCAGGGCGAGGTCCTTCTAGGACGATTCGTTCTATGATGGAGTGGCGGACGTTCCGCTCAATGATTTCGATCAGGTGGGAAGCATCCATCCCGGCCTGTGGTTCATAACGTTGGAAATCGACGATCCAATCATCTATGGGGGTCGTTTCCGTCTGTATAAGGGCTTGCAACTTCTGTCTTGCCCATTCTTGTTGGTTTACGGAACGGAATAGAGCTTCTAGCTCTTCTGCTAATTCGTCCCATGTGTACGTACCGCCGTTCCATAGGCGATTTAATCTGGAGCGGGCAAAGCCGCCTGCCTTCTTTCCAGTTAAGGCGTGAGAGTACAGCGGTCACTGCTTTCTGTGAACCGTGTGGGAATATGATGGGGTTTTCGGCAATCCAGCCTTTTATCTTTGTCCACCATTCCTCAAACTTTGCCTTTGACCCGTCGTAACTTCCAGGGTCTTGGAACGTTTTGCTCATCTTTGGCACTGCCGCTTGTGCATTTGCTTGTGCCTGTTGCTGCAACGTCTGCAGAGCTCGTATGTTGTGACTCTGTATGTCTCGTTCTGCGAGAAAGAAGTCGAAAAAGGCTAGGAGTTCCTGCGTTAAGACTCCGTTTATGTTTTGTGATACGAGTCTCTGCTCAAAGAGTCCTCGATCGAATGACGCCATTGCGTATGGTTATGTGACGTGGGTAAGGGTTTCTTCTTCGTACGAGCGGGGTAAACGTATTCCGCCGTGTGGGGTACTGTGATGTGGTGTTGGGACGTATGTGTCTCTCAACGCTTCTTCGTGGGGTATGGGATGCGACTGTACGCTCCCGTGGACTTCTGTACGTCCGTAACGCGGGTGGGGTCTCTTTGTGGCTACTGCGCTTGGCCGATATGCGCTGCCTTTGCCTCCGTACTTCGTGTGATGGCTTCGAGGGTTTACTCTTTTAACGACTCTCTTTGAGACGACCCGAACCACTCCTGAGTCTTTGATACGTGCTTCGTGGATGAGGGAGCTACGATCCTTCTACGGCGTGGTGCGGTAGGAACTTCTTGGGGTCTCCAGCAATCTGCGCGTCCAGTTGTCTGCGAGGGTGCTTCACGGATACTGCGTCAACAGTTCTAGTGCAAGCGAGGTAAATGAGAATAGTCTTGTTCTAATGAAACAACCCTTAAAGGACTCCCTGTGAGGGGAAGCAATCTAGGTCACTTGCGATAGAGAACAGAGGACTGTTGAAGCAGTGAGTCGGGCACCGGTATAACCTTTGAGGGGAAAGACCAAGAGAACAAGACTAGTGTTCTCCGGGCATGGCATTGGGGTTTATATAGTAAATACATGAGGGCACGGACCATGCAGTGCTACTACTACATATGGTAAGTATTGGAGAACATGAGGGAAGTGCATGTAGCGGACATGCGTCGTAAGCATGTATAGCTATGCCAGCATGCAGCTTGTGCGTGTATCAAATGGAACATGCGTCGTATGCATGTAATGCATGAGGTTGCAACGTGTTTGCAATGTGATCGAGAAGCATGGATGTGGGAGATTAAATAGGCATGTGTGCATAGAAGCAATAGAGCGGAGATGAAAGGAATGCATGGAAGGTGTGTCGAACGCGATAAATAAGAAATGGTTCTTGCTAAGTCCACGTTTGGACTAGCGATCGCAGCGATCGTAACACTCGAGCCACCCATTGCAAAGTCGGAGGACAAGTCGATGCGCGGATTTAACCACCCAGAGATTGCACGTATGCTGTGCCCTCGAAAGAAGCTCGACGTGTTCGACGAAGATCCTGACACGTATGTAATATTTTTAGGGATTCAATTAGCTTATTTGTTTTAGGATTATCGGAGCGCTTCAAGAGGGTACAATCAGAACGACAGCGGGTAATTGGCCGACGTGTTTCTATGAAGAGGGAGTATATGATCCGGAAAACAGAGCGGAAGGTCTCTTTCGTGGCCATGCCGCTTTTCGGGTAAGTTTTCGCTTTCGATCCGAGCAGCTACTAATGGCCGTGTACAGTTTTATACGCATTTATTTATTGGGCCGTCAGCAGCATCAAGCAACACTGTTACTTCGAGTTCATCCAAGATATCGAAAAACCGTGCCTGGGGCCTCACTGAGGTTACACCATCCATCATTGCATACGTGCATGTTCTGGTGAGTCCAAGTCTGTGTCACGGCCTCATTGACTGATGATGCTCGGCAGCTCTACTTTACCCTGAGCACTGCTCCGCGATGGTGCATGGCAATTGGCCAGATGGATTTAGCAGAGATGGCATGGGCAATCATCGAAATGTTCGACGATAAAGACGACTGGACCAAGGCAACATTAGCCTGGTGGAATTCGTACGTGTTTTTATTTACTTTCACTGACAAATCCAACTGTTATTAGTCGGGCTTTCCCAAAGGGCCATGGATCTTGCAAGGACACGGATTCTGACGATGATACAGCGAAGATTCGTGCTCAGCGGAAGAAGACTGTGCGGCATACACCCAATCAAGTACGCGCCGCAGAGGCAATTGAATTTGCGACTCCACCGCCCGAGGCCCAAGAGGTTCCATCGTCTGGGGATCCGAGTGTCCCGTCATCTGGGGATCCGAGCGTTCTGTCGTCTGGGGATCCAAGCGTCCCGTCATCTGGGGATCCGATGTCTAGGGATCCGAGCGTCCCATCATCCGGTGATTCAAGTGTCTCAAGCATCTTCAGTGGGAGTGCTGCCGCTACCGGCGGCGCTACGATCTACTCTGACTTGTCTTCATGCACGTCAGACAATGAAGTCGACTCCACCCCGACGGTGTCCAAGACCACTGATACCGCAGTTCCATCCACCAGCACAACCACCGTGACATCAACCCCATCGCTGGCCCCTTCGGTGTCTCACCCGTCCACTGATTCCGTTGAGCCAAAAAGGAAGGGCCGTGCACCTGCTACCAAGAAACCTCGTCGCCGGGGCGGGAAGAAGTCAAATGGATTCTGATTACATGCATTCTAGAACGTTTCATCCACTCTCTGTCATCGCTCTCTGCTTTCCGTTGTTCTCCGTCGCACTCCATCATTTTTATTGATCTCTGTCGCACTCTGCTGTTTTCCGCTGCTCTCGATCACTCTCGATCAGCTTCCATTGCTCTCTGCTGTTCGCCGTTGCTCTCGATCACTCTCCGTCAGCTTCCATTGCTCTTCGTGATTCTCTGCATCTTGGGACTCGGGCGCTGGTATTACTAGTGTTGTGATTGTGTATTAATAAGTGAATATGATTTCGTGGCCGTACAAGGACTAGTGTGCCTATTGGTAGCTTGCAAGGAAGTGAGAATCTAGCAAGGACTAGCAAGGCCTAGCAAGGCGAGGAATTTCGAGCGACGAAATCTATATCTGTAAGACTGTACTAGGTCTAGCTAGGGCTAGCAAGGCTTTGCTAGGAGCAAGGACCTATTGTATTCTAGCTAGAATGGCACGTTACTTGCAAGACATAGCAGCAGCGTGCAAGAAAGTGTATTTCCGGGCTAGGACTACCAGATCTAGGAGCCCTTTTACGGCCTCGTATGGTCTAGCTAGGCCTTGCTAGATCCAGGCGCGTTTGCTGATGCCTCTCCGACGCCGAAATCCGTCGCACCATCGCACCCGCCGTCGCCCAACTCCGTGCATTCCTCGACAAAATCGAGGCGCACATGTCCCCAGAGGGATACGTTTTCAGCGAGAAACTGAGCTGGGCCGACTTGTTTCTCTACCCGCTTTTGGCGGATCTGAGGGCTATACCAGAAGGGGAGATATTGAGCCCACGGCTTGTTGGGTGGATGGACTGTTGGAATTATCAATCGCGCGCGCAGCCACGACGTCGGACCGACCAGATAACTGGTACGCACGCGGCACGCACCCGCTACATTCCCGCGTATGTTCTCTCTATTGTAGATACATAGCTTTATCATTCTGTGAGCACATTGACCGTCTCGCGTACTTAATGATTCGTCAGTCCTGTGCCCGGATCCACCAAGATCCTTTTATCTCCTTTTCGTACTATACATTTCTTCTCGTATATAAGATCCTGGTTCTTTGTCGAACACCTCAGTCCGTTATACACGACGACTGAGGTGAGTTACCTAGTATTCTCCTTACCTACTCGAGCTAACCCGTACATAGTATTGTTCCTCGATAGGTAAATACCCGAATATATTAGTCCGTTATACACGACGACTGAGTATTGTTCCTCGATAGCCGTTGCTCGTTATCTCTCGCCACTTTCCATATTCTCTCAGGTTATGAGCCCTGAGTTTCCCAAACTCTGATCAAGTCAAACCGCTTACCGTGCTGCCATGTCCGTTGTCCCTGTCACCACCGACACTCTTCCGAGCAACGTTCCCAAGCTTGATGTCAAGGGAACAAACTGGGCAATATTCACATTCCGTTTCCAAGTCGCTGTCGAGGCCAAGGAGTTATGGGACCATCTAGATGGGACCACAACCTGCCCGAGCCACCCTGCCCCTATGACCGCAGAACAGCAAGAAGAAGTCAACAAGTGGAAAAAGGACGAGCGAATGGCAAAGCACTTACTTGCTCAGCGAATTCCGGACTCGACTGCCTTACGAGTCCAGAGGAAGGCAACTGTGGCCGAAATGTGGGAAGAGATTAGCAAGGAATACACGGAGAAAGGTGCATACGCACAAACGGACCTGCGTGCACAATTTCTCGAGTCGCGGCTTGCAAAGGGAGCTGACGTCCGCCAATTCCTCGATGGGCTGCGAACAAAGCGGGAGGAATTAGCTGCTGTTGGTGTGGAGATCGACGAAAAGGACTACCGCTCGACGATCATTAAATCCTTACCAAATCACCTTGCCAACTTCGCATCGAGCCAGCTCACTGCAGCTCGACTATTCACGACTGCCAAGACCCTCGACCCGGATGTCCTGATTTCGGTGATAACCGAAGAAGCCGAACGTCAGAAGGCGAAATATCCTACGCGTAGCGACACGAAGGACCGTGACCGTGACGAAGCGATGGCTGTGGTACAGTCAGGAGCATCACGAGGACGCGACAAGGGAAAACGAGGAAATGGGAGGAGGAACCCACCCAAATGTTGGGAGTGTGGATCTACGGAGCATCTCGCAGCTTTCCACAAGAAAGGGACAAGCGAAAAGAAGCTTACCATGACAAATACAGCCAATATCGCTGAGTGCGATAGCGACTCGGATGATGGTGTTTTCGGAGTCTCTGACGACTCAAGTGATGATGAATCCATCCCGGGCTTGTTGCCGACTGAATCGGATGACGAGGAAGAAGAGGGAGAGGCAGATGACTGGTTCTCAGTCACGGATGAGGACGTATTCGACGACATCTGGGATCTTGAAGAATCGCGAGCGCTGAGAGTCGAGGACGAAGTGTCTGTCGACTGCGCTGACCCCGCTGAAGAACCGGATAATGTTGCTATGGAAGCAAGTGACGAACGCACCTCTGCCTGCCAGATCGAGGTATACGACTCTGGAACGACACGGCACATCTCCCCATATCGCGAGTGTTTCGAGAACCTCACAGATATCCCCAATAAATCATTTACCGCTGCAAATCGTCAGAAATTTGTTGCAACTGGAGTCGGCGACATGATAATCGAGGTACCGAATGGGTACGACATATCACGATTACGACTTACTGAGGTCCTGTTCTCACCTGAAGTTGGGTACACACTGGTGTCCATCGGTCGTCTTGATGAGCTTGGGCTCTCGACGACATTTGCAGATGGCTTCTGCACGATCCGAGGATCAGATGGCGAAACGATCGGACAAATACCACGTACCACAAAGGGCCTGTATCGCGTCGTGCACGAGCACGAGACTGCCAATGCCACCGGAGAAATGGTGACTGTTATGGAGTTACACCGTCGTTTTGGACACATCGCGCCATCGGTCGCTCGCAAACTTGTCGAAAACGGGTTAGTCAGCGGGCTAAAGTTTGACGAAACAAAAGATGATGGTACCTTTTGTGAATCGTGCATCTATGCCAAGGCAACACGAAAGCCAATCGCCAAGGTCCGAGAGGGTGAACGGAGCCAAAACGTGGGTGCACTTGTCTGGTCAGATGTCTGGGGACCTGCACCAATTACTACGCTTGGAGGGAAGCGCTACTATGTTACCTTCACGGACGACCACTCACGCTTGTCGTACATGTGCACCCTTCGCCAGAAAAGCGAAACGTTTACGGCGTACAAGCATTTCGAGGCCTGGCTTGACCGACAACTTGCGGCGAAGGTGCGCTTGCTCCACTCGGACCGGGGAGGCGAATATCTGGGAAAAGAATTCGTCACATACTTACAGCGCCAAGGCACAACACAGCGCCTGACGGCGCACGACACACCCCAGCACAACGGCGTTGCGGAACGACTAAACCGGACAATCCTTGAGCGTGTCCGAGCACTGCTCCACGCAAGCGGCTTACCTAAGTTCCTGTGGGGTGAAGCTGCACGGCACGTTATCTGGCTGAAAAATAGGACACCTACCAAGGTCCTTGATGGGAAGACAACTTATGAGGTCGCTTTCGGGAAGAAACCCGACCTGAGCCGAGTCCGCGAGTGGGGATCCGAGGTCTATGTCAAGACCGAGCGAGTGAATAAGCTGGGATGGCGCGTTGAAAAGCTTAGATGGATGGGAATTGATGACCAATCCGAAAACGCTTACCGCGTGTATTGGCCGATGAAACGGATCGTTACTGTCGAGCGAAACGTCTATTGGGGACCCTCGCAGCGCAACATCGAGGGGGAGGAAGAAGGGACAAACCCGAGCGATGTCACGCTTGCATATGTAAGCAACCCCCAGCCCCGTAGCGCAAACACCGCCAAACCTAGTCCACCTCCGTCACCTCCGTCGCAACCCCAAGTCACCGTTGCCGCTAAAGCAACCGCAATCCCACATGCTCCTGATCCCATCACTGCACCTCGCCCGAAACGCATTCGTCAGCCCAGCCAGCGCATCCTCGACATCATCAACGGTAAAGCGGCTGACCCCGCTCTGCCCCGTGGTATCCAACTCCCGGATCCAGTAGTCGAGAACCCTGAACCCAACAGTGGCCCTGCCATGCTTGAGGGGGAGGGAATGGCCGATCAAACATTTGTTGCAAACGACTATGATGACGACGTTGAACTCGTTCTCGTGCTAAATGAGACCATTGCCGAGGCCGAAGCGCTCGAACCCGCCTCGCTTGCGGATGCCAAACGACGCCCTGATTGGCCGCAATGGGAACAAGGCATTCGCGAGGAGCTAGCAACACTCGAGAAGGCTGGCACTTGGAAACTCATCGACCCGCCCGTGGGCGCAAATCTTATCGGATCGAAATGGGTATTCCGCGCGAAGAAGGACGCGGCGGGAAACATCGTCAGGTACAAAGCGCGCCTTGTTGCGCAAGGCTTTTCGCAGGTACCAGGTGTCGATTATTTCGACACATATGCCCCCGTTGCCAAGCTTGCGTCTATCCGCACGGTACTCGCTTTGGCCGCCCGTCTCGACCTCGAACTCCATCAGATCGACATCAAAGGCGCGTATCTCAACGGCGAATTGAATAGCGACGAAAATATCTACATGCGACAACCGCCGGGCTACGCTGACCCAGCTCACCCGCGCAGTGTCTGCCGCTTACACAAGACGCTCTATGGACTGAAACAGAGCGGTCGTCACTGGTACCAGAAACTCGTCGAAATTCTCGTCAAACACCTTGGATTCAAGCAGTGCGAAGTCGATCAGGCCGTGTTCATCAAACGAGGTGACAAGACCATCATCATTATCGTCGTACACGTTGACGACTGCACGATTGCTGCATCCACTCTCGCGCTCATCGTTGAACTAAAGGCGCAACTCAGGGACCACGTCGAAATCACGGATCTCGGCGAACTACACTGGCTACTCGGTATTGAGGTCACGCGAAACCGTGAAGAGCGCACAATCGCTCTCTCACAACGATCGTATTTAGAGTCGATCATCCGCCGCTTCGGATTCGACGAACTCAAGCCGGTTTCATCACCCATGGAGCCCCACGTTAAATTAACGCACGCTCAGTCCCCTTCGACAGGTGCCGAATACGCCGCTATGCAGCACATCCCGTATCGCGAAGCTGTCGGTTCGCTTATGTACGCTGCGCTCGGCACGCGCCCCGACATTTCCTACGCCGTATTGACTGTCTCGCGCTTCTCAAGCAACTCCGGAATGCCTCATTGGGAGGCTGTACGTCGGATTTACAGGTACCTAATTGGAACCAAGGATCTACGCCTAACGTACGGAGGAACGAAGAAGCCGCTAGAAGGATACACGGACGCTGATGGCAGCATGGCCGAGGACCGCAAAGCCGTATCGGGCTACGCTTTCCTGATTGACGGCGGCGCAGTATCCTGGGCATCGAAGAAGCAAGAGATCGTCTCGCTCTCGACGACCGAAAGCGAGTATGTTGCCGCGACGCACGCCACGAAAGAAGCGCTATGGCTGCGCTCGTTTATTGGCGAAGTTCTCGCCCCTCTTAATGAGCCTATTACACTTTTCTCGGACAACCAATCCGCTATCGCGCTCGCCAAAGACCACCAATACCACGCTCGTACTAAACATATCGACATCTGTTTCCATTTTATCCGCTGGGTTATCGACGACGGCAAAATTCGCCTCGTTTTCTGCCCTACAAACGACATGGTCACCGACACTCTCACCAAAGCGCTCCCATCCCCGAAAGTCAAACACTTCGCAACCGAGCTCGGACTGCGCACGGCTTGAGGGGGAGTGTTGGAATTATCAATCGCGCGCGCAGCCACGACGTCGGACCGACCAGATAACCGGTACGCACGCGGCGCGCACCCGCTACATTCCCGCGTATGTTCTCTCTATTGTAGATACATAGCTTTATCATTCTGTGAGCACATTGACCGTCTCGCGTACTTAATGATTCGTCAGTCCTGTGCCCGGATCCACCAAGATCCTTTTATCTCCTTTTCGTACTATACATTTCTTCTCGTATATAAGATCCTGGTTCTTTGTCGAACACCTCAGTCCGTTATACACGACGACTGAGGTGAGTTACCTAGTATTCTCCTTACCTACTCGAGCTAACCCGTACATAGTATTGTTCCTCGATAGGTAAATACCCGAATATATTAGTCCGTTATACACGACGACTGAGTATTGTTCCTCGATAGCCGTTGCTCGTTATCTCTCGCCACTTTCCATATTCTCTCATGGACAAGATGGACCAGCTGGATGCTGTTGAGAAAACGAGAGCAGACACGTGGTCTGTCGGTGCACGACCCCCCTGAGCTTGCTAGTGCTTCTCGGAAACACTGTAACGTCTGTTTGATCGTAAATTTTATCTGAGGTTCTGGCTTGATCATTGAACACGGTGGACGTATCGTGTATTCACCTCCCGCTCATCGAAAATAGTCCGGTGTTGGAGTGCGTCGGAGTCGGGCGACAACTTTGTTCTGACGGACTTGAAGTACACTTGCAGGGACGTGGAGGAAGTAAGGGACGATATCGTATGGGCGTGTAACACTGAAGAAGGGGCCGCAGAAGAATATGATTGAAATAAGTCGTTGAAGGTATATAGTAATATGATCGCAATACAATCAAGGCGGATATTGCCCTCGTGTATTTAGTCCGATCTATCTTGAGTATCGCTACTAAGCTATATTACATAACACGACCTCGTGTTTACCCCTGTTTACTACTGTAGCAAAACAAGCAAGGTAATTGGCTTATGTAACCTTCACGCGCTGGACAACAACCATCACCATGGATATGCTCACGCTCACTTGTTGGATCCGTTCTCGGGATCCTGAAGCGACCTTCCAGGTGGAGATTTCAAAGACGGGGACCGTCTTCAACCTTCAAAGGGCTATCAAGGTTGAGACACAAAGCGATGTGGATGCAGATACTCTCCGTCTTTACAAGCCCAAGGATCCCGTATCCCAACCCTATGAGGACCATCTCCGCAAGCTCAACCTCTCGGAGCATGGGAAGTTCTTGCAGGGAGCACAACGGTTATCAAAAGTTTTCCCGGAACCACCACCCGAGGACGACATCCATGTCATAGTGGGTATGTGGCAGAAGCGATTCAAGCTGGTCCTCGCAATTGATTATTGTTCTTCTTCTCCAGTTCTGCCGATAATTACAATTTATTGTTGGTTACGAGGGGGCACTCTCGACTCCAGGTTCCAGGTGAAGATTCCAAAGACGGAGAGCGTCTCCGACCTTCAGGAGGCCATCAAGAACAAGACGCCAACGGTTTTTCGCGACGTGGATGCAAATGCTCTACGCTTATTCAGGATATCGGGAGACGATGATGAACTACAGGAGAGTCTTAACAAGATGGGTGATGGGGAACCACTCCAAGGACTCGCTTTAGAGTCCAATTTCCTGGGTGTGCCGGTTCTCGATCCTTTGCTTGTTGTTGTCGAAGTTTCTGCCACTGGAGGAGGTAGCCCGACCCTTGGTGAGTGTTTCTGACATCTCCTTGCTCTGGCTCAGGATATCTGACGAATACGCTGTCCCCAAGTTCAGGAACCAATTCCTAATGGCGACCGCTTACAAGACTACAAGGATGTCTTTCTTAAAGTGAAGAATTGGGGAAAGTTCGAAGAATCCGATATCCAGAGGAGCCAGATAGAGAAAGCTCAAAACATGGTCATCCCAGACTTTGTTACGACTTTTGAGCGGAAATTGGACAGAAAGCCACGTCTTCCCGTCAATGTGCGCTGTTTCCTCAATCTGTCTGTCTGTTATTCGATTTTGACGGTCACCGTAGCCGCCTGAATTGCACACGTTAGACGCTCTTAGACCATATTTTGAGCTTCCGAGGACTCGATCGGAAGACGGATCTCAGGAGGAAGTGCGCTCTGCTGGCCTATTGGAGGTGATGCATACCGCATATCACGTCGCGCCTTATGAGTGGCAAAGATGTTGGCAACGGCATGGCCTCGTAGACGTCCCTTAAAGGAACATTTTATGGACTTGATCTTCTTTGGCGTGCTCCTTATGGCAGAGAACAGGACGGCCGTCGCTCTGAGGTAAGTGCTCGTTTGGTTGCCCTCTTCCATGTTCATGGCCTTTGCAGGGACAAAAATTGGCCTATCACTGTTGTCGTGAAACGTGATAATGATAATGAGCTACGCCAGTATTGTCCTAGGAGTGACCTTTTGATCTCAAACTCCACTTTTCCTCGGCTGCTTGTGGAGGTTAACTCCACATCACAGCATTCATGGCCTATGGATCTTATCCGTATGATTACAACGGGGGCTTTTGTCGTCCGTTTCGCGAACAAGTTCGTGAGCACGTTCTTCAGAGAGAAGAATTTCGTCCTCTGCGCCGTCTTTATCTGGGACGATGGCGCCGCCACTCGCTATACTTTATTTCAGAACCAGAACGATGAAATGGTATGTTGTACTTTATAATGTAACAATCAACTCTCAGGCTCAGCCGTCGCAGGTTTATTACAACGAACTACAATTATCATTAAATGACCCGCATGGTCGCGCCGAGTTCGCACGCTACTTGTACAACCTTCTTTCCGTAGAATTAGACGGAGACCAAGACTCAACCGTGAAGGACGCAATAGGCGAGCTCCATAGTAGGATCAATGATCGCCAGTTGAAGCCGTTCTACACCAAGAACCCGACCGGTCATGGCAGCAGGAAGCGTCGTCGTACAGATAACAATGACGATCACGGTGCAGGCGGAGGGGATGGAGATGGCCGCGCACAACTTAGAGCACATGGGTATGAGGTGAAACCGGAAGTCATCGTGGATGCCAGCGGCGGCGAATGGGCGCCACTTTCCAAGGTCCTGGCAACCCTCTTCACTTATTCGCCATGCTGACGCTCGACCTCAGATGCCAGATCATATTCTCACCGTGTATCGACCCACGAACTCGAACAAGGAATTCATTGCAAAGAAAGTTCGGAAGGAATCAAACGAGTTCGAGATCTTCAGACTTCTCGATACTATCCCACTCAAGTCTGACCATGTCATCTCGTTGGTCGATTCGTTCAACGGGTGGGCCATTTTACCCAAAATGACCACCGTCGAGGATCACGTTGGTTTCCGAGCCATTCCTGAAAGCAAGGTTTTGCAAGTCTGCCTTGGCCTCATCAAGGGTGTCGCGTACCTTCACGAGCACCATATCGCTCACAGGGATATTAAGCCGGACAACCTTGTTGTCGACAATAACTTCAACTTGAAAATCATCGACTTTGATATTGCAATGCGAGTAGAGGACGAGGACGAGGAGGTCGATGATCAGTGCGGAACACGAGGTTGGACGGCCCCCGAGGTCGAGAAGAGGCACAGTCCAATCAAGGCAGACCGATGGGCTTGTGGACGTGTTCTTCTGTCTCTGCTTGGTAGGTTCGGCAAAGAAGACGAATCCCTGAGGGTGTTTGCGAAGGACCTGATGGCGCTTAATCCCAAGCAGCGGCCATCATTGATTGAATGGGGCAGGTATTCAGCTCCACTGTTTTCGGACGCTGGGAACATAGGGGATTACGACGCAAGAAAGGCCTTGCGACCTCGACGGGACCGAATGGAAGTCGACGGAGAAATCACGAAGTCCCCGAATGTGAAGAAGCAGAGACTTGAGTCGGGCCAGTCATCGACCGGGTCCTAGTCGTTGTATCTATAACGACCATGACCACAACACACAACAAACGACTTGAGAAATTTAAAAAGAAAACCGAGCAGCGATCCGGCAACCCCCCGCAAGCACAGCCACCCAAGGCTTGCGAGGTATGTGTATACTTTCACATCGGATAGATTTTGAGATTGGGTGTCGATCGCATACAGATAATCATGTAGTAGTACTATCATTCGACCGGTGTTGCAAAATGACAGGGAGTTGCAAAACTACGTCCAGCTCACGCAACACCACACTTTTCGGCTCAAATTCGTAGATGTAGAATGAGATAAGATAGGGTAATGCACTCGTATTTTTTTCAAAACTGAGAGAACAGTTCTTCGTCCTTCGGCACCTTATTCATATCTCTGAGCAAGCATTTTTGATAAGGAGAGCCAGGGCAAGACTTATAATGCAAGAGAAAAAATCTGAAAAAAAGCCCATGGATACATTACACTGTCAGCTAACTACTCATCATGATTTTGAGGCAATCATGACTCTGCGCAGCTCCTCGAGTCGGTCAAGTGTGAAGCGTGACATTGCGAAGTGGAACTGGCGGAGTTCAATGGATGTGCTTCGGCAATGGCACAAGCACATGGCAGCGCGTGGCAAACTGGCTGTTCGCACAGCATCGGCATGCCGGAGAATGAACCCACTGTGTGACATGATGTGACACTCCCGTTCGCATGCAGATGGGAAATTTTGCAACTCCCTGTTCATTTGGCCTTTGACAGCGGCATCTCTCTGGCATCTCCATTAGCTTCCTTTCGTGAGTTGTTTCTGTTGGAAGTTTCTGAGTACATCATCAGGTGCAATGTCATGTAATTTTTACATGTACTTTCATAGTAGATACCCGTGCATTTGCAAGTGGGGTTCAGATTTTGCAACACCGAGAGAGGAGAAATAATATCGAGACTCCACCTCTTTCTCTGCAGACAACATTCCTTCTTCAGTCTCACACCACACACCAATTGTCCTCGAATAACAGCCGTTCATGCCGGAACAAAACTTGAGGATTTGAGATATTTCCAGGTTTTCGGGTGAGAGCTTGCTTCGACGGGCAGTGGTGTTGGTATCCTTTCCGGACGAAAAAACGCGCTCACAAGGCACGGAAGACGCCGACATCCAGCGCGACACGGTACAGAAGAGGGAATACATGCTTATGAGCCTGTAGCAGTGTAGGTTACTCGAATGAAAAAGAAGTTGAAACATATCTGCCAATACACTAAAATATCAAAGTCGGCAAGCTCATCCTCGCCCGATATTACCCCTGCCATCCGATACTTTTCAAGTTCAAGTTCCACGGCAAGGCTGTCCTGCTCGGCTTGACGACGTTCCATGGCAACGGAATCTTGAGGAGTTGACATTGGTAGTGTCGGGCTGGGAGAGATACTCCCGGATGAGAGTGAGAGAGCTCCAGTCTCACTGTGGCTCAGAAAAAGACACGAGCGGGAATGAGATCCCCGTTTAGCAACATTGGTTGATCCTGCGGTGGGTAAAGCCTATGCAGGATCGAGAATGTGTCGCAAAAGGTATCGTAGGAATCCTCCTGCGTATGCATTCTCGTCATGCGAGTGTATTGGGACAGCTCGCGCTCAGACTCGAAGACTTGCACATCTTGGCCAGTGAAGTCCCTGTCAACGAGGTCGACGAGGTTAACATGCGTTCCACAGATCACTAAGATTGTGGATCAGAGAAGAGAATAAAGAAGGAAAAATGAGCTTGCCTCTCGACATGCGTCCAGATCGTCCGGGACTGGATCAATGTCCACGATGTGACATAGATTTTTCCACTCTGCAAGATCCTCCTCGTCCGTTCCATAGATTTCGTTAAACTGTTTGACGAGAGCATTCTTGAACTCTCGGTGTGCATCCTGTCTTTCAGGATCGTCCCGGTCCCAGCCGAACTCGTCGCAGAGGCGATAGAATTCGTGAGAAGCTGACTCCGTGGCGTTATACTCGAACTGCGGATAGCGGCCTCCAAAGAACTCTTCGAGCGGTGACTGGAGTGCATGTCCGCGATACTTCCTACCACGTCTCTGTTTCTGGGAAATAGCTGGAATCAGATAACGGATTATGGGACTCAAGTGCGGCTCACCTGCTTTTTTCTGGAGGAAACCTTAGTGGCGCACAGTGACATCAGCCAAGGGATCAAGCATCCGCATGCAAACTCATTCACTGACCTGGTAACCCCTGAAGGCCTAAAAGCTCTAAGTGCTAGCATTTTCCCGATACCAGTTCACTTAATGGATGAAGTGACCTAACCGTTTTCGCAATCTGATGATGGGCTGTAAGTTCGAGATAAAGTATGGTTAATCGAAGAAATTTACAAAGCTGTGCTGTAAATTTGTGAATGGGTCGCGCCTCGGAGAATCCCGGATCGCACTGCTTGCCGGAAATGGCAGTCCCGTTGGCGGACGCGAGAGGTGTGCTGGGCTCGCGCTCGAGCCTCGCGCTGCGCGACGACGAGCGACGGCGAACGACGGCGACGGACGAACAGCTAGCCGGCAGTTCTGGCAGCACGTCCTTGCTGTGGGAGGGGGCGCTTTGCTTTTTTATATCCATAAAACTACTAAATAAACGACTACGAGTAGTCTAATGATCAGAGCAAGTGAACAAGTCGAAACGAAGCCCAAAATCCATTTCGAAGCATGCGGGAGCTTCGGAAACGAGACGCACGCGTCAGCACGCACTGCCGGAGGACGGCGTCGAGGTCCGGAGGTACGGTGTGGCGAACAATGGGGCGGCCCGGGCGAGCGTGCTGGACCGTGTAAATTTTACGGGCGCAGCCAATCAGCGTCCGTTTTCCACGCGTAAATTTTGTAAATTTTCCGGGGTGCCTCACTTATCTCACTTATCTCCCGCAAACGGGGCACTTTACACGCACTTTACAGTAGTCTAGTCCACTTTGCTGCCCATTGCCGCACTCTAAGTAGCTATTCACGCGACACGATACATTCCCCATGCAATACACTTCCCCTCCCGAGGCCGAACGAGCGTTCTTCAGTCGACGAGCGCCGCCACGCGCTGCACGACACCCGTCGCGCTCACCCGACTCGCGCACGAGCGCGCCGGAAGCGACGATCACGTGCACGGAGGGGGAACCCCAAGTCACGTGACCGCTGACACGTGACCACCTTCCATATCGGGGGGGCACCGCGTTGTAAATTTCTCGAGTTTCTTTTTTCGAACGTCGTAAAATGTGAAATCTTATCTCATCTAATATTATAACCACCTGCGACTCGGACCTCACTTGCACACGTCGGCGCACACTCTTGACTTTTATCGTCGCCATGGTCATTCGCGCACCCATCAACCTCCCCAAGTGGCTCACTGAAAATGCACACCTTCTCCAACCCCCTGTTAACAACTTTTGTTTGTATCGAGAGAAGGACTTTGTCGTTATGGCCATCGGGGGACCTAACGAACGGAATGACTATCATGTGAACGAGACCGAGGTCCGTCATTATTAGCAGCCTCTGTCCTTGATCTCATCGCTCCTTGATGTCACACATAGGAGTGGTTCTACCAGTACAAGGGAGGGATGTTGTTGAAGGTAGTCGACGGGGAGACGTTCAGGGATATCAGGATTGAAGAGGGCGAGATGTTTTTGTTGCCTGGTGAGGTAGATTCTCATCTTGTCTTGCGCATCATCACTCATGAGTTGGTCGAACAGCAAACACACCGCACAACCCTGTGAGGTTCGCAAGCACAATCGGGATCGTCATCGAAGCTACTCGTCCAGCGGAATCAAAGGGTGAGCTGGCATGATTGGTACTGATTCTTACCGTTACTAACACGGTTTAGATACACTGCAATGGTACTGCCGGGAACCTGTTCATTCGAAGCCGACCATCATTCACAAGGAGAGTTTCCACGTCACGGATCTCGGGACACAGTTGAAGCCGGTAATTCAGCGTTGGCAGAACAACGAAGAGCTGAGAACGTGCAAGGAATGTGGTACGGTTGCGCCTCCCATGTAGATTCAAAATTCGTTAGTTAGCCTGCGGAGCTTGAATGAACATTGACCTGAATGACCACCCGAATGTGCCACTTGGGAATGGGCACCCTCACTCACATACCCATCCCGCGATGCCACAATATGCATGAACTCCCCGCTGCGGCGACAGAGCGCGCTCGGGTTCAAGACTTGCTTTCCCGGGGAGACCAGCTCACCCTCGAAGCAGAGATCCAAACACTCTCAAAGCACCTCCTGCACGGGCTTGCATACACCGTTGGCTCTGCACTCAGTTCAGACCCACCCACACGCAAAAAATGTCTGTCCGCGTTCACGGCCTCGGCCACCAACACGGGGCTCATGGCAGGTGCAAAAGCGTGGTCAAAACATGCACATAGATCGGGCGATGCTGAGGGAGACCGTGTGGGGTGGTGGGGGGCACAGCCCAAGGGCCCAGTCGCGTCGATCAACGAACGGGCGCTGGTGCTGTTCGACAAGGTGATGGTCAACGCGACGTGGCGAAATCTACACTGGTTACCGCACCGAGTGCTGGTGTACGAGGTCAGAGTCGAGGAGGGCTATGGAATGCGTTGGTCGCAGGATCGTAAGCAGCTGGTTGGGTACGAGGGCGGATCTGTAGACACGACGCCGTGGATGTTTCGCGGGTTCGTAGAGCCAATGATGGAGAATGGGCATGAAGTCGGGTTGAGACAATAATAGCTAAGAGCTGCTACAAGTGACAAGTAGATACACGTGACCGACTCCTCGGGTCGTTCGGAAGTGTTGGCCTACACCCTGTCGACACTCGAACATGGATGGACAGCGCAAAAGTGGTCGTTATGCCCATGCCGAGGCAATTCTTGGTTCAGAATTCGTCGGTCGTCTTGCGGATACCAGAGTCTTGTTAGTCGGGGCGGGTGGAATTGGATGCGAACTCGTCAGTCTTTGTTTTTCACCACGAAACCGCCTTTCTGACGCTCGTTTGCGTGCAGACCTGAATAGACAGTTTCTCTTCAGGAAGAAAGATGTCAAACAGAGTAAGGCCATGGTGAGCGCGCCACTGCTTGACTCTTCTGCAGCCGTGCTCAGTCAGCTTCCTGTTGCAGGTTGCAGCTCAGACAGCCGGCGCTTTCAATCCAAACGTTCGTATTCAACCGATCCACGCGAATATCAAGGAGTCCCAGTTCGACGTCGAGTGGTTCCAATCCTTTGATATCGTCCTCAACGCCCTCGACAACCTTGGTGAGTGGATCCGTGCCACCACTCCCCCACTTCATGACTTGCTGTGAGCCAGACGCGCGCCGACACGTGAACAAGATGTGCATGGCGGCTGGTATACCGCTCGTCGAGTCGGGTACAGCTGGTTATCTCGGTCAAGTTCAGCTTCTGCTCAAGGTTCGTCCTTTTACCCGGACCACCCGACTCCACCCACCTCGGTATTAGGACGCACAGAATGTTTCGACTGCATACCGAAACCGGCCCCAAAATCGTTCCCTGTTTGGACGATCCAGAGGACGAAGACGGCAGTACCGAATTAGACGAGGCCGAGAAGCAGGGCGAAAATGATCGGCATATCTCGTTATACCGGATCATCGCGCCGACTGACGTAAGGATAGCGCAAGAGATAGCAGCTTTGCGGAAAGAAGCTTTGGCTTACAAGGCCGTTCGCAATGCATTACGCTCACCACAGACGACTGACGACGCGGCCAAGACTGTTTTTGAAAAAGTCCGTTTCGTATCCAGGGATGCAACTCGTGCTACTAAGTTTATGGCATGCATAAGGTCTTCGATGCGGATATAAAAACCTGTTGTCCATGGCGGATAAAAGCCGACACCCCTCGATTTTGACACCATCTTGGATGGCAGTTTTGTGGTAAAAGAACCCACCAAAATTGCAGCATCATCCTCGAATTCGAAGAGGCAGGTTAATGGTCACGCTAATACGCCACGAAACGGTCGTCGTCGAACGGAAATGGTGGATTGAAAGATCAGCGTGCACTGATACTTCGAGACAACCTTGCTCTTTTCGTGTCAAGGTATGCTCTCATTTCACTGCAAAGTTTAACCCCAGCGTTTGACCCGAGACGCCTAGTACCAACCGCTTAGCATTGCGCGTGCGTGCTGGAGAAGAAACCATCGCGTTCGACAAGGATGATGACGACACACTCGATTTCGTCACCGCTACCTCAAATCTCCGTTCAGCCGCATATTACATTGAGCGGAAGACACGCTGGCAAGTCAAAGGTGCAGTCTTTCCCAGGCCATGGTTTACGCTTCGTTGACATACATCGACAGAAATGGCCGGTAACATCATCCCTACTATTGCGACCACAAATGCTATCATATCGGGACTGATTGTTCTACAAGCACTGCGCCTCTTGCGTAAATCTTACACCTCGCTCAAAAATGTGCATTTACAGTTTAAACCGGCTGTTTTCCAGCACGGTCAATCTCTGTCCTCCCAACCCCCAGTGCGGGATCTGCCGAGACACTTACCCCAAAGTGCAATGCGATCCTTCGCGTGTCACGCTCAGCGAGTTGGTAAACGGTGTTCTCGGGGATGGTGAAGGGGAGGATAGAGGTACCGGGAAACGGGACGTCAGTGTATACGAGGACAAACGCGTGCTGAGCGACCCAGACTGGGACGACAATGACGACCGGACGTTAGAAAGCCTAGGCGTAACGAGGGGCAAATTTTTGACGATCGTGGATGAGGAGGGGGAGTGGGGGACGATTGCAGTGGCCCTGTGCGAGCTTCCGTGAGTAGCTTGACATGTCGGACGTGCCCTTTTGATGATTGGGTATTTGTGATAGGCCGAATCATCCGACGGATGCACCGGTGTTGATATTGCCGTCGTCATTACCGAAGCCGCCGTTCAATCCTCGACGGCCCATAACTCCGCCTGCACCATCACGGAAGCGGACCGCACCCGAGGACGACGTCGCCGAGGTGGAGCCTCTGGCCAAGCGAGCAAAGACAAACGGAGCGTCATCAATAGAGCTCAGGAGTCCAAGTAAGAAGAAGCGGCTGGAAGAGGAAGGGCTGGTCATGTTGGACAGTGCCACGGACAAGATGGACAATGACGTTGTCATTGAGATAGATCGAGCGTTCGCCGTTGACGTTTAAACAACGTTGACCTGTACGGTTCTTGTCTCTGTCTTGTCGTCGTCGTCGTTATCATTGCTAACATGGCCTATCTCGCATGTGGGATGTCGTGTGAGGTGTGTTAGCTTACTTTTTTCTCGTTGAGAGGGGGTGATCTGACTGTCTTTTCTAATAGGTGACGCGATCGACAAGATTTGCGGGCCTCATGCATCTATCCATGACGACTTCGAGGGTGTATGCCAATGTCGTTCTGGATTCATACTAATACTCGCCCGAGCGACGTTGCCGTCTAAGCCGCGTATTCGAACAAGCATAGTAACTTGTTCGTCGTTGTGGATAAGTACAATACCATTGATGAATGGGCCATAACCAAGTCATTCAACTTGTACAAGGGTCAAAGTATGCGTGTGATATGTCGACATCATCCTTGGACACGTCGGCCGAAGTTCGTCGAATACACTTTGTCACGGGTTAGTCTCGGGCCTCGGCGGACACACCCGGTGCTATTCAGTGAGAGAAACCAATCTCGCGGTTGCACTTCAAGTGACCGGTAGAATCGACATTCGTCAGACATGCCTTGACGTCGTACGATTCTAGCATCCTCACACTGTCGACGCAGTCAGGAATCTCATCTCTCTTCACCTCTTTGACAGGACTCCGAATCTCTACTAGCAAGCTATGCAGTGACGCCTCCCCCGTTCACCGTTATCGGGACACCCTTTAGCACATTCACGCGCACCATCACGCTTGCACTGACCTACAAAGGCATCACCTTTAACCAGGTCCGTGTCGTACCCCACTCTGACACCGCCTACGAACACCATCCGTTCGGATTCCTGCCCACACTCGTTATCCACGAGCTCAATGGCCAAAAAGTCGATCTCAAACTGAGAGAATGCGATCGCGCGGTACACTGATCGCGTCGGACCAGAGCCTACGCTCACGATTGCTGATGGCGACGGACATGCCGTCGTCGCAGAGCAAATGTGGGAATTCGTCAGTTTCGTCGGGCATACGGTGAGTTGAGATGCATCCCGTACACTGTACATGACCTGCGGCATGTTGATCGGATCTGATTCTGATTCTGATGCTTCGCTTTTTTACAGGCTTTCCTGCTGTGGAACAGGGTGTCGTCAAACCTCGCGTCGCAGCCACTGACCGCCGAGGCACCCTCTCCGACGCCGAAATCCGTCGCACCATTGCACCCGCCGTCGCCCAACTCCGTGCATTCCTCGACAAAATCGAGGCGCACATGTCCCCAGAGGGATACGTTTTCGGCGAGAAACTGAGCTGGGCCGACTTGTTTCTCTACCCGCTTTTGGCGGATCTGAGGGCTATACCGGAAGGGGAGATAATGAGCCCACGGCTAGTTGGGTGGATGGACAAGATGGACCAGCTGGATGCTGTTGAGAAAACGAGAGCAGGCACGTTGTCTGTCGGTGCACGACCCCCCTAAGCTTGCTAGTGCTCCTCGGAAACACTGTAACATCTGTTTGATTGTAAATTCTATCTGAGGACGGTGGACGTATCGTGTATTCACCTCTCGCTCATGGAAAATAGTCCGGTGTTGGAGTGCGTCGGAGTCGGGCGACAACTTTGTTCTGACTGACTTGAAGTACACGTGGCCCGGGAGGAAGCTGAGTAGTCAGGGGAGAAGGTAGTGTAATCAGTATTACTAAAAGAAGTATGGTATATAGGGGTCCCCAGAGGAAACTCACCGAAACTTGCAACTGCCGACCATTCCCTAACCGCTGAGACGCAAAACGACTGGCACCATCCGACCATGGACCGGTTGCGTGACATTCGAAGGACCACCGTACAGCTTCGGGAGCAAGACAGTATCACCTTTCTGGCATACATCTACCCAGAACGTTTTTTACTTCCAGAGAACGGAACAACCGAAGGTCTATTTCGCATTCTACAATCCAAAGGTCACTACAAGGGTGCCACAAAGGGAAAATGGGCACAATATCCTGTGGTTCGTCATGGTCAGAGCCAGGACTCGGATCGCGAGAATAAGCTCGCAAAGTTTCTAAATAGCGTGCGTGCCGCTGTACATAGTGCATATGGAATATCGTGTTTGTGAGTCTTTTCAAGTTCTTCGTTGTTAGATTCACACTTAGTCATTCGCCCGCACATAGTGAATGGGACGCCAAATCCACAACCAAACCCTTGGATGGCGCGTACGCGGCGGGGGAGCCCGGCATTGCCTGTTACTTTCGAGCTCCCGATGGCGACAGTAACCATAGCTGGCAACAAGTTGTTACATTCTGCGAGGTAAAGACTCCTCGAGCCAACCCCAAACG
The DNA here is from genome assembly GCA_018397855.1 of Boletus reticuloceps. NCBI lineage: Eukaryota > Fungi > Basidiomycota > Agaricomycetes > Boletales > Boletaceae > Boletus > Boletus reticuloceps. Next base: position 356,089 of record JAGFBS010000034.1, read on the forward strand.
AGAAAAAGAATCGTTCGCAGAAGTTGCTAGCAAAGCATCGTGTTTGCTGGGTGCGCAAGATGGCCGTCACTCTGTTTCCTGTATTCGTATTCTCGGATCGTCCATTTATCTCACAATCTTCCATCGTAGCGGGTCAATCTCGACCTGCCCTTTTGACATTAACTCTTCGCCACTCCAATTCCTACACATTCTCATGGGCATCTCTTTCTCGGACTACTCGAATATCGGATTTGACGTCTCGATTAGGTGGGATACTCTGGACAAGGACTCCGAGTCTGACCGCGATGATTCGGAGCACAGCAACTCTGAGTTGAGGGAGCCTAGCTGCATGGACGATCCAGGAATCACCCACTCAGAGGAGGATTCTGAGTCGGAAGATCCCGCAGAGCCTTCGGATGATGAAGATGCTGCCAAGAGTGAGGAACGTGCCGGCCACTGGGGCCCGGGGGGGAAGTGGACCAAGTGGCTGGAGATCGTCGATAAGCACGGCAAGGGCTGCAAGATCTCGCTCAGGAGCATCCTAGCGATCTCTGACAGCCTGCTTGGTCCAGGGACGACAGTCTGGGAGGGCGAGGTAGACTCAAGCCCCGTAAATGAGCGTGTCGTGGTCAAGGACACGTGGATTGACCCCCTCAGGAAATACACCGAAGGAATGATTCTACATATCCTAGAGCAACATGGTATCGAAGGTGTCCCTACGCTGGTCAGCGAACAGCAAGTCAAAACTCCCCACCGGGATCCCGAATATTCACACATCATGGTCAACCAGTCTACGCATTTCCTTCTCTCGGCCCTCCCTCGCGATTCCACTTTCCGCCTGCGGGTCTTATCTCGTCTTGTTTCCCAACCGCGTGGCAAGCTCATTCTTGGGTTCTCATCTCTCGGGGAGCTCCTCGTCGCGTTCCTGGATTGTATCGTCAGTCAGTGAGAATTTATTTTCACGATATTGAACGTCAATTACTAATTAGACTCTAGCGCACAAAAATGCTCTCGAGGTTGCCGGTGTCCTACACCGTGACGTCAGCCCCGCCAACCTTTTCCTTGCCTTGGCACGGAATCGAACTGATCACAGCGTACATATGAGCCACCTTCCTGACGAGGCACAGGAGCGTTTATGCGAGAAAATACGGAACCTCAAATGGCGAGGAATCCTTGGCGACTGGGGCTACGCTGTTCCCGTAGCGACTTCTTCAGCGATCACCTCCTCTGACACTACATCAGACGTTGATGTTTCCTGGTCGGATGCCCCTCCGATGTCGCCGATCGATGCTGATGGTTCTGATCCATCAGTCCATTATGATGATCGCGTCCCTGCTCGGAAGATCGGCTCTCATGATGCGCCCACATTGGTACCCGTTTCGGATCTCACGGCCAACGATGATATCGTGCTACTCATGGGCACCGATAATCCAGATGATGACCCTCGCAAAACGATTGATTTATGCCCTCTATATCGGACAGTTAGTCAGATCGTTTTGATGAGTTCGCCAAGCTGACACGCACATAATGTAGGGAACATGGCCATGGATGTCGGCACAGCTTACAATGGCTGGTCCAGGACAACCAGTGGTACATGACCCCCTCCATGATCTAGAGTCGTTTTTCTATGTCCTTGTCGGGATATGCATCTATTTCGATGGACCCTCGAAGCACAAGTCTGAAAATGATCTCGTGGAGTGCTACGACAAGTTCTTCGACACCTCCGAGTCGAGTATTCTCAAAACGATTGCCATTCAATCGGACCTGACGTGGATCCCATTTATTGTGAAGCACATACATCCGTTTTTTGAACCAGTTATCCCACTCCTCACACTACTTCGGGCGGAAATCATCCTGCCCCTTGCGACCAACGAACAAGGACATTTCTACCGCAAGACTTCATGTAATCATGATATATTTATCAAGCACATTCTTACCATTCTTTCCGAACTGCGACCCGAACACTGGGATGACAAGCCAGAGTCAGATGCCTCTCGTTGGACCTCATCAGGAATCACCGCCGCGCGGCCCGAGTCAGGACCACCAACACCTCCATTGCTCCTCGTTCCCCCCACAGCACCGAAAGACCACCCCCCGGGATGCGGCATTATTCGGAGCGACCCGGGCCTACCGCACCAACGCTCAGACCAGTGTCTAAGACGGAATCGAGAGAGCGGCTCAGACGATCTCGCACCTTCCAGTCGCTCGAAGCGTCCCCGCTTGGAGGTTGAGGCAAATTAGTGCTAATGCATCTGCAAAAAACGTTTATGTCAGTAGTACATCACTGCTGCTATGTTGTCGATGTAGTAATATAGTCCTCTGATTAGTCTGGGACAGGGTATACAATCGTTGTGGATGAATTTTGGTAAACGCTGTGTCTGCATTCTCGACCTCCTCTTGCAGTTAACAGTGGACGCTCTAGATCCTCTGATGGGATTGGCTGGATATTCCTGGACCCGTAAGGGTGCAGGTCTGTCATCCTGTATCGTGCGTAATCCATCTGTTGCCTTTTTGAGGTTCTCCCCCTTTCGTGCGCCACTTTCAATTTTTGGCGCCACATTCGAGTTCTCGCCACTTCCTCCTAAACGACCTGCTTGACCGTTCGTCGTGTTGTCCTTGGACGCTCGGCGGTCTCATCGTTCCTTTGTATTTTTTTGTGAGGTTGCTATTCTATTGGCTCGTTTGTCGCTAACTCGGTTTTTACTCGACAGGTACTCTGCTTACATTTCGTGAACAAACCTGTCGGTTCTGGTTGTCCTTTATCGTGGTTAGCTGCAGTGACTCCATTGGGTTACAATTTTAACCTTTCACGCAAGTTGACTCTGTCGTAGTGTCTCATCCTCCAGGTTGCCGAGTTCTTTCTGATTGTCATCCCCCTTTATCGCCTTCGCTTGTCAGTTATGGCCTTTTGAGGCAGCACTTTCAGTTTCTCGAAGTTACGACGGACGTTGTGGATTCATTATCGGTTTATCCCTCCGGACCGGATCTCCCACTTTTCGTGCCATGTGTCGCGACGTTGGTGGAGCAGTTTCAGTTTCTTACTAGACAGCAGTTGCATGTCATTGCATGTGCCCACGGTCTTCGTTGCACTACACGTGATAATCGTTCGTTGTTGTTGAACCTCTTACGGTCACATCGCACATGTTCTTGCTCCACGTGGTATCTTCGTTTCGGCCAAATCACCCGTCCTCGTCAAGATGTCATGCAGATCCAACTTCACGACCCTCACTGTGTCGATAATGCTCAGCGGGATTCCCGGCAACGGAATGCTGGTCTGCTACGAGCGTTTCGTCAAGCAAATCCCACTGATCAGTCTGACCGTCAGTTACATGCTGAGCACACACGACAGCGGCGACAGGCTGAGCGTGCGAACCATGTTGAGGAATCATCATTGATAGAATTTCCGGACCATCCAGCTCCTGACGAGAAACTCAACATCATCAAGGAGTGGCAGGAACAGATGTCACCCGCGTCCGTGGAGGAATCTGCTTGCGCGGTTTGTGGGTGGGGGTTCCCAATAGCGAGCTTGTCGATGGTGATGCCCACATCGTCAATGTTGTGCGCTCTGCGAAATGAGTGTCTTCCTGATGCTGTGCTACCGGAATCATACAACTTACGGATCTATGGAAGAGCTATTCTTTGTCCGGATGGCATGCCATCTCCTTGGACGTTGGGGACAATACAGATGTGTGCTGGGTGTCGATGGCCATTGCAGGCTATCCCGCCACGTCAACCGAGATTCGCGCTGGCCAACTTCTTGTACTATGGCGTGGAACGGCTTCTGGCAGATGTTTTACAGGCTTTTCATACTGCCACACCGTTCGAGCTGTTGCTCATCTCGCGCTGTCGATCATCGACAGTTACGCACCACTACATCAGACGAGGCCGTCGTGGCGGTCACGTCCCAGAAGATAGTGCTCAACGCTTTAATCGAGGCAACGTTGCAATATTCCCTCAGGATCCTGGACCTTTACGCAACGTCTTACCCCCCAGCGCCGACGATGTACGTGACACGGTTTGCGTCCTTTTTTCAGGAGGCAGAAGAATACCATCGGCGGAAACATTGAAACAGTTTGGTCCTGTTCTTGTGCGAAAAGCAAGGTGGTTCGGATGATCGAATTCCTGGTGACCCATAACGAATGGTACTGCGCAGGCGGAGTGCGTTACAGTGAGGAGAACATGGGCACTTTATTCGCTCCTTCCGATGCCTCTTCGGACACTGCTGTTCTTCAATGTATGCAAGTGGAGCACGTTAGCCTTGCATCAAACGGAGTGTGCGAAGAAGACAAGTCTGAGGAATGGACTGCGCTGCAAGACGATCTGCTCATGGACTTGAACGTGGCATATACGCTCGGCGATCATTCACCTCGTTCTCGTGAATCTATGAAGGCCCACGCTCTTGCTTACGCTCTTGATCGTGGATGATTCCTGAACTCCCAAGCGGGTTCGCGCTTCGTGAGCGATAGTCATCCGGGCTTGCTATCCTTCCTCTTCCCTCACTTGGATCCATGGGGGATTGGAGGATTTCACCATCCTGCGTGCCTTCCTCAACAACGACTGTCGTTTGAAGCACAGGTCAAGTGTCTTTTGCATCAATACAGATCGCTGTTTGCGAGGGATGCGACATTTCCTTTCGTTTGTTGGAACATCATACAGAAGCAGCAAGTCAGCCACCAGACTATCTTCTCGATGAAAGCTTCGATGCATCGAACACTTGCCGATCAACTTCATGAGATGCATCCTCATCTAACCGACATCGCTAACAAATGGACCAACGACCCCTGGTCGAGGGCAAGTACTGACACAGAACATCGGGTTGTTGACTTGCTTCAGCATCTGCAGGTTCTCTCTCGAAACTTAAAAGGCTCTGCTGGTTACAAGTTGTGTCGACGTAATGAAATACGGTCTCTCATTCAGCGCTTTTCCACCCCTGCACTGTTCGTAACCCTTAATCCACATGATCTGTCATCGGTTTTAATAGGCGTCCTTGGTGGGGTGGATGAAACGACTTGGCGGTCTCTTCCAGTCTTCAATCATGCTGTCGTTGTTGCAAACCATCCAGATCATGTGGCATGTGCATTCGATCATGTAATTGATGCATTTCTCAACGTTGTCGTGAAATATGGTCGTGGAAAAGGGTTGTTCGGTCATTGTAAAGCCTACTATGGAACCATCGAGGCACAGTGAAGGGGTACACTGCATTGTCATTTGGTTCTCTGGCTCGAAGGGAATCCTTCCCCACAACAACTTCGTGAACAGATGGTAGATGACCTGGATTTTCGTGTTGCTGTATTTGATTGGCTCGAAGATTTAATCCACTGTGAGCTACCTGGTACTACCGAGCCTGTTACTGCAAACACTGGTCCCCCACCTGACGATAAAGATGTGAACGATTGCCGGATCGAACGACCTCCCACATCAGCAAACCTACATTTTTTCTGGGTGATTGAGATCAATGACAAGACTGACAGGCCTGAATGGACTGATCATTGATAGATTGACCTGACTGACTGAACTGATTTACTGACCAGCTGACAAAATAATATATTGAATGGACTAGTTGACTAACCAACTACCTAGCTGATAATCTGACAGCATTGACAAACCTGACTGACTGACCAACTAACCAACTGATGTGACTGACAGAAATGACTAACTGGCCAGCTGATGGCCTGATAGACTGAATTGGCTGAATTGGCTGACAACCTGGCTGGCTGATAGACTGATATGACTGACTGATTGGTTGACTGACTGACTGGTGAGATGACAAGACTGACAAGACTAACCAGATGATCAATTGACTTACTGGGTGAACTGATGGGACTGATATCACTGGTTAATTGACAAGCTGATATGTTGATAGCCCTGAGAACACTGATAGAAATGAATTACTTATGAACTGAGAGACTGAAAGCACTGATAGTACTGCTGTCAGTCATGTCAGACAACACAGAAAGGTCATTGATTTTGATAACTCAGAAAAAATGTAGGTTTGCTGATGCATCGTTGATCACCTCAACAAGGAACATTTCTGGCAAGAATTCAACTTGTTTGTTTCTTGACTCGCAGTCAAATGTAACTGGCACGTGCATAGCGACACTTGCTTCAAACATCTCAAGCATGGGGAGCCCAGAAGTAATGGCCACTGCCGTATGCGCTTAAATGGGGAGACACAGCCACAAACACAGCTTGATGAAGAAACATTATCCATTCAGCTGTGACGTTTACATCCATGGATCAACAATTTCAATGACGTCCTTTTGTTTCTTCTCCAGAGTAACATGGACATCAAGTTCATTGGATCCGGTCCTGCTGCCAAAGCCTTGGTATACTATATCACCGACTACATTACAAAAAGTGACCTTAAAATCCATGCTGGCATTCAGATGTTAGAGGCAGCGATGAAAAGTCACGCTGCAAAGTTCAACGATCATTCGTCAACACCACAAAACACCTGCGATTGTAATCTGGTCACGAAATGTGTTAACATGCTGATGGGTTGACAAGAGATTTCTCATCAGATGAGCTACCTTGTGGGAGGTGGTGACCACTACTGTAGTCATGATTTTCGATCTTTTCGTTTCTACGAATTCATCAAAGGGTCACGACGGAACGATTACAGCCGTCGGGATGGATGCTACAGCAGTGATGATCACGAGGATGTTCAGCAAGAGGAAGAAGAAATTTTGGTTGATGTCTCATCAGGTGATGCAGCAATTGCCAGTGACTTGTTGGATTATCGGTTTCGGCCCAGCGACACGTCGTTTGAGACCATGTCTGTTTGGGAGTTTTTCGAGCGCACCCGTAAGGTATGTGAAACGTGGTTTCCACTCACTCCCATTCAAAACTCGTGCATAGGTTGCAAAGGTCGCTGTCACATGACACAATGGCAACCAGGATGAGAGTGACGAAGACTCAGTCAATGGGACACATGGAGAAGCTACACGACAGCGACTGGGTCGTTCGCGTGCCTTGCGCGCTCCTTTTTCTGCCACGAGTCATCCACAGGTTAACAGCCACGACATTGTGGTCCGGTCACACCCAGTTATTCCTGTCGTGATCGGTGATGGTTTGCCAAGACAAAATGGCGATTTTGTTCACGATGAGGAATATTACCGCTACCTGCTACTCTTGTTCAAGCCTTACGACAATCTTCGTAGCAATGGTGTGAGCTGGAAGGACGCTTTTGACCAAACAAACTTTTCACCATATTGCTTGTCTCTTATTTGCGATATGGAGGTTGATGCTGAGTGTCGTGATGCCAGGGTGACTGCTAACGCAGACATGGTCAATCAAGACCAAGGGCTTTCTCATGCACACAACAATGATGACTCCGAGTTAGCTGTTGACAGTGGGCCACTATCTGAACTACTCGTGCAAGATGACAATATTTTAGATGCCAGCGTAGCACTTGGTGATGACACAGAGGCCGGTCCTACAGGCAACATCTCCGATACATTACCAGACGATGAAGCGGAGGTGTTCAACATCGCCCAATCGGTTTGCGACTATACATGGTCGGAGACAGCAAGCGTTGAAGGATCATGCACTGAGATACGTGACGACCACCAGCAGTCAATCAAACGACACAGGAGCTTAATGGCTAAAGAAAAGGCAAAGAAACATCCATGAAAGGATCTCCAGCAAGATGATGCTCCTTCTATGACACATCATTTCATTGGTGATCCCCACCTCGAAATCAGCTCATTGCTCGACAACATTGTTCCCGAGCACATCACTCCCTCCCAAATGAACAAGGCCAAATTAGATGCTGCTGTGAATGAAGTCCATGAGCAATTTGGCCTTCATACCAATGAAGAACAATCACGTGCATTTAGGATCGTCGCTGAACATTTCACCACTGCATCCATGGAGCAGATGATGCTGCTTATCACCGGCATTGGTGGGTCGGGAAAGAGTCATGTTATTAAGGCTATCGTGGCCTTGTTTAGACGATGTGGTTGTCCCGAAAACTTGCTTCTCAGTGCACCGACTGGATGCGCAGCGATCTTGATTGAAGGATATACTATCCATGCTCTAACCTTTCTACCTGGGAAAGTCAATGCCGCGAAACAAGGGGACCTGGAAGCTGTATGGAAGAACGTTCAATATCTTATCCTGGATGAAATTTCAATGATGTCCGCAGAACTGCTCTGCCAAGTGTCGGAATGCATTTCGCTTGCGAAGAAAGAATCACCTGATGCAACGGCTAAACCCTTCGGCGGGATTACCGTCATATACACAGGGGACCTTGGACAACTTAGACCTGTTGGGAGTGCTGCACTATATGCTGCGGAATTACTTGGGCAGTTGCAGGCTAGGACAGAAGGAACGATCTGTGGACACCGTGGATTATTTGGTGCTTCAATCTGGCAGCAGTTGACACATGTTGTCAAACTGACGCAAAACATCAGGGCACTGACTGACCCGAAATATGTGGAGCTGCTTAACAGGTTTCGCATTGGAAACGGGTCTGTCACTGCTCCTGATGGCCTGTCTGATTACGACACTCTCACTGGCAAGGGTCGGATGACTCAGATTCAAAAACTTCAACTGGACACCCCAGGGGAATATGACTCGCTACTTGATGTGCCTGTCGTCTTTGGCAAGCGACGCTTGCGCGACCTATATAACAATGTTAAAGTGAAACAGTTTGCGGAGCGTACCAACCAACTATATCATGCTTACCTGTCAATCGATAAAATTGATGGTGTTGCCGTTCATGGTCAGAACCGATTATGACTCGCACTTGTCCATTCTACTGGTTCAAAGGATGCATTGGGGCATCTGCCACTTATACCAGGGATGCCAGTTATGGTTACCGAAAACCTGTCCATCGAAAACAAGGTCGTCAACGGGTTGAAGGGTACAGTGAAGGACATCATTTACCGCTCTGTCCCTGAAGGTCGAGAGGTTGTCTGTGCGTATATCAAGATAACTTCCTCCCCTCTCGCATTGGAAGACTTAGAAGAATCTGTTGTCCCCATATTCCCAAAGACATCGCAATTCATGTACTCACCAATGAGAGGAAATTGTTTACGCATATCGCATACACAGTTGCCGTTGGTGCCAGCATGGGCTTTTACTGATTATAAAGTACAGGGGGCGTCAATGCATAATGTGGTGGTCGACCTGACGAGCGTGAGAGGAATACAACATGCATACGTAATGCTTTCCCATGCCACTGGCCTCCAACACTTGGGCGTGCTTCGTTGGTTCCCTTCCCACCGAATATTCACTCGCCTACAACAAGACCTTAGGGATGAGCTGAAACGAGTACAACAACTGGACACGCAAACACGAGATTGGTTCAATAGCCATCATTCTACTCCAACAACCAGTACCAGCTCTTCGCACGACTAATTCTCAGGTATGCTTCCCTACGTCAACCAAATAGCTAACTGTACTTATTACATTCATGGTATTGGTAAGCGATACAGGATCATGTAAGCGCTGGCGTAATAGGGGCATGGTGCGCCACTTATAAGACTGGATAACTTACTGCTTTTGCTTAATCCTTCATTATCTACACCTACCACCTTCCCAAATGCCCAAACGTGAAGATCACCCAACTAGTGGTAGGGTCACCAAGAAACATCGTGGGTGAGTTGCTCTAACATTTACTACTGATAAGCACACTGATTGCCTCTGAAGGACAAACACAATTGTGCGCGAACCCAGCGCGGCTGTATCTCCTATGCAAATCACTGAAGAGACCGAGTTGCAAGTTGCTGTAACAATAAGTGCTTCGGAACATGCTGATCACCTCTGCAGCACGAATACAATCCTGCGCCAGCCAAGCTCGGCTGTACCTCCTAACGAAATCACTGGAAAAGCTGAATTACCACTATATGCAATTCACCCACTTCCTGCTACGGTGAACTAATATCTCCTCCCCTAAAGCAAAAAACCAGCTGCCACAGTAGAGCAAGACGGCACAGTGGTGTCGGCTGTCGCAATCCAACCTGAGCATGCAGATCTGCGCCAGCCCAGCTCCGTCGTATCTCCTAACGAAATCACTAGAAAAGCTGAATTGCCACTGTACACAATTCACCCACTCCCTGCTACGGTGAACTAATATCTCCTCCCCTAAAGTCAAAAGCTGACTACCATGGGAGAGCAAGACGGCACACTGGCGTCAGCTGCCGCAATACAACCTGAGCATGCAGATCACACAAATACAATTATGCGTCACCCCAGCTCGACTGTATCTCCTAACGAAATCACTAGAAATGCTAATTTACCATCGTACGTAGGTCACCCTGTCCCTAATTTCATAAGCTAATGTTTGCACCCCTAAAGAGAGGCAACAGGTGCTACATGAGAGCAACACCGTATGCCAACTGCCGTTACAGTTGAAGCCAAGCATCCTGAGCAGGTGACTACCAGTTTCTGATCGCAAGATACAAGACCTACTACTTCGACTAACGAGACTGTCATAAACGTGACGTCTACCCATAAGACGGACCGTGAAAATGACAAATGCCTTCCAAAGATCATCCTAAAGAAAAAGGATGAGGTCAAAGGAGGGAGAGTCACCGTGCAGAGCATTATTCCACATCCAACCCAAAAAGTCATCAATGACAACCATGTGGCACTTTACGAACCAAAGTTACGCGTGTAAGTTTTTTGGATGTTCACTTTTTGCCTGCATTGATCTCGCGAAGTCGTTTACAACAGCTGTCGACGTATGTCAATAAAGAGGCTAATGTCTATGCCCTCGGTAAACTATTACCCACTGCCACCTGGGGAGCTTTCCTACCCCTCGCCGACCATCAAAATGAACTGTGCAATCCTTCTACAAACAAGCCCCTCACTGTGTGGACAGTTGGACACATCACCACAACATGGTTCGCGAGAAACGGGGAACCGGAAAGACAAGCATCAATTGCTGTCGTCCCATTATCACAAAGTCTTATAGAGCAGTACAACCTGCTGGTTGGTGGGTTGTCGATTCCGCCATCACGTGAGTCAGCATCCGTCAATCTTGTAAACACGTAACTAACTGGCCGCACCTCAAGACACAACGGACTCTGTAGGTGCTGTTCGCGCTGTTAAGTGGCAAAGCGAGAAAGGGTCCTCCACACCGGTGAATATATTTTGCAACTCATGTTGTGATGACCGAGACTAATTGCTCCAGACTTTATTTGAAGAGGTTTTCGATGCGCGTGAGGTATTCACCAACAAGAAAGACATGCCAGACTACCTCATGACCGATCTTAAAAAGAATGATCTAGTGTTGATTGAAGGCAAGGTCACAAAATACTGCGCCAAAGATGAGCATAACAAGTGGTCGTTGCAACGTGTACAAATGGAGCTCGCCGCAATATCACTTCTCCACTCTAACAATTATCAACATGGCCCGGCAAGCAACGCCCATGATATCATGGGGTTGCACATTTAACAGTTTCCGCTTTTCGCTTCGAATGGTCCATTGTATTGTAGTCCTCTGTGTCCGTCATAATGAACTTTGATTGCATGTGCAAGGGCACCATGATCAACGTGTTCACAACACTAATATTTGCCTCCGGAAATCCTACAAGTCTCGACATTGTATAAATCATACCCACGTACATCTATATATCTCCCCGTACCATAACGTATGGGATCTGATAGCCTATCGCCTTGTTGCACAGCCGTCCTCCCAAACACCAATCAACAGTTGGAAGCCACCTATACCCACTCTCCTCATACGAGTCCTCACAAAACGTCAACTGAACACATCCTTTGTCATTCGTGCTTCGCCGCGTAACCGCACACACTTCCGTGCGTCCACAAATGTGTCCATTATGGGGTTTGCGTGGCGCTCGTTCCCGTCGCTCCTGGTGAGTTCCTTCCGTTGACGTGCTCGTTGCTGATGGTTGTAGGATATTCTTCGACCCTCTGGACAACACCTGGCACAGCCGTTTCGCCGCCCGGGTCGTGCAGCTTGTCTTGAGTTCCCTTGGGTAAGTTCTCTTCATCCCTTCGTGCTGATTGTTTGCGCTTACGTTCCGACATGTTTGGTAGCTCGACTGGTGCGTTCCTGATGTCCTCGACGCGCCTCAACATTGTCAACATGTCCGTTTCGTCTCCCGGGTCGCTCGTTTCACCTACACGCCAGGTTCATGCGCTTGACTGTTTGGTGTTGTTGCGTGGTTCGTTTTGTTGCAGTCATTTGTGTGGCATGGGTAATGATGGAGGATGGTGGTGGGACAATCCTGGTGCGTCCTCATCGACCCGTAAGGTACGCTGACCGTCTTCTTTGACTGCCTTTGTCGATCGGTTGCGCGTGGTCGCAGTCCGTCTCTCCCCCTCGATCGATGCATCTCGACATGTCTCGGCACTACAGTGGAGGTGGGAGACAAGCAATTGGGCTTGAATGGACGTGGTGCCGCCGTCCCACGACCACACAGACGGAGATACAGAGACGATGGACCCGACGAGGTTGCCAAATGACCCTGCAAACACGACGGGCGACGATGAACATCGTCCAGATGGGCTTACAGAACCGCCTGACCATCTTGAGGGCAAGGATGCGAGGTGGCGAAAGAGAGGGTTGAGGAGGTCATGTCAAAAGGAGTCGAGGATGGTGCAAAGGCCACAGGTGATGACGATCACAAATCCATCTGCAGAGCACAGTGTAATTAGCAAGAAATAATTCATATTTGTCGTTCTATCTATGTACAGATGTGTAAAAGACTTGACGACATGATGGCAAAAAGGCAACAACATGACAGCTTAGACAGCAGGCAGGGCAAGTGGACAGACAACATCAAGAAGATACAGGACATGGATACACAAGATACCAAGCGGGCAGGGCAAGTGGACAGACAACACCAAGAAGATACAAGATGTTTATATACAACATACCAAGAGACTCCGCTTACAGACCTTCAATCACGGACCAGGTTCGGCAGAGGGGTGCTGTGAGGGGTGCAATGATGGGCTGCGAGAGGAACGAGGTGGGACAACCGGGGGACCAAGGTGAGCAGCGTCCTGGTAGTTGTACTGAGGGACACCCCTCCATGCATCGGGAAATCTGTTTGGACCATTGAGAGAGGCTTCATGGGGGTGGAAGCCACCATATACTCCCCGAGGATCTCTGCGGTAAGCCTCAGTGGGATAGAACCCGGTGCATTGCCATACTGGGGCATCATGGCTTCACTGGGATAGTGGAAATATGGGGCCTGGCCATGATACGGATAGCCTCCTTCAACTTGTTGACGGGGATCAAGCCACTCGCCATGTGGGTGATTGGTGTTTGGTGGCAAAGGGGCAGCAACAGCTTGTGGCAGCACGGAGACAGGTCCTCCTGCCAGTGGATCAGGTACCGACGACTCAGAGGCACTGCGGGCGTTGTCGGAAACCGGAGAGGTTGACTCTTGAGTTCGTGCTGCCTGAGTGGAAGATCCTCCAGGTATCACAGCTTCGGATCCAGGCAGCACTACCTGGCTGTCTGAGCGACAAGGGGCATGGGATTCCGTGAGTGGCTTCAAGAGCTCGTGTCATCTCGGTGATGGGGACGATGCTCGCTCAAGAGGTATCACGGGCGGTGGGGGTGGGTCAAAGACGACAGAGGCTTGGCCATGGTGTGCTTGAGGGGCAGAGAATGGATCTGAGTCCCGAGATGAATCCTTTATCACTATGGCAATGTCAGTCCAAGGGAATGAGAACACAGGAGCAGTAACGTACCTCTGGCAGTGAGAAAGTCAGGAAAATCGTTGTAGGTAACTAAGGATAGCTGATAACCTTCCTGGACTAAGCCGATCAGGTCACAAGCTACAGAAAAATGGGTGAGGGTGCGATGGGTTCGACCCTAAAGGGATTCAAACGTGAGTAGAAGAATGGGAGGACAAGAAACAGGAAGTCCGAGGCTCCTAGACGAAGTCCGGAGTTTCGGACAGGTGAGAGAAGTGGATGCAAGGACACCCGAGAGACACCTGAGCATCGGGTTGTGGAGCGCGAGATGTATGAGAGTGCGAGACGTGAGTGAGAGCGATGGTAAGTCGTGCAACGGGCACCGGACTTCGTATTGGAGACGTTTAGGACGACACGGACGAGAAAAAGATGATCAACATCGACTGGGCAAAAGATGTATTCAGATGTCCGAATACAAAGGTTTATAGTCTCGGAGCATATTCCGGACTTAATGGTAACCAGGGATAAAGATATAAAGATGAAACAAAACAAACAAACTAGATCTGTGTGACATGTCGTTCCTTAAATCCGAGGATAATGTGATCAGGAACAAACACGAGATTGTCACTACGAATGACGACGCTCATGAAACGAGCCTGTAATTTTAGTTTAGAAGTCATGTAATTGATTACGAACCAATATGAAGAACACCCGATGCGATCTGGACGGACATAGGACATAGGACATGGCTCGGACTTGCGATGCGAAGGTTCGGACTTGAGATGCGAGGGCAAACACGTCGGACTTCGTTCGGGTTTGATGAAGGAGCTTCGGACTTGGATGAGACGTGATGAATATGGTGTTGGGTACTGGTTATGAGTGATGGGGTGGCTATATGACGTCGTACCAGGTTAGGGAGTGTAGCTTCCCTACATCGTCATCGCTGTCTGATGCAGCCAAGTCCGCAACTTCGAGACTTTTGTGGACGCAGGGAACGCAAGTCTGAGATTTGTCCCCCTCCTGATCGGCAGGATCAGGATCACGTTCACGTGCTTTACCTTTTGCATTACTCGTAGCAATGTGCTGGGAATGAATAGATGATGCGGGCTTCTTTGATGGGCGGTTGGAGTCTGTTGTTTCGGCCTTACGCTTTCCCGAGGGTCCTGGATCTTGGTAGTCGCTCTCAACTGAAAGCGTGTCGATCTGAGTACGAGACTATTCCTATTGCTACTGGCAAACAGGTTGCTAAAGTTACTAGTGACTGATACGTACTGAATCATATTGTAGTTGTGTAAGGATTCTTGAAGCTAATGGTTTAGCTATCAATGGTGTGAATAGACTACCTTGTATAGTAGTATATGGATGTGCTAATAGGAGTTGTTTGGTTGTGTTGTACCAAATTATAGGCTTTGCTGTGTATATACGCCTATTTGAAGAGTGGCTAGATTCCTGAGAATCTGTTACGATCGCTGCGATCGCTAGTCCAAACGTGGACTTAGCAAGAACCATTTCTTATTTATTCCTCTACACGCGTTCGACACGCCTTCTATGCATTCCCGCCACACGTCTTCTATGCACACATGCCTATTTAATCTCCCACATCCATGCTTCTCGATCACATTGCAAACACGTTGCAACCTCATGCATTACATGCATACGACGCATGTTCCATTTCATACACGCACAAGCTGCATGCTGGCATAGCTATACATGCTTACGACGCATGTCCGCTACATGCACTTCCCTCATGTTCTCCAATACTTACCATATGTAGTAGTAGCACTGCTTGGTCCGTGCCCTCATGTATTTACTATATAAACCCCAATGCCATGCCCGGAGAACACTAGTCTTGTTCTCTTGGTCTTTCCCCTCAAAGGTTATACCGGTGCCCGACTCACTGCTTCAACAGTCCTCTGTTCTCTATCGCAAGTGACCTAGATTGCTTCCCCTCACAGGGAGTCCTTTAAGGGTTGTTTCATTAGAACAAGACTATTCTCATTTACCTCGCTTGCACTAGAACTGTTGACGCAGTATCCGTGAAGCACCCCTCGCAGACAACTGGAAGCGCAGATTGCTGGAGATCCCAAGAAGTTCCTACCGCACCACGCCGTAGAAGGATCGTAGCTCCCTCATCCACGAAGCACGTATCAAAGACTCAGGAGTGGTTCGGGTCGTCTCTAAGAGAGTCGTTAAAAGAGTAAACCCTCGAAGCCATCACACAAAGTACGGAGGCAAAGGCAGCGCATATCGGCCAAGCGCATTAGCCAAAAAGAGACCCCACCCACGTTACGGACGTACGAGAAGTCCACGGGAGCATACAGTCGCATCCCATATCCCCACGAAGAAGCGTTGAGAGACACATACGTCCCAACACCACATCACAGTACCCCACACGGCGGAATACGTTTACCCCGCTCGTACGAAGAAGAAACCCTTACCCACGTCACATAACCATACGCAATGGCGTCATTTGATCGAGGACTCTTTGAGCAGCAACTCGTATCACAAAACATAAACGGAGTCTTAACGCAAGAGCTCCTTTCCTTTTTCGATTTCTTTCTCGCAGAACGAGACATACAAAATCACAACATACAAGCTTGTCAGATAGCTCTGCAGACGTTGCAGCAACAGGCACAAGTAAACGCACAATCGGCAGTGCCAAAGATGAGCAAAACGTTCCAAGACCCTGGAAGTTACGACGGGTCAAAGGCAAAGTTTGAGGAATGGTGGACAAAGACAAAGGCCTGGATCGCCGAAAACCCCACCATATTCCCACACGGTTCACAGAAAGCAGTGACCGCTGTACTCTCACGCCTTAACGGAAAGAAGGCAGGCGGCTTTGCCCGCTCCAGATTAAATCGCCTATGGAACGGCGGTACGTACACATGGGACGAATTAGCAGAAGAGCTAGAAGCTCTATTCCGTTCCGTAAACCAACAAGAATGGGCAAGACAGAAGTTGCAAGCCCTTATGCAGACGGAAACGACCCCCATAGATGATTGGATCGTCGATTTCCAACGTTATGAACCACAGGCCGGGATGGATGCTTCCCACCTGATCGAAATCATTGAGCGGAACGTCCGCCACTCCATCATAGAACGAATCGTCCTAGAAGGACCTCGCCCTGACACGGTGAATGACTATCTCACACGGATAAGAGAAGTCGGATCACGGGAGCAGATGAATCGCTTCCTACTCAGCACGCGACACAGATTCACAGATCCCCATGCAATGGACATAGACGTAATGACACGCCGTCCTTCTCCTTCCTCTTCAGGATCTTCACGTGCACCAATGCGGTGTTACAATTGTGGTGATGACCACTTAGTCACACGTTGCCCCAAGCCGAAACTGGAATGTCCAGATTGTAAATACCTTGGCGGAGCACACAAAAGAAGTTGCAAACGTCGCGACACAAACACGAGTTTCACGCACTCCCCAAAAATACAGGGAATGACGTACGATGATTGGAAAGCGCACTTCGCTCTCCTTTACAAGAAAGAGTCACAAGCAAAGCGCTAGACAGCTATGACATACCGGACGCCACCGTAGAAGCGATACACACTACATGAAGTACCCACGTTGCTCCAGCCATGAGCATAAACTGGACAGTCTTAGGTTTACGTTACCTCCAGCCACGAGGATAAACTGGATTACGCCACAAGATACCTCCCAAGCACGAGGCTAAACTGCATAAACCCTTTCAGTTATTTTCCCTAGAGAAGACTAGAGCACGCGCTCTGTTCTCCAATGACAGGATCCCCTTATAAAGAAGTACGACGCACCTGGACGTCACGCAGAAGCAGATGACGTCACACCACGATGATGTGCCTATCGGTGAACGCTTTGGATTCCCACACACAGACGCACACGGTACACGAGGCTATGTTGCCTACTGACGGTCAATCTCCGCATACGACACGCGGCTGCCACGAAGTTCACAATACATGGGCTATGTTACGCCCACACACCATGACGTTTTCCGGAACATGTTGTTCCTCACGACACGCTTTCGCCGCGCGTACGCTGCGCATGCCCCTTGATTGCCTGGAAGTCAATCTTTAGGACGGGGGTGGATATCTTGATTTCTCGGTTCTTTTTATTAGTTCCTCCTATTTCACGCTTACGACACGCACACCACGCACCCAGAAGAACCAACATCAACCTCTTTCGAGAAGAGTATACGCAAGAAGCTTGCACGTCGAGCCCTCACAGGTCTCTACGACATGTTGTCACCACGGGTTATCGTTTAGGTCATTCGGAGTCTGACCATAAGACGAGGAAAGTGTTACGATCGCTGCGATCGCTAGTCCAAACGTGGACTTAGCAAGAACCATTTCTTATTTATTCCTCTACACGCGTTCGACACGCCTTCTATGCATTCCCGCCACACGTCTTCTATGCACACATGCCTATTTAATCTCCCACATCCATGCTTCTCGATCACATTGCAAACACGTTGCAACCTCATGCATTACATGCATACGACGCATGTTCCATTTCATACACGCACAAGCTGCATGCTGGCATAGCTATACATGCTTACGACGCATGTCCGCTACATGCACTTCCCTCATGTTCTCCAATACTTACCATATGTAGTAGTAGCACTGCTTGGTCCGTGCCCTCATGTATTTACTATATAAACCCCAATGCCATGCCCGGAGAACACTAGTCTTGTTCTCTTGGTCTTTCCCCTCAAAGGTTATACCGGTGCCCGACTCACTGCTTCAACAGTCCTCTGTTCTCTATCGCAAGTGACCTAGATTGCTTCCCCTCACAGGGAGTCCTTTAAGGGTTGTTTCAGAATCTGTGGTGGCTGTGTATGATGTAATGTGTAGGATTATTTCCTAAAGGGGTCACTCAGTTCTCACACAATATGGGTTGTTGACAACCTTATTTATTGGGAAACTGGAGTGGAATGTATGTCAGCAAGATCTCTGAGTGTAGCAGGTACTAAGTATTCCTAAACTAGATTTGCTTAGGTTACAGTTGGCAGTGTGTTTGCCCACTTAGTAATAGCTTAGGTAAGAGTAGCTGTGTTAGCTGCCTCTTTTGGTAGTGTTTTCTGCTAAGTACTAGCTACCAAGTATGTAGAGATTAGAACTCTAAGGGTCACTTGGGACTTTCTTAGATTCTTAGGTTCTGAGATCTTAAGATAATAAGATATTCTCAGATTGTGAGATGATCTTTCACTTACATGTGGCTATGCTTCTACATTTAGCAGCTTTGAGGCTATGTTCTGAGTCATTTTGCTTGCCAAGAAGAAATATGATTGGGTGGATAGAATATGTGACTAGGAGTAGTGGTGGCAAGACTGACTGGACATGACTCATGTGTGACTCATGTTGACTCAGTATGACTCATGTTGACTCAGGTATGCCTATGCTATGAGCTTCAACATTCATGACTCATGTTGAGTCAGTATGACTTATGTTGACTCAGTGTGACTCATGTTGACTCAGGTGTGATTCTTATTCACTTTTCTGAGGTATGACTCACACTGACTCATGCAGGGCTATGCTATGAGCTACAGAAACCTTGCACAGGTTAATGGCTGTACATTCTATTTAGAATGTTCTATGAAAGTGAGACTCACTGCTGTGCTTGGATGGCAATTTGGGCAGCATCCTAAGCAGGCAAGTGGTCATGTGATATATGGGCTGTGCAGGTCAAGCTGTGTAGTACATGATTAGATAATCTAACTAAGGGCTAATTGTCTATTGAGAGAGTAATTACAGTAATAGTGTTTTGAGTACACTATGGTAATATGGGTATGTTACAAGAGATTTGTGAATATCTCTGTAAGGAATAAAGCAAACATGCTGAAATTTGGAGGGTAGGTAGTTTAGATAGTAAGCTACATCTACTGTGCATATTAGGATTTTCTAGCTGCTGGTTAGGCTAGAATATTGGGAGAGTGTAATACTCATGATCTCAGCACGTAATGGATTGCATGCAGGTCAGCGCGGGCAATGAATGGGCCGACACTTAATTCGAGTTGCTGCCTTGCTGGGAGGAAGACATTCAGGCCCTTCAAAGTCGATTGACCCATCTGTGAACATTTGTTGGGCATTTGCGAAGCCGCTTTCTGATGAAGGGGCAGTGCCAATTATTATGGGTGACACAGACGAGGTAAGAGCCTCTGCAATGAAATGGCGTTGAGCGGGGGGGTCTCATTTAAACGTTGGACGACTCACTTTGTTCATCTCGTCCTTCAACTCTTGTTACACTGATGTCTGTGTTCTCGAGGGCATCATACAATGCGCGCTGCTCAGCCTTTTTTAGGACTGTAATGCCCTTTGTCCTTGCAGTTTGGCCACGTTGTTCGCCGGGCATCCGCACTAAGGTTGGCCAACCGCGCATTACCAAACCCTGCTCAGCTAGGATGGTTGCAAGACTAGTCCAGGGGAAACTTCCCGGCTTGAACTTAGACGTGTCCCCGCCAGCTTCCTCTGTAGTAACATTTGTAAGAATGACTTGATTTGGAGATTGGTGTAGGCCAAACTTACTGATGACGGATGTGATAGAGGTTTTGATATAAGACAGTGTGTCATCGTTCGATCCGGGCCGTTCAATCTGGGCGTGCTCTGCCTTGTCCGAAGTGTGGGCGGGGGGTGGTTGTTGCACGAGTGAATCTCCAGAGGAACATGGTGGTGGCTTGTGTTGGGGGGCAAGGAGTGGCGCATTTAGTACTTTGTCTCGGGAAGGTATCAATTGATTTTCCTGGCCATCAAAGGCATCGCTCACAATCTCCAACGAGACATGGTGGCTGTAGTTGTTGGCGTGAGTGACATTTATCTAAGACCAACGACGTACTTACTATACGTGTGGTGTCCTATGATGGTATCTTCGTCAGCATGGCACCGAGTGTCAAAAAACTGTAAGGAAATTAATGAATGCAATGAGGAACGATGAGCAATGATAGATGTACCTGTTTGGCACCTGCCATCATATGGACAAAGCCAAGCGAGGCATCCTCATTGATAGTCTTGCCGCACATCACAAGCGCGGCCTCAAGACCATGCTTGGCAGCTGCCGCGTCGAGCTGAGTCACATTAGCCAGTGTGCATCCAAAATGAGAAGAGACCCACCAAGCTCATCACTCTCTTGCACGTTTTGTTGAACATCTGGGCACATTGCACGATAGTCTGTGGCGAGGAGTCGGACAGTTCAAGCATGTTGTGAATCTCTAAAATCTCCTGCCAATTTTCGCCATTATCTTCTTTGAATTTTGTGTAAAGCTGGCGACAGATCGTTGGTGTAACTAGAATACTACTTCATCAGATAAATTAGTGAAATGATCTTCGAATGACGTACTTGGGGTTTCAGCGGGAAGGCCAAGCCTGCGGCATTCTTGCTCTTCATTCTTCGTGAGATATCTTGCATACGAATTCCAGTGGTTTGTACCATTAATGATGTGACCATGAGATTTACACCACCCGTCAAGAACTTGCTGCGCCATCAGTGATGTCTGGGCAACTAAGTTGGTGAGGGTCTTCTCTAGTTGCTCGTAGCCTTCATTAAGGATCTTGTTGACCCGGGCACTTCGGCGGCCAGAGATTGGGGTTGAAGGTTCACTCTCGTCCTGCGGAAGGGAGGTGTTGTCCTCGTGCAGGACTCCACTCTTGTGACCGAATGGGGTTGGAGGGATAATTTGTGTGACGGGCAGACAAGATTCAATAGCAGGGGGGACTTCAGAGGCACCTCCTGCATACAAATCTTCATCATCGGCAAGCAAGACGGGATCGATGTTTGTGTCAAGGTCACTTGCTACTTGGGTAGAGCGGACAACCACAGGGAGGGCGGGAACGTGGTCAACTGGCAGAGCCAACGGAAATAGACTAGGTCCAGCATAAGCCACGACAGGACACATCCTGTAGTTAATTTGGTACCGAAGTCCTCGGTGAGCCCACTGTATTGTTATACCTGGGACTCGGACGACCCCGACATGGGCCTGTTGTGTATAAGCCGCGAAATAGGTCAGGAGATGTGGGAGGGCCCAAGGGAAGGCATGGTTCCAGGTATGTGCAAGAGTATCGCAGGGGCCGAGGGAAAGGCAGTGACGTGGACGGACCGACGGTGTGGGAAGGGCCTTGTGTAGATAACTGTGTACATGTGCTGAAGGTGTTGGCAGGGCCTTGAAACAAGCTAGCGAATTGACCGACAAACTCGGAAAGGCCCTGATGGGATGCCAGGCCTGTGCATCCCAATGAATTGATGTGGCCCTGGCTACATGATCTAAGAGACAACCGAACTTATCACCTTGGCCCTGGTTAGATCAAGGCTTATATGTACCGAAGTTATTGAGTCAGCCCTTGCAAGACAAAGCTGAAGATAGACCGACTTGAGGGTAGGGCCGTTGAGACATGAAGATAGTGTCTCCGAAATCATCGAGAGGGCCCAGGTATGGCCAAGGCAAAGACAGCCAATCTGATCGAGTGGGCCCGGGGCCAGAGAATCTATGAGATGGCCGAAAGGATTGAGAGGGCCCAAGCATGGCCGAGGCAAAGAGGGCCGAGGTATTCGAGGGGGCCCAGGGCCAGAGAATCTATGAGATGGCCGAAAGGATTGAGAGGGCCCAAGCATGGCCGAGGCATGGAGGGCCGAGGTAATCGAGAGGGCCCAGGCCAGAGAATCTATGGGATGACCGAAAGGGTTGAGAGGGCCCAAGCATGGCTGAGGCATGGAGGGCCGAGGTAATCAAGAGGGCCCAGGCCAGAGAATCTATGGGATGACCAAAAGGGTTGAGAGGGCCCAAGCATGGTCAAGGCAGGGAGGGCCGAGGTATTCAAGGGGGCCCAGGGCCAGAGAATCTATGAGACGACCGAAGTTATCGAATTGGCCATATACTCCCCTTGGATACATGGCCCAAGATTAAGAGGGCCCTATTTCAGAGAACTATTGTACAGATTGATAATCATGGTAAGGCCATGCAAAGGCCGAGGCTCACATGTGCCAAAGATCTCGACAGGGCCCTTGCGAGACGAAGCTGAGGATATGACCAACTCGGTACAGACCCTACAAGGTTGAATCTACTGTCACCGAAGCCATTTATTGGGCCCGAGGCCAAATGATCTAAGACATAACCGACGTTATTGACTTGGCCAGTCTCATGCATATCTACTCACTTCATGTAGTTAATTCTTACTCTGAAGGCACCCTTATTGATGGACATGGAGCTGGTTCTTCTGGTGATGGCTCTGTTGCTGCTGCAGTTCATGATGCAGGGTGCATCGATGGACTGAGGACCGAAGGTATTGGCTGGGCCCAACAACAAATGATGTATCGGCCCTAAACTCTCATTCAGTAGCCGGGCCGATCAGTTAAAGGGATTGAGACGGCCGAGGTATCCATCGAGTTGGGAAGGAACCGAATATATAGATATAGAAGGTGGTTATGAATAGTCCCTTAGTGCAAATTGTCTGATTGCCGATGCAGGACCAGTTTTTTCTGGAGGGAAGATAAGATTGGATGAAAATCGAAAGTATATCCGCCCAATTCTCAGGAATGCAATTCTCAAGAACAATCAGCCATTGCATCAATAGCCGAAGTTATTGAGATAATCAGTTGGAAGAATGGAGCTTTTTACCCACTGACATTGTCTAAGTGTTGCTCGGCCCTTTCACAAGAGCTAGGCTTACATGGGCCGAGATAGAGAAAACCACGGTTTTGGTACATTCACTGATGTAGAACTGCCTTGTAATACACTACTTACTCTAGGGGACAACATATCCTATCCAGTGCCTGCAACATTGCCTTTTGCCCTCTGATCAGCTCCACCCTCCGAGCGGCCATTTTTAAGAAAATGTCGAAACATGTATTCAAACATGGACCGATTGCAGCATTGCTGCTGTTGGCAACACCGATAAACATTTGATGACCAAACTGAAGGTTAGTTGTCGCCTTTCCATCAAGCCATAATATAGCTTCTTTAATAACTAGACCGCAGCAAGTGAGTATTGCCATTTACGCAAAGCCAAATTCCCTCCCTTAACATACCTTCTGGGTCAATGTTCTCCACAGAGAATCCTGATCAGCCTACCAGATCGGTGAATTTCCCTGCTTGGGCGGTAGTGAGAGTCGCTTGTAAAAATATCAGAGGTTGAACAACCGAGCAGCGAGAGTGATACCTCGGCACTTTATCCAGTTGTCCAATTGAGCCAACCTTTCGCGCCTTGCGTCTCTATCCAACATCTTCTCCATCCAAGCCTCGGTGGCCATCTCGTCTGCAGCCAACCTGTGATCTGGTGCAATATGTCGAGGCACACCTGCAAACATTATAACACCGCTGTCCTCTTCTGGAATCATCGAAGGGCCGTCCATAAGCACGTCTTCTTCCTTCGGCTGTCCAGATGGGCCAGAAGACTCATCATGTTTGGGAGGTTGAGATGGCAGTCTGATGTCACCGAGGTCCATGTTATTGGACCATCGGCCCCCTCGAGATGTCGGCCTGGGAATAGTCCAGCTACTCATCACCTCAAGCACCAAGGGATTCACGTACTCTTCATTCAATGGTCCGAGCCAAATAGTGTTCATATGACCTTCCTGAATTCGATATGTGAGAAATTGACAAATGTGTCAGGAAGCCGAGTTACTTACCTCGGGTCCCTGGCTCGTTAACCTGTTCAGGAGGGTCAGCCGATGTGGGTGACTTGCCTTAGTGAGGCTCAGTGACGTGCGACATTAGGCAAATAGGTTATATTATCTTTCTTGCCTTCTGCTGTTGGACCAAAATGGATACTGTTTGGGTCGGGTACAGCGGCGCCGGGATTCTCATTGGGAGCTGAGACAGAAATGTAAATGTATGAGCGATTAACTGCAGGTGAGAGCATGCTCACCTGGGATCACAAATCGGACGTGTTTCCTCGTCATACTGAGTGCAGGAGGGAGAAAGACAAAGATGTTAAGGGGGAACTACACCTTTTGTGTGGAGATTCCCAAAGCGGATATTCAACGGTGTGGACCACCGACCCTGCATAATGCCGGCAACCGGCTTGCCCACAATGCCAGCAGCCGAAGTCACACAATGCCAGCAGCTGAACTCGGGACAAAGCAAAAAAACTCAGCTCCGCAAATTCCCACACAAGTTCAACGTGTCGCGACATGCATTGACCGACCACATCCCCTTATTATACTCCAACCATCATCACCACTGTTTCCCCTCACCAAACCCCATCTTCATCACCCACGAATCATGGAGGCCACCTTCAGTCAGTCGGTCATCGATGAGTGTGCCGAGAGGGTTAGCTCGATCTTCCGCAGCCACATTGTGGCATGCATTGAGGGCCGAACATTGGAGCAGCAATGGGAGGAAGCGATCAAGTTGTTGAACACGCAGCTGGTGAGTTTGTCTACACTGAACCGATGGGAAGTGTCTAACCACTCGAAGGATTTCATGCACGCGGTCATCACACCAGGGGTGTTTATCCCTCGGTTCTTGATCGCGCTCGACCTTCAGCTCTCTCAACACCATGGGCATTGGCCGGCCTGGTGTGCGATCATCGATGGGGATCTCCAAGGCAATACCGATCACCCATGGATGGAGTACCAACAGCAAACCCCGCCAGCGACACCAACTACATCATCGCCTCACATGCCCGAAGGACAAGTCTCTGCACCCTCCCCAAGCCACATCTCACTAGCTCCACCAACTATTGTCCCCAACAAGAATACCCTCGCCACTGACCGAGATGCCCCCAAAGGGAAAGCCGAAGCCACCCAGCCTCGACCAGACAAAGGCAAGGGGAAGGCCACAGCGGTTCAAGATGTCACTGAAAAGACCAGCAATCCTCAGCCGAGGTTAGACGAAGCCAAGGCCAAGGCCCCAACAGTCGCCGAGCGCAGCGACTCATTGCAGAGCAAAGGGCTGGCCCGAACGTCGTCGAAGCCGAAGGAGGACAAGGGCAAGGGCAAGAAGAAGCAGGGCATGGTGAAGGTGCCCGAGAAGAAGGAGAAGAAGCCGCAGCCTGAGCCTGAAGACTCCGAGGAAGAAACTCGTGGTCGGTCCCATGTTCGAGGAAGCCTAAGCAGCCAGGAAAATTGAGCCAAGAGCCGACGAGGTCACTCTCGTCGGTCACCCTCTGTTCCTGCAGTCCCTGCCCCCTCCACCTTGAAGCCAACCCTCCAGCTTATCTCAGTCAATGGCTCGGGCGGCAGGAGGCTCATCTACCGAGTCGAGCCAACAACAAGACGGCGCAGACGGCAAAGCAGCTCGACAGTCACCCCCTCTGAAAAGGACGAAACACATTGCAGACAAGGGCTTTCCGGTTGGCCCTCCGAAAAGGAAAACTGTGGTGGTCCAAACTGGGGCGCGTCACAAGCAAGGTAAGCATTCAGACTTTGATTGAACAGTTGTCATTTATGTTCAAAAGTTTTAGATGCTGTCGTTATCACAACTCACAAGAAGGGTGGGCCACATGTGATCCCCACTGCCCAATCCAGCATGGGGACAACAACTCCAACAACCTCCTCCGCAGCAGTCGAAGAACCTGAGGTGCCGGTCACTCAGCAAGAATTCAACCGGCTTCAAGAGCAGCTGCAGCAACTCAACATGCTGCACATCGGTGTCGGTCAGCGAGTTCAGTCGCTCGGAGAAGTTGTCCAGGCTCAAAGCGAAGCCATGCAAACCTTTGGCCGCATCCTTGAGAATCTGAGGCAAGGCGAAGTCAGTCAGGGTTCAACATTGGCCTCGGCTCAATTGAGGTACCCTTTCCAAGCCATCAATACCGCCTCGGTGCCCTCCACCCCTCCCCGATTGGCTGAAAACGAACTCAGTCTGTCGTCCCCCACCCCCCGAGCTGGAATCGCGACTACCGGGGGTAGTCCACATGCACAATCAAGGTAGGTCACCCCTTCCTCTCTTCCTCTCCTGTACTTACATGCCCCTGAAGATGGCTTGTGTTATCCAGCCCACCTCCCTGCAGGAATGCCTCCCTCAAGCGTGCATCCACGCCCTCACAAGCCAGGCCCAGCCCTTGGCTTTCTCCCATGCAAATTAGCTCCACCCCCCCAGCCGAACCGAGGGCAGCAACAACCCCTGCCGAAGAGTTGCCGGCTGTAGGTCTGCAAACCAGTGCCGACGTGGAAGGCGAAGCAACCGACAACGGGGAGCCTTTGGCATCAGGCATGCAAGGACTTCTCGATTACCATGGTGACTCGGAGGACGAAAGCATGGAGGCGGTCACGGCTGAGGCCGAATAAATAGTGTAATTCCAATGTATTGTTTTCCTGTAAATACCAATCATGTACTGTACTGTAAATACAATGGTCTTATCTATGGTATTTCGATTGCCCGAACTTTCAACTAAGACCTTCTCTTCTTTCTTGGTGTCGCCGTTTGCTGATCACTTCGGCGTTTCATTCCGACCGGTATTTCAGGTATCTCATATTTTGCATCAGCTGGTAAGGGAGCTCTTCTCTCATGGCCAGAACGCCTTGGAGTGATTTGTGCTGTCTCATACACCGAGCCCATTACCGCCGAAGTATTTCCTTGAGTGCTGTTCTTTGACTGTATCATAGTCTTGGCCGAGTCACCGACGTGCCCTTCATGTCCCGTTCGAGAATTCTCTCCAACTGCACAATCATTCATCAGCTCAATCTCAAGCATTGCAATGTGGTAGTCAATATCACCTTGCTCAGCATTCTGGCCATCTTCATTAGGATGGCTCAGCTTCTTCATTGCCGACTTAAGAGGCACTCTGCCCAAGTCTACCACTTTATGGTCTTGATATACCGCTTTTGCCATTGTTTTGCCGGAGGCCGACCCAGAATCAGCATAGAAGAGGGGTAGTTCATCAAAACTACTGTCTCCTATGGTCCCCATATTTCCTTCTTATTTGTGAACTTGACATTGCAGGACAAACATAACTACACACCTTGTGTATCCTTCCTTTCATAGTCGGCAGGGTGTCTCTGTTGGCTTGTCTCGGCCTCTTTATTTTTTCCTTTCTTGCCATTGTCGGTTCGGTGTTCTTGGCCAACCCGAGCTTCTTTTTGCCTGAGATCAAGCCGAGATGTCAGCTCCTTTCTCTGTCGACCTCTTTCATCATTGGCATAGTCATGCTCATCCCTGGCATCAACTTGACCAAGCCCCAGCATTGACTCCCTGCTTTGTCGGTGCCATTCTCCCTCTTGACCTTTCTCCTTTGTAATCTTCCTCGGCATGCCAGACTTGATGCGATCATCGTCGGCGCAGTTGATCTCAGCCCCGCTATCCCTTTTTACAGGCTGAGGGCTCGGTTCCCTTCCCCGTTGACTCCCTTCTGCCTCTTGCCCTTTCTCCTTTGCAACCTTCCTCGGTGGGCCAAATTTGACAGAGGCATCTTCGACATGGTCAGGCTCTGCCCTTTTCTCACTTTGATCAGGCCGAAGTGTCGGCTTCCTCTTCTCTTTGCTCCCTTCTCCCTCATCCCCTGTGCCCTTTGCTTGTCGACTCCCTTCTCCCTCACAACCTTTGTCCTTTGGAACCTTCCTCAGCAGCCCAGACTTGATTCGGGTATCGTCGGCAACCTTGCTCTCAGACTGATTGACTGGCATTGGCTCCCTCCTTTGCTGGCTTCTTTCCTTTTGTACCTTCTGCGAGGGGCCATACTTGATTTGGCCTTCCTCAGCATGGTCAAGATCAGCCCTGCGGTCCCTTTGATCAGGTCCAGGTGTCGACTCTCTTCCTTGTAGACCCCTTTCTGCCTCCGGACCTCTCTCCTTTGGTATCTTCCGGGGGCCGTGCTTGATTCGGCCTCCTCAGCATGGGCGAGCTCCACCCCGCCTCCCCTTCTATCAGGTTCGGGCGTGAGGTCTCTTCTGCTTCGACCCCTGTCTCCATCCTTCGGTACCTTCTTTACGGGATCATACTTGACTCGGCCGCTCTCGGCGTGTTCTTGGTCAGGCCCTTGGTCCCTTTCATCAGGCTGAGGGCTCGGCTCCCTTCCTCGGCTCCCTTCTCCAAGTTGGCCTTTCTCCTGTGGAACCTTCCTCGGTGGGCCATGCTTGATTCGGGTATCCTCAGCTTGGTCTAGCTCAGCCCTGCGGTCTCGGCGATCAGGAGGAGTTGTTGGCTCCCTTCCTTGTTGGCTCCCTTCTCCCAATTGGCCTTTCTCCTTTGGATCAGGAGGAGGTGTCGGCTCCCTTCTTCACCGAGACCCTTCTCCCAATTTGACTTTCTCCTTTGGAACCTTCCTCAGCAGGCCATCCTTAATTTGGGCATTGTCAACATGGTCTAGCTCAGCCCTGAGATCGTGGCGATCAGGAGGAGTTGGCTCTCTTCCTATCTGAGTCCCTCCCCATCGGCCTTTCTCTTTTGGAACCTTCCTCGGTGGGCCATACTTGATTCCGGCATAATCAACATGGTCTAGTTCAGCCCTTTCATCTCGGCGATCAGGCAGAGCTGTTGACATTTTTCCTTGTTGACTCCCTTCTCCCAATTGGCCTTTTTTCTGCTTTGGAACCTTCCTCGGCGGGCCATACTTGATTCAGGCATCATCGACATTGTCAAGCTCGGCCCTGACGTCTCGGCAATCAGGAGTCGGAGTCGGCTCCCTTCCTCGCTGACTCACATCTCGGCCCCTTTCATCAACACTAGGTGTGGGCTCCCTTCTTCGGATCCCTTCTCTCTCATCACTAGTCTCCTTCATATCCTGGCCATGCTTGACTGCGTGGTTGCTGTCAGCTTGTCGAGAGTGCTGATCCCTGCTCTCTTGGTCCAGCTGGTGTCCGTTGCCCTCTCTATCCAATTCTTTCTTTCCTCCGTCGGGTTCGGTCTCCAATTTGTCAGCGGCTTTTGAGTCTTCTTCCAGCTCATCGACCTCTTCTCCAGCATCCTCGGAGCCACCATCATCAGCGGTATCTCTGTTCCCCAAACTTCTGCTCCTTTGCCTTTTGGATCGACTCCTAGTGGATCAGCTATGGGTAGATGCCTCTTCTTCTTCATCTGTGGTCACCGGAGGATGTGGACCTTCACTTCGGTCAGCCAACATTGAAACTGAAAAACATTGTCGGGAAACAGTGAAACAACCAAACCCACCAAAGGGTCTAGTGTTTGGAATAAGAGCACTAGGGAGCGAGCACTGTTGGTAGTTCTGGGAAAACTCCAAGAGAACATGACTGGGAAGTCTTGCTCTCTGGTTTATAGCATTTATACTACTAGTACAAGTACACGGACCATGCAGTGCTTATCTAGAAGTGCTATACTAAGATATAAGCTGGTATAACTGGGTAGCATGAGGCAAACATGAGTCAGAAGGTAATTGGAAGATAAGGATGCCTTTGGGGCATGTGGGGCATGAGGTTTGGCAAACGGGTTTGGCAAGTTTGGCGGATAGGGGCTATTGTTTGCGAGTTGAATAACTAGTGAACTAGCACTAGGAAAAATAGGGAAAAATAAGGGAAAAATAGAGGATGTGAAAGATAGGGGGTTTGGCGGGTTTGGCGGATAGGGGCTATTGTTTGCGAGTTGAATAACAAGTGAACTAGCACTATAGAGAAAAAGGTTCAGCAAAAGGTTCGGCAGGTTCTAGTGCATGTGTAACAAACAGAGCCTGCCTCTTCCGAATGAACTCCAGGAAATGAAGGGCTTCGTGGTGTTTGAGATGACTAGGATCATCAGGAATATTCCACTTTGGGGGCAGATGTCGGTCATCGAATAGGGTGGCTCTCAGTCGGCCGAGTTTTTTGAAGGGAGCAGCAACCCTTGGCTTTCAGGTCGCTAATCCTATATGGGTAATCGGCACCGGCAATTACTGAGTAAACTGGAAGTAGAACGCACTATAATGGGCCGTCAGGAATCCCCTCACCAAATCTTGCAGGTCAGCGCGCGAGAGGTTCTGTATTTCGGGAATCCAAATTGTGCCATCTGGGAGAAGGACCTTCTCGACAACATCATCTCGGCGTCTGCCTTGTGACTTCTTCGGCTTTCCAACTTTCTTCTTCTCTCGGTCTCCATCTTCTTTGGCCCCCTGATCTCCATCCTTCTTTGGCGGATCAAAACATGTACTCAGATATTGGTCAAAGCTTCCCTGAATTTCCTCGGCATTCTCAAAGGATGGGCCGTCGGCAATGTCCTCATTGAAGTCATGACTGCAAATAAATGAGAGGATGTTCAACATTGTGGCTGATGTCACCACTTACACTTCGGCAAAGATTTCCCCCTTCTCGTCCTTGAATCCTGAAAAGATGACCATCCGTATTCCCCCCTTCTTCCACATCTCAACAGCGAATTTCCTTACAAATTCTTGGGCTTTTTGGGTGGCAAATCTGTATGATTTCCACTAAGTCAATGCTGACATTACGTTGGCCAACCCTTACCTTGCCTGGACATCGGGAGCTGGGCCTTGGTTATTCCACTCCTCGGCAGTTTGGTGAGCCTCCTGCCATGTCTCTTCGGAGAGCTCGTCGATGAGTTCATTCAGCTCGGTTTGATACAACCCTAGCATTTCGACCGATCCTGGGGCAGCGCCATATTTCTCCAGAATGATTTCCTTCAGCCGTTCCTTATGCTCCTCCCAAACAACTGACCGTGCGGTCCACTGATGGCCGAGCTTCATTTTCTTTTCCCTTCCAGCCCTTCCTTGCTGATGCATCCACGCCAGGTAGATCTTCATAGGTAGTGAGGGGACGACATCGTTTCAAGTCTGAGAGAGTGCTTACCCTCAAGCTTGCCTGCCATTCTGCTTTGCTCATTGTCTTGTGGTCAGGCAATGCTCTGACTGCCTCGGTAATGGCCCTCCAGTGCTTCTTTTGTTCCTCTTTGTCTGCATTCTTCCAGTCAGGAAAATGTTCTTGGAGAATGTCAAGTACTGGTTCGGGGACCTTTACTCTTCCTTCCTGGCCAGGACCGGATTGAGCGGGGTTTCTGGGCTTGGAACACTCAGCTTTCCTGCTCCCAGCCTGAGGTAGGCCAGGTGGGCTGCCAGGAGCGCCTTCGCTTGACCTTAATTCACCATCTGGTTCGCCGGCAATCACCTCAATCTCAGCCTCAGAATCTTCATCGGATCTGGCATACTGTGATTCCTGGTACTCTGTTTCGGCATAGAGGCACTCTGAGTCAGACATTGCTCACAGACTGGGAGAGAGGGTTGGAACAGTGTCTGTCTGGACGAGTTCAAAGTTACAAACAGCGTGTCGCCTCACCCCTGACTCTGGTGAACTCTATGCCCATCAAATGGGTGTACTAACAGTCCAGATGCTCTTATGACATCATCCTCATTTTGGCGATCCAATTGGGTTGACTAATGGTCCAGATGCTCTTATGACATCATCTTCATTTCGGCTATCCAGTTTAACCAATGAGATTTTACCGGCAAAACTATTGCCGGTGTTGCCGGTGTAGGCGGCGCTTGCCATTTGAATACTGTAATAAATCCACATATGGTGTAATAGAAATGCCAACAATCCACTTATGGAAACGATGAATGATTGTGTAACACAGAGAGCAGCTTGGTAGATCCTGTGCTAGACTGCTTCAAGGTCTTCTTCCTGGTTATAGCATTCCACAACCAGCATGCCAAAGAATCACAATAAAAGAAGAATCAATCCTGGCAATGTGACACGGGTTGCTTGGATCACCAAGGATACAGCACAGGGTCCAAAGGGTCAAATGGTTAGATTGGATGGTCAGACTGCAAAGTTATCGACAGACCTCGGCCATTCCTCTCCAGCGAAGTCCTTCAGTTCAATGACATCGCCCATGAAGCTGAAGAACCTTTCCTCATCGCCGACCAAGCCGATCGGCTTTGCATCCAAGTTCTCAGATCAACAATATCAGGACCTTGACGATAGCTATGTTGACCTTTCTGATATTCGGCCTCTAAGGTGGCCAGTGAAGAAGGTCTGCCTGATATGATGAAATCGACAGTCCATTGACTGGAAATTTACACAGACATCCAATAGCTATCTCCTTGAATGGCTAAGCCGAAAGACTGAATTTCTTGATACATTGTTGGATATGGAAGCCCCTCCAAAGCCGAGACAATGTACCTCATGTGGGGGAGATGGAATTTATAGATGTTCTGATTGCTTCGGCCAGCCGTTGTTTTGTACCTTATGCACTTGGAATAAGCATCGGATACATCCTTTCCACAGGATCTCACAATGGACCGGGTCCTTCTTTGAAGATTCATCCTTAAATCTGGTGCGTAACAGTTGCCAACTGGAAGTCCCCATCTGAATAGGTCATCGTTCACAGGCCGGATTCGAGGTACACCTCGGCCATGAAGGCAGGTCTTGCCCGAGCCGAGCACCAAACAAGCCTGACCTCAATGAGCTCCCCGGCAATGGGCCGGAAGAATGGATCGACACTGATGAAGAATATATCCCTTCAAATCTCCGGGCCTCCGATCATGAGGACTACCTCACCATAGTTGATACCACAGGGATCCATTACCTGACAATCAACTATTGTCGATGCCCCGATTCTCCCCCGGCATACATGCAACTTTTTCGCAATAAACTCTTTCCTGCCACCCTGGATCAGCCACGGACAGCCTTCACCTTCCACGTCCTGGATGATTTCATTTGTGACAATCTGGAGTGTGGGACTTCTGGTTCCAATTATTTTAGCAAACTTCGTCGTATAACCTCTAACACCTTTCCGCATTTAGTCCCAGTGAGTCCTTGATATAATATCTCAGCACCGATGATAAACAGCGGCCTTTTCCCTAGAATCGACACCGAGAATTGCTGCAAGTTTCCAGAATATGGAGATTATTGAAACTCCTGAAATGGAAAGGATTCGGTCATTGAAATCGCGAACCGAAGCAAGGGGAGTTGGCTCTATTTTGTCCAAGCTGCCCTCAGCCAGGGATAAATTGCAACCCAACCGAGGAGGAAGTTTCCAGGTGTTTATATCTCCGAAGCCAATTTTACTCCTTCCGGCCCTAACATAAGTTATGTCTCAGTTGGAAATACACCCGAACCTTGGTTATGGATGGTAACTTCAAGGCCAAACACATGCATGATAAGCGGCCAGAAGATCAAATATGGCTCATGGATGGCCTTGCATACATGGTCGGCCGGTCTGAGTATCAGTCATACTTGAAGGCCACTCATCATCCTTTGGAGGTACGTACATGCCGATCATCGGCTCAATCTCGGAAACCAATGTGATTGATCAGTGATCCGCTTGCAACAATCATCGGGCCGTCAACCAGGCTAATAAAAGCCGAGGAAAGCTAGAGTCAACAGGAATCGGCGGTGCTGCTTGTGCCCGACATGGCTGCTTCGTCCCCCATACCTTGGTGGACTTTCAGAAGGGGGAACAGTAGGCTATCCCCCGAACAAATTTGATTTTTTTGCAAACATCTGATCAGGCAGGTAAACATGGATTACTCCCTTGCATATGCCATGCAGTACAACATGAAGAACATTGTTCGCGTCATCAACTTTTATGTCATCAATTGCGCATATATAAAGAAGCTCCGATCCAGAGTTCGAAATAACGACTTCATAGAGATTCTGGATGACGTGAAAATAATTCCAGGAATCGGCATATGGCACGTACATGGCCATCAGACCGAATGCTTCACCCGACATGGACCTCTGTTCATTCAAGGGGCTGGCTGGGTGGATGGAGAAATAATTGAAACACTGTGGTCTATGCTCAATATTGTATCACCTTCGGCCCGTGGGATGTCTTCTCCCCACCGTCAAGAACTCCTCGACTTCCAGATGAATGATTCAAACTTCATGAAAATGATTCAGATGTCACAAAGCTTAGTCAGAAAGTACAAGAATGCCATGAGGGCTTCAGCTTCAGCCTCGGCCGCTTTTAATGATCTAGATGTGACTGTGAATGAAGAGCAAAGACAAAAATGGGTGACACAAGAGCTAAATGCTCAGAAGAATCGGATCTCTAATCCTTCCGCTATGGACATTTTCGATGTGCAATTGCAAAAAGGTGATGGGGATTCATGCTCATTGCAGCCTGTTCTGACTTTCCGAAGCGCCGACAATGCAAGTTGTGGAACTGGACCTGCTTCGCTCGGTGGCCAGTGGTGACGGTGCTGACAAATCTCGAGGCCGAAACACTACCTGGCTCTCAAGAGGTCTCAAGCTGGAGGAAGGCCAGATTGCATTTGCTCGGGAGAGACGCAAAATGGGCGGAGGACAGTGTAGCGAACAGCTAGCATTAGCCCGAAGAGCTGATCGACTCTGCGGGGATATCTCCGCTTTTCTCGCAGAGGCCAGAGCATACTTTGGTAATGGGGATACTGACATATGTTTGTCGGATGATGGAGGGGATGGGGAAGCAGTGGAAGAATCAGTCGATGAAGAAGAGGTGGCCGAGGAAGGTATTGACCGCGAACGGCCTGATCAAGTTATTTTGCCATTGCCCTCCAATCTCGGTCTCCAGAGATGCCAACAACTCAAAATGAATCATCTCGTAGAGCTGGAGTTAAAGCTACGTATCGGCCAGGCCAATGACACCCTACATGAAATTCGGCTTGCCTTGGCGAATAAAGGCCGGTTATTTTGAACACAAGTTCAGCATGCCGACAATTATGTGAAGAAAACCTGGGCATGGAGTAAAGTGAATTCCTTTGATACAGCATTGCAGTTGAAGGTCACCATCTATCGGGCCTGCAGGATAGCCCTGCAGAATATCGGAGCCGACAACGAAACTCTCCAAAAATACAAGGCACTTGAGGATACCGATCTTAAAATCAAAGCAACTGCTTCTGGAGGCAACAGAGACACACGGAGCA
Organism: Boletus reticuloceps; assembly: GCA_018397855.1. Taxonomy (NCBI): domain Eukaryota; kingdom Fungi; phylum Basidiomycota; class Agaricomycetes; order Boletales; family Boletaceae; genus Boletus; species Boletus reticuloceps. The sequence continues at coordinate 391,386 of JAGFBS010000034.1, forward strand.
GTCACAATAATCACCTCTCTTGGTTTTGGTCACTGGATGTACCGAGAGACACTGATCAAAATGACTGGATGTCTGAATGTACATATGTTCCGACTTCATGTCACTGCCGATATACTCATGACACATGATAATAGTTTATCGGGTTCATTGGCTGAGGTCGAAGGCTGTAAAGGACCGCTGGCAGGAAGAGGTGGAACTCTTGACGGCCGAATTTGAATGGGCGACCAATTTCTTTCATAGGACGGCCGAGGACTGGGAGCATCGATCGGTCCAATGCCAGAACAAGAGGCTAGAAGGTCAGGCATGTTATGCAGCCAGGCAAAGCACCATATATGGTCGGCTTTGGGATCAGTGCAAAGTAGCTCGGGAAAAATTATATGTCAATCAAACAAGAGCAAGTAGTCCTCTGGAGGGAGAAGGTAGTCCTTCTGCAGAATGTAAAGCAACGTAGTTGGTTGGTATTGTATTGGTCAAAGATTCGACTAAGGGCGAGCCTTGGTCGGCACAGTCGGCATTGTAAAATCATTGCTGAGTTGCTTCGCTGTATCGATATTGAAAAGCATTGCCGAGAACTGCCGAGCCCAGACTACACAGCCAAAGATCCAAGCAAAGCCAAATACTTGGCGTGGTAAACTGGTGTGGACCATGATTGTGGCACTATATATAATCCTTATTGTTCACCATACCTTTCTCCCGTAATCTCACATTTTGTGATGCAGTTCCAAGCAGGGTCGAAGCAACATGAAAGGAAGATCCGCATGGTGCTCTGTTATGGGGCCTGCCATCTGGAAGCTGCGGCCATGTTTCTTCGCAACTGCCCTCCAGCCGAGTGGCCGAATGATTGGCACGAAAACTGGACTTTGGACATTGTAGGTGCATTCACGTCATGCTTCCGGCTTCTGGTTGTTGAGCATCACCATTTCATATCATAGAATCAGTACTTGTACACCCAGGGGTTGTATTCCGTCTTGCGGCCCGAGAAGCCCCCTCTCATACCAAGCTGCTGGACGCACTTCTTCACCTAGGACCGTGACCAGAAAGGATGCACGGGTTGCTTTGGGAGCAGGAATGGGAGGGCGACGCATTCGAGAAACTTCGGAGGATCCTGACGAATTGGCAGTGGATTTCTCCTCAGCAGCCTTTCGGTCTGCCGGATCCCTGGTGGTATGAGAACATCGCCAACATCGAATATAAAAAGTGTCGGAGGAGACTCTTGCCGTACATCGATCAGGTAGCTGAGGAGGCTCTTGCTTTGTTTCGGGTACATTACCTGCTTTCTGGTTGTCATCAGTTACTGATGAGAAACAGGGAATGTGGACATTTGATGAGCCTCTTCCCGATGAAGCGGTTTCGGTGAAAGGCCTCTCAGACGGTCTCAAAGATTTCATGGATGAGTTGGCACGGAATTATTCGGAGTTGCAGAAGGTTAATCGGGCAATGGAGGAAGCATGGTGTGTCAGCCTGAAGACAGTAGACAGGCCATGATGTAGAATGAGTCCAGAATTTGTTTGTTTTAATGTGAAATATGCACATTTGTTCAGTAACAAGATATCAATAGGTATACTATGTAAACCCTGCCACTTTACGAACTTCCATGTAATGACATCGGACAATGCCCTGATGCTCATGCACATTGTCCCGCATGTACAGTGATATAACTCCGTGATCACCAGAGATGGAACTCACCCCATGCTGCAAAAGATGCCCCAACATAGCCACTCCAGTACCTGGATTGTACCGAAGCCGAAGACCGAGGCAAAGCAAAACCAGATCCAAATCCTCGTATGCTCCGCAGGTCACCAGGAAATCAAACCATTGAGGTCGCCCATTGAGGTCCCAATGCAGTCGGCTTGCCTGATTAGCAATGACGGATCCAACACTGAATACCATCAGCCATATCTTCAGCATCTCAAGCATGTCACTTTCCCCTTCTTTGGCCGCCCATTTCCCAAGTCGGACAAGGGCTTCCCAACCGGTAACATACATGTCGGGGTGCATTATTGCCATGGCTGCAGACAGGATTGCCAGTTGGTCGGTGTTTGCCTGAATCCAGTCTCTTGCCGAGCAGTCTGTTCGGCTGCCCTTCAGCAGTGAAGACACCTCAGGCTTTGAACAGCCAGCCTGAATGGTGATCATCAGGTGAGTTTGATTGTGGGAAATAGAAAGAAAATATGCCATACATGTCGACCTTGCTGAAACCATGATGGAGAAAGATTGATGGCTCCTTTAATTGCCGCATCCTCCTTAAAAAGGTTGGCCGAGGTTCGCCAATGTTGGCCTTGGATGTTATTTTGCAGCGGCTTTTGCAGTAAGGACATCTTCTCCCAGAGAAGTTTCTGGACGAGGTTCAGCTTGAAGTCAGGTATTTCCAGACATTGGGATACAAACCTGATTCGGCATACTGACAGCTCCAGGGAGGTACCAAAGCAAAATGCTGTCTGCTTTGTCCGTAATAAGGGCCAGCTCGGTCAGTTCCAACCAACCGGCCGAAACCTCTTCAGGCAGCATGTCCTCCTCAGAATTGAGAGCTTGTTCTGGGTGATGTTCGCCGCGCCACCTATGAATAGTCTCGGCAAGGCGAATGATGTCGATGTCGGGTATACAAACTGTCAAAAGAGCTTGGTATTCTAGGGATTGAGTGTAAGCAACTACCCACTTTGATTGCGGTATGCCCTGACAAGTCTTCCAACCACACGATCGGCCTCGCAAAGGCTGGGTAAGGAAATTGGCGGAATTTGAGGCACATCATGAGACTCAGGATGAAGTGTATGGTTGAAGAGAGAGACCATGTAAGTCGCAAGGCTATCGGTCTGTGCCAACGCCCAGTCAGAGGGAATTCTGGAACCACCTGTTGGGGCCATTGGGAATGCAAGTGGGTGGGAAAATGAGGAAGAGATGTCAGCCTCCGCTCCCTTATATAAGCCGATGTTTGCTGTTTGATGCTGCTATAATTAGAAATTCAATGTTGCTGACAGATTATAATCTGTGTTATTGCCGCCGAGAGGTGCATGTAGCTAGAATGGGTCAAAATCGCCCCAAGCCGTTTCATGTTCACGGCCCTATTCAGGGCCCCCCCTTAATCTTGGCTCCTCTGTCCAATGATGCTGCAGGGCCGAGGCCACCTCGGTCATCGTGCAGATCATCTTGCCTTGGGCCAGCTCGATTAGATCAGCCGTGTTTGCCTTGGCCATGCTTGGGGCAATTCTGATGATTTCGGAGCTAGTACTTTCATACCCACAAGGGCCCTATCCTGAGAATCGGTTTATCTTGGGCTTTATCATGCAAAGGCCCCTTCAAGATCTTCGGTATATATGAGGCTCGGCCTGCCGAGGGCCTTATCGTGTCTATCAATCCATACAATAGTTCTCTGAAATAGGGCCCCCCTCTTAATCTTGGGCCATGTATCCAAGGAGAGTATAGGGCTAATTCGATGACTTCAGTCATCTCATAGATCAGCTTCCCTTGGGCCCACTTGATTGCCTCGGTCCTCCTTGCCTCGGCCATACCTGGGCCCTCTCAATCCTTTCAGCTATCTCATAGATACTCTGACCCTGGGCGCTCTCAAATATTTGTGCCCTCCTTGCCTCGGCCATGCTTGGGCCCTCTCAATCCTTTCGGTCATCTCATAGATGCTCTGACCCTGGGCCCACTCGAATACATGGGCCCTCCTTGCCTCGGCCATACCTGGGCCCTCTCAATCCTTTTGGTTATCTCAAAGATTCTCTGGCCCTGGGCCCTCTCGAATATGTGTGCCCTCCTTTCCTCGGCCATGCTTGGGCCCTCTCAATCCTTTCGGTCATCTCATAGATACTCTGACCCTGGGCCTGCTCGAATACATCAGCCCTCCTTGCCTCGGCCATAACTGGGCCCTCTCAATCCTTTCGGTCATCTCATAGATTCTCTGACCCTGGGCCCTCTCGATTACCTCGGCCCTCCCTGCCTCGGCCATGCTTGGGCCCTCCCAATCCTTTTGGTTGTCTCATAGATTCTCTGGCCCTGGGCCCTCTCGAATACATGGGCCATGCCTGCCTCGGCCATGCTTGGGCCCTCTCAATCCTTTCGGTTATCTCATAGATTCTCTGACCCTGGGCCCTCTCGAATATGTGCGCCCTCCTTGCCTCGGCCATGCTTGGGCCCTCTCAATCCTTTCGGTCATCCCATAGATTCTCTGGCCCTGGGCCCTCTCAATTACCTCGGCCCTTCTTTCCTCGGCCATGCTTAGGCCCTCCCAATCCTTTCGGTCTTCCCATAGTTTCTCTGGCCCTGGGCCCTCTCAAATATGTGGGCCCTCCTTGCCTCGGCCATGCTTGGGCCCTCTCAATCCTTTCGATCATCTCATAGATTCTCTGGCCCTGGGACCCCTCGAATACCTCGGCCCTCCCTGCCTCGGCCATGCTTGGGCCCTCTCAATCCTTTCGATCATCTCATAGATTCTCTGGCCCTGGGCCCCCTCGAATACCTCGGCCCTCTTTGCCTCGGCCATACCTGGGCCCTCTTGATGATTTCGGAGACACTATCTTCATGTCTCAACGGCCCTACCCTCAAGTCGGTCTATCTTCAGCTTTGTCTTGCAAGGGCTGACTCAATAACTTTGGTACATATAAGCCTTGATCTAACCAGGGCCAAGGTGATAAGTTCGGTTGTCTCTTAGATCATGTAGCCAGGGCCACATCGATTCATTGGGACGCACAGGCCTGGCATCCCATCAGGGCCTTTCCGAGTTTGTCGGTCAATTCGCTAGCTTGTTTCAAGGCCCTGCCAACACCTTCAGCACATGTACACGGTTATCTACACAAGGCCCTTCCCACACCGTCGGTCCGTCCACATCACTGCCTTTCCCTCGGCCCCCACGATACTCTTGCACATACCTGGAACCATGCCTTCCCTTGGGCCCTCCCACATCTCCCGACCTATTTCGCGGCTTATACACAATGGGCCCATGTCGGGGTCATCCGAGTCCCAGGTGTCAAAATACAGCGGGCTCGCCGAGGACTTCGGTACCAATGTGACTACACGGGCTCAACAGGAGGGGGGGGAGGGGTAATGGCCTGAGGTGAAGCAGGAATCACAGCGCAAGGAGGGATGGGAGTCGCTGCACAAGGGAGAGGGACATGGGCAGCAACAGGGGGAATAGGAAAGTTCACGACAGGTGCGGGAATAGAGGGTGGGAATTCCTCTTCACTCATCTGAGCTCTACGTTGCCCCGCTAGCTGGACAAGCCCTGTGTCACGTCCAGTAGGCTTGATACATGTACATACGTAGCCTGGTAGGGGTCTCTAGCGGAGGTGAAGAAGGTCGCCGCCGCCCCCCACCAAGCTGCATACCGGTGGTATCATTGGGGTACTGATCGTGAAAGTCTAAAGCTGGCGGCATGGGAGTCCTGGACTGGTGTCGAGATTGACGTGCCATCCTACTGGAGTGATCAACAACAGACGACATTGTGAGTACAAAAGGCTTACTTCTCGAGGCCGGGGACAGAGAGCAGTGACACAGATGCAGCACCGAAGGACCACGAACGAGGGCGGACAAACGAGGCGGACAAGTGAATAGAGGATCTGTTACGACTTTATCTTTTCTCTTATCGCTTATCTTGTACTACACGCACTGCGAACACTATTCCTTTTTCTACGATGACTTCCCTTATCTCCAGTTCCTTCCCATCGGCGCCCCGACGGTACTCCACTTGCTTAGTCATCGTACACCTTCCTCCACATTCTATCTCTTTCCTTCGCATTCTATGCTTGCCCTGAACTTCTCCTCCATGTAGTATATAACCCTTCGCTTATCGCTCCATGTATGTTCTTTACTCTTGAGCTCCTTTGTATACCTTGTACAATTCTATCGCTCTTGTGGTCACCCTTTGACCCCTTGAACCCTTGACCCTGTTGGTATCAGCCCAACACCTTGAACCTTGTGTGGACGCCCCCACAAGCTCCTTGATCCTTGTAGTCTTCGTCCTACTCTGAAGGACGTTACTTCTATAAGCCCTCGTTGTGCTTTTGACTCAACGCTCTCCTCGTTCTTGCTTAACAAAGGCTACACTCGTACCTACCCAGTCCAAGCGTAACAGGATCCAGAACTGGCTTTTTGTAGGCCAGAGCCTCGAACGGGAACTGAGGACGGACAAACGAGGCGGACAAGTGGATAGAGGATCCCGAATTGGCTTTTTGTAGGCCAGAGCCTCGAACGGGGACTACACACAAAGACGGACTTTTCAAAGTACATCTTGAGATCTAGAGAAAAAAAAATCAAAGCCGCTGAAGGAGTGTTGAGGGCACGTACCTGCTTGCAGTTGAGTTTGCCTCGGCGATGGAGCAGTTGACAGATGAGATTATGTGATTTATCATGAGCTCCCAATCTTAGTACATCTTGAGATCTAGAAAAAATGATCAGAGCCGCTGAAGGAGTGTTGAGGGCACGTACCTGCTTGCAGTTGAGTTTGCCTCGGCGACGGAGCAGTTGACAGATGAGATCATGTGATTTATCATGAGCTTCTGATCGCCACTGCAACTAAGGTGTATGTAGATCAATCCAAATACCTATCCCGCCGGTGCTGTCACAGAAAAAATAATCAGAGCCGCTGAAGGAGTGTCAAGGGCACGTACCTGCTTGCAGTTGAGTTTGCCTTGGCGACAGAGCAGTTGACAGATGGGATTTATATGAGCTTCTGATCGCCACTGCAACTAAGGTGTATGTAGATCAATCCAAATACCCTATCCCGCCGGTGCTGTCACAGATCTCAGGGACATCCAAAGGCGACCTCCATTCAAGCAAGCAATTTTTACATGTAGCGCGACGGAGTCAGACCACAACGGAGATACGACTGAATGATGACTACTCCAACCAACATGCCTCCTTCAATTCAATCGCCTCCATCATCATTGCAATGCCCTGATCAAGGGAATTGACTTTCATATGGACGGCGCCACGGACACGATTGATGTACCGAGAAGTGCATACCCTTTAAAAAATGTTACTAACTTGTTGAATGTACTGCGGCGAAACATACCACTGGGAGAAGATCCCAACCCGGCGTCCACGTGTGATTAAGTAGAGCCGGCCCATGGCATCCAGGGGGGGCAAGTCATAGATGAATTTATTGTACATTCCTTGGACGTGGCCATCCTTGCTGAGCCCCCCGGGAACAAAAAGGTGGTGGGGTCCGGTGGGGTCAACCAAACGAACAGTACTACCTGTATTTTTGTTGCTTCGCTTGGCCGACAGAAAGTCCTCAGTGAGGACAAGTGTGGGAGCGAGCGTAGGTGTCGGCGCGGGAGTTGGAGCAGGGGGCGGCGCAGAAGTACCAATGAGAGTGACGAGGGTGGAAGCAGCATTTGTGGCATTGCGCAACACGGGTCCGAGGGTGCCGTGGGGAATCTTGAGTGCTCCACGGGTAGGTGCTTTGTCCGATTCATTGTCTGAGGAGACAGGGCTATCCGTGCTGTTGAGCAACGAAGAGATATCTATGAAATGAATTGTCAAATACCATGCGAAAACAAAAGGAACAGAGCTTACCAGTGAGATCAGCGTTACGCTGGAGCATCACAGTGAGCTGCGTAGCAGCCTTGGTACACAGTACCAAGCGTGAGAGGAGCTCATTGGCGAGTTCTATGACAGGTCAGCATGTCAAATATATCATAGAATCCGCCTCTTACCGAGTTCAGTCTTCATGGCAAAGGGACAGATGATGGCTGAGATGACGAAGAGGGGGCAAGGAGTAAAGGCAAGGAAGCGATGTGTTTTGCGGTTGGCCAGCTTTTTAAGGGCACGCAGAGTAGTTTGGGACTGTTTTGCACCGAAAACGAGGTGTGCACTGCATGCTGAGTGGGGAATCTGAATTCTGAATTCGAAGTAGAACCAATTCTGGACTAGGTGATCAATGTGCGTCTGAATTGAGAGTACTCTGTGACAGGTTAAGCACCCTGGTTCTCAGGCTGTATTGTTCCAGGACACATTCTTTGATGTTCAAGGGCTCTGGAATACTTGCTGGGTTGGGCGAATACATGATGATGCATACCGTACATGCATTGTGACAGGTAACCAGGTTTGTGATGTTCAAGACCATACTTCTCGGCCACTGCCGGAGTCACTATTATATACCGTACTACAAAACTTCTGATCATACAGATAGCCATCAATATGAGCGACTGTAACTGCCGCACTGCCAGTGATTCCGATAACGGACTGAGGGGTGAGATGGGGTAGGACGATCCCAGGACCGGACACTATGCATGTCCTTGTACAGAGACACGAATCGTCTACAGATATCTACAATGCAGATAGTGAATACTAAGATCAGTAGTGATATGTTGACTAGGTTGGTTGAACATGTCCTCAGGGGTCGTTCTCAACATTTGGCTTAAATTATAGACCAATTGGTGAAATTATTCTCCTACTATGTGTAGCCGACACGAGCACGGCATGACACAATCTATAGGAGCAGAACCAGGTGTGCCCAAACCACCGGGTAAGGGCAAGGCGTGAATCGTTTGCACAGTCTCCAGGCAATAATCTATCGATTCCTTTTCCGACGGGGATAGGAGGACAAAAGCAAACATTTGATTAATGTATAGTACCTCAAGCATTTGCACTCGTACACGTCAGGGAAGATGGTTGATGAGTCCATAGTATCAATTGGCGAGTGATGACTGTACACAAGTGTATAGATACTGTCTAAATGTTGGCATATCGCACTCAGTCAAGCACGTAGCACTGAAGCCCCGAAGTGTTGCTGCTATGGTAGCTAATACCCAAATCCCGCAATCATAATCATTGGTCTGTAGCGGGATTGTCTGCATGGATCAGCAATGCTTGATGCACGCAGCTTGTAAACGTACTTACGGTAATAGGATATGCTCTCCAAGGGCGGGAGCTCACACGTACTTCGGGAATTGTAGTGTTTGCGACGGACAGCAGGTGAGACATAAAATTCATGATTTCCTTTCATGGACGGTCAGCGACAGGGAGGAGAAAGAAGTCCGAGGACATACCATAACATCGCTTCGCCATGGCTTCTCTTCGGCCAAGCTATCAAAGAGCCGAAGCTCGCGCCGTGTGAAGTCAGCAACACAAAGGACCCAATGGCCCGGGCGATAGATGGGGAGAATCCAGACGTCCTTCATCCAGAAGTTGGTGTGCTTCGCCGCTTGGAAGAGTTCACCATCAGCCTTGTGGCGAGCAAGGAGAAGGTCAAAGGTAGAGAAAATGGCGAAGTGGCGTGCTTGAAGAGGATTTATTGCTAAGAGAAGAAGCAGTATGCAGCCGTTTATGCATACATCGTTGATGCACGACGTCGGAGATGCTAACATACCGATGTCCTCGGGGTTGAATGTCTGGCGGCGGACTCCATTAATCCTGTCGAAAACTATGCGTGTCCCACTCTCTGGTAGGGTCGGGGGCAGCGTCGAGTCAACAGTGAAATGCTTCGAAATCTCGTTAGTAAATAGTCAGCCAGTTTAAGAAAAAAATACCGATGGCACACTCCAGACAATCTTTCCAGTGATTACATACTTGTTGTTTGTCTCCTCGGCATCGTGTGTATCGGTATCCAGCATTTCCTCCACCAGGTAGTCGAGGGTGATCAGGTCTTCTGACTCAATAGTCGCCTCGGTTCCGATTTCGAGTTCAATGCTCATTTGCAGTTCTTCGCCCGAAGACTCTGGCGCTTCGATAATCGTTGGAGTAAGCCAAGAGAGGGATGTTTCAGGGAACCCGTAAGTTAATCTCATAGCCAACTCCTCGGCCTCCTTGGTATGCCAGTCGAAGTGGGATTTTGAAACCAGCGAGTTTGACCAGCGGTGGGGTAGTGTCAACAGTTGTTCATGGCGGTATCGGAGGGGAAGTAAAATTAGCTCATCTGATGTATCATGAGTGGTGAATTCAAGAATTGGAATATACTTACTTTCGGGAATGCGAAGTGCAAGCACCACTGCAGCAAGCTCGTTGCCATACCATCGACAAAGACTATCGGCCTCCATCCCTAACCGGCGCTGCTCCTCTAAACACCGATCACGCTTGAGCATTGCGTGAATGCCTTCGCGAACCGCCGGATCATTCATCCAATGTGGGATCTCACCAATGGACAGCGAAATCCATATGTCTTCCATCAGTGACTCGTGGTTTCGCAGGTCATTGAGTTTCGTTGGGAGAGGCTTGGGAAGCAGGATCAACCACGCGGGGTCATGGAGGTCTTTCAGCTGGGTACAGTAGGTGTTATACTTTCGGATAGCAGCCATCAAGGCAGGCTGTCGCTTCGCAATGGCCTTCCGCGTTCGTTGGTGGAGCTTTGTCCCTGCATGAAGTTGGGATGTATCAACACTGAGAATAAAATGTGTACATACCGAGCGCCTTCTGGGCCCTGCCAACTGCTTGATCCAATTTGTCCCACTCAAAAAAACTCCCAATGGCTCATTTGCATATGTTGATCTTGAGGTCTCAAGCCAATAGCAAGGTTCGGACGAAGTCGAGATCGATATCTTTCAACTCAGGGAACTTATCACCAACATTGAGGGATGCATACAGTGCCTCGACCTTGTCCATCAGGCGTTCATGACTACGCTCCAGACTCGACAGCGCCTCTAGCGTGTGATTAGAGATGGTTTGCTTTTCGATAGCACTCTTTGTGGCTTGAATTGCCTGATCGGTCGTGTCGAGATCTGCCTGAAGTCCCAGAATGGTGTCGAGTTCTTTTTTTAGTTGTGCAGGGGCATCTGACATGGAGCATGTCAATAAAGAAGCTATGATGTAATTAAGGTACTTACGTGCACGAACAGAGAGCTGAGACTCCTTTTGAGAAGCCCACTGGCGTCACAACTCTTCCAGGGGTATACCATATTCATCGAGAGTGTTGCTCACCACTTTTCCTTGGTCACGAACCCCCCGCTGAAGACGGTGTTTGATCCAATCACCCAGGTCCATGCGCATCTCGGCACCGACCGCTGCGGCCTGGCGATCAATGAGCCATATGCGGCGTTGTCGCTGCAATCAACATGTCAGAAAGCGCGTGATCTGGACTTGTGGTAATCTCACTGAGGAGGAACGCTCAATCCCAATCAACCTTATCATTCGCGACCAAAGACGTTCGTTACCTTCACCATCTGAGAGTCCTAGGCCTACTGATAGGTGGGGGTTGTAGGCAAGTTGGCATGCCCATTCGTGACCATAAGCATGCATGGCCATCGTGGCAAAGCGTAGCCGACCATTGATGTCAGGTGGAAGAATGTCATACTAAATAATGTTTCAATAGTTTTGAATCCGAAATACGATGCAGAGAGACTTACCGATGACAGCGTCCTGTCCAGTGTACAGCCAACATCGTAAAGAACTACCACGGTAGCATTCTGTGGCAACAACGAAAAGAGATGGGCGATCAGCGCCAGGGAGTACTTCTGTTGTTCGCCAGGTGAGTCAATGTTAGCAAAAAATAGCAGGATGTCATGGCGACAAATGAGTGCCATGATACCAGTATCATTGAAGCTGTCCATACAAGTCTTCTGCTTATTTCCGTCAGCCGCTTCGTAAGATGCTTCACAGGAATCCAGTGTCTCGTCAGGCACCAGGGGCTTGCGGGATTTGGCTGGCCTTTTATGCTGTGCCTCGACATGAGCTTCCATTGCATCCACTTGACTTTTGGGAAGGAAATAGGCGGGATCGTAGAACAGAGGACAATCACCGGCAGAGCGACAGTGTCGGTGGTGAAAGTTCCCATCCATTGTGACATGGAGGTCGCCGCCTTCAACAAAGGACTGCCCGAAAGTTACACCACCAAAACAAGCTGGACAATGCTGCGTGAGAGTGGGACTGCAGCTTCCACGCGTTAAGGGTGCAATAGGTTGAGAAAGAGGCATGGATGGAGTGGTCGGAAGCATATGAGTGTCGGACTTCCTTGGTGACAATGATCGACAAGGTGTAGATGGCTCCGTGGTGGTGGTTGGCTGACATTGATCCAACCTCTTCGCATTTTGTATTTGATCATGACATCTTTGGATGGCGGCTTCCATGTTTCGCTCAACTTCTACTTGTAAAATATTGTACCACTGGACCACAAATCCGAGGCCACGCCAGAAAGGCTCCTGTATCGCCTCTTTCTGTAAAGTCGTCAGTGGCAGATCATGTAGACTCGTACAATCACTTACGTTTTTGTTGACCATCCGGTATCCCTGGCAAATGTAGTAAGTGTGGAGGGCAAAAGCGAGCGCATTGATAGCGTCGCACGATCGTTCAAACAAAGTGCGATAGAATGAAAGCAGTTCGACAGAGACTGCCATGCGAGGCTGAGACGGTGCAGTAGGGAAGAAACCGTGATGGACGAGGATTTGGGCTGTTGTGGCGCACTTGCAACTTGTGACCGTTGTGGAAATAAAGTCTATGGCTGAGCAGATGAAGTTTATATGTAAAACGATCAGTACTTACGATCAAATGAGAGGCATAGAATATTGGTGGACTTGTACGTGCAATCGCCGCGGTTGCAAAGCGAAAAGGATCGTGGAGTTGGTGGAAGTGGCTTTCCCAGCGTTCACAATATATAGCGGAGGTATGGTACAATGACCATCGGGATGAGTGCTTTCCAGCTCGTGCACAAACGTTGAGCTTGTTGGTTGGGGAGAACACGATGTTTACACTGTGCACTGGCAATAGGATGGTCGTCAATGTGCACCTGTCCCTCGTCTTCCATCTCGGCGTCACTGGGGACAAAACCCTGGCTGCTCTGATCATCAAAATCTGGGTCTTCAAGTTGATCAAGATCGAAAGCATCTGTCAGGGAAACATCGGGAGGAGGCGAGAAAGGGGACTTTCCCTCCAGCTGGTTCAGCTGGGTAATAAGACGACGACGCTTGGCGGCTTGACCAGGGATGTGGACGAGGGTCTGCGTCTTCGTCTTGTCCCTGGGGCGCCTTGGACTCTGAAAATGGCGCCCGAGCCCCTTTGTCACTTGCTGAGCAGCACGCGGACAGAATCTAGGAGGCATGACAAAGAGAAAGGAAAAGAGAGAAAAGAAAACGAACCTGACATACACAAGATAGCACCTTGGACGATGACCCGGAGAGGCACTGACGAGGCTAGAAGGGACAAGCACGTAGCACATACGAGGTGCTGATGAGGCCAGAAAGGGGACCAAATTAAATGTGTGGGAGGCACTGGCGAGGCTAGAAGGGGACCAGCACGTAGCACATACGAGGCGCTGATGAGGCTGGAAAGGTGACATGCGAAGCGCGGACAAGGCCCAAACGAGGCTCAAACGGGGAGCTGCTGCAATTTTAGGTGCAGAGGCTCTAGTGCAGCGGCATCTAAGAGAGGTATTAGCGCCTACAAAGGAAACTGGTCTCTCAGACCACTATTGCCACCAAGAAGTGCTGCCTGAGGTGAACCGGCTGTGGTCACAAAGGTCATCAGGAAGTCCGCTTTTCTGAGCGGAACATAGACGTCCATATTGGAGGGCTCCCATCCATATGTCTCTATGAAGAACAAAATTCATAGGGCACCCAATCCAGAAAGTACTCCCATTGAGCAAATGAGGGCATCGAAAAACGGAGTGGGATCGTCAAAGAACCGTCTCGCAAACGTGCAAAAGCAGCCTCTGAATAGCATTGCTACACCTCACTTGTGACTGTCACTTGAGAGGGTGAAGCTGAACACAGCAGGAAGAGGTAGTAGGTTAAGTACCATCTCCTGGAGTTCGCAGATGTCAAAAAACTTGGTACGGGAGTTCCCCATCAGCACTATTGCCGTATGTTTCGTAGACCAAGAAAGTGCCCGTGCGTGGATTACCATCCTCAAAAGGGGGCACTCACGTAAGCATAGACCCCTCTTCCCAATTCTGTAATCATTGCCGATCACCTATCTGCCTTGCTCGCATAGAACCATGTCATTGAAAACTGTCACTGCATTCCTACGAAGTAACAGAACGTACGAAGGGCTCCTGTCTGTCCAGCTCTCATGCAGCGAAGGGAGAGACAACCTAAAAATTATTGGGGTCGATGAACTGGAAAACCGAAAGGCCAAATGGACAACTTACGAGCACCCTCTGAATTCCACGATGCTCTTCACATTCGTGTTCGACGCTGTTCTACAAGAAGGGGCTGTTGGTGTCATTAAGACGCCTTTCCTCGCAATTAAGTGCACTGCTGCATCAAAAGAATATGTCGACGTTGAGGAAACCGATGTCGCTATGATCCATACAATTATAGATGAGTACGTACACCCACAATGCATAGAGTTTCACTCACGACGTACACAGGCTCGAAGACGAACAAGACTTTGCTGATTCAACACGTACGAACAGTATCATCACCACATATTATGTAGTGGACGATAAAAAGAGTGGTCTGCTGCCCATCATCGTCTCCTTGTCCGACAACGAGAACTTTCAGATCCCTAACCGCAGATCGTTAATGAATGGGACTCAAGCTGCGCGTTCCTGCGTCGTTCCACTAGCGCGCAATGGGCAGCCAAAAAACTTTGTCTGCGTCTTCAATGAACGTCATCACAACAACAACAACAACAAGCATGACTGTCCGTACCTCGTGTTCGGACTCTGCCATGGCTACCATATTAGCAACTTATCAGAGGACGATGTTATGGATGTCATCGATGTACTCCGCCAGTAAGAAACAACACTCCTGCGGTTTTCAGTACTGAACTTTCGTCAGTGTGCAAGCCGAAGTGCCGTTCGTAGAATAAAATGGTCGTCTTATTTAGCTACATGTCAGTTGCTCTACTGGTTAACTAATTATAATGACTTGCGGGTCCAGGGGTGCCTGGAGGGCCATGGTGCAAGAGCACTGGCATCCATGTATGGCAAAGTTACGTAAAACCGGGCCACCCAATTTCCTAAACGTCGTGCCGAAGGGTCGGAGTGCACGCCACTTTGTGCCGAGAGCATGATTGTCCGGCTTTCCATAGGCATAGGCATTCTACTGTAGTTATAATAATATTTCTACTGATCATCGATCCCTGCATTTCCCCACGTTCAATCTACTCCAAGTCCCCACCATGGTCGACGATGTTGCAACAGAGAACCGCCAACCAGCTAGTCCAGGACTTGAACGGGTGAGTAACATGCGACATATTTGATGGATCTAAATTTTTTGTTACCCAGCGACTCCGGTCACATCCGACACCATACAACCTACAATGCGTGAGTATAAATCACGCTGGCCAAAGATGGACGTCTCACCGAGCCCACAGATAGCAACAATTGTTCCACAACTTAGACGAAAAACTGATTGGAACAGGTCTACCATGGACCCGCTCCTACAGAATGATACTCGCAACACTCGCGTGAACCTTGACCAGGAGGAAAGCATCAAATTTCTGGGATTCATGTACCCGGATCAACTTTTGCTCTCGAAGATAGGGGGAAAATCAGCAGAAAAAGTGGGGCACTCTATGATGGAAGAAGTACTCAAAGTTTTTCGACAGAGAGAGTGGTATGGCTCCACGTCAGCAAAGGGGCGGACTCGGAAGGCCGGTTGGCTACCGAAGTCTGGTTGTCCCTCCCTCGATCCCAAATCCATCAAAGACCGCGAGGTTCAGCTTGCAAAATTCCTGAACAATGTGCTTGGGGTCGTCAGTGAGGTTTGCAAAGTACCATTCTTGTGAGTCTTGCCGTAACGCCCAACAACCCCGCTCACTAACTCATCCCGCCAACAGCCATTGGGATGCGAAATCAGCGAATTTGCCCTTGGATGGATCATATGCATGCAGGAAACCAGACATTACTTGCTACTTTGACGCTTCTGGTACCCGCCATCATTGGGGACAAGTCGCAACATTTTGTGAAGTGAAGAACCGAAATGATGGATCAAAGCAAAGTCAGTCGTTTACGGAGATAGCTGGAAAAACATCGTGCATACTGGTTACGCAAGACGGCCGTCACCTCGTCCCATGTGTCCGCCTTCTCGGTTCTTGCATATGTCTGACAATTTTCGACCATGGCGGATCGATCACAACTCATTCCTTCGATATCCATGAATCACCAACGGTTTTCCTGCATATACTCATGGGCGTCTCCCTTGCCAATTACTCGACTCTTGGGTTTGACATGTCGATCAAGTGGGATGGCAAAGTGGCTGAGCCGGATGATGAGAAGATCGCATTGGATGATGAAGAGAATGTGCCGGATGACAAGGAGCTCGAGCCGGATGACGAGATGGCCCAGGCTGACGATGAATCTCAGTTGGATGATGAAGAACCCGACCCCGGTGACGAGCAGCCTCCTATGATAAATGTAGAGGGGAAACGGAGGAAATGGTTGGAAATTGTCAACAAGGAAGGCCGTATCTGCACGATTTGGCTCGAAAAGATTCTCTCAATTTCTGACAGCCTCGTTGGTCGAGGGTCAACAGTTTGGGAGGGCGTAATCAACTCCGAGTCGGATGTCCCTGGAGCAGAGGAAGTTGTCGTGGTCAAGGATTCATGGATCGATCCCCTCAGGAAATATACCGAAGGGATGATTCTGCACATTCTGGAACAAAATGGTGTTGAAGGTGTTCCTACGCTACTCGCCGAGCGACAAGTCAAGATCCAACATCACGCAGGCGAAGCTGTGGAGACCAATCTCTCCACTC
This sequence comes from Boletus reticuloceps, assembly GCA_018397855.1. Taxonomy (NCBI): domain Eukaryota; kingdom Fungi; phylum Basidiomycota; class Agaricomycetes; order Boletales; family Boletaceae; genus Boletus; species Boletus reticuloceps. The sequence continues at coordinate 407,954 of JAGFBS010000034.1, forward strand.
ATTTCATTCGGTCAATGTTACACAACATTCGTTCTCCGAACGACTTCCACCTCCGAGTCTTATCCCGCCTCGTTACCCGTCCTGTTGGTACCCTCATCATTGATTTTTCATCTTTGGGGGAGCTTTTGGTTGCGTTCCTAGATTGTATTATCAGTGAGTGGACAGACAGAATAATTTCGACTATCATTGACCGGAACCTAGCGCACAAAGATGCTGTCAACCTTGCTCGGATTTTGCACCGCGATATCAGCCTCGTGAATTTGCTCCTCGCCACGACCAAGGCAGAGCATCGAACAACTCACGAAAAGTACATACAATATTATATCTCGGGTCAAGCCCAGGTGGATTTGTGCAAACGAATAAGTTGTCTTACGCGGCGAGGCGTACTTGCAGACTGGGGCTATGCCACCCCGATCACTCCTACTACAGTTTCTGCCGACAGTCCTTCCACGCCATCGAGTGAAGGCGATCCTCCGACGTTACCGACCGAAATTGGTCCTCTAGCGTCCCAGATGCCAATTGGAGCCTGGGTTGAAGCCGAGACACCGATCGATCTTGTCCCCGTCAGGCAGATTGATGGAGTAACGATGGTTTCTGCTTCGCAACTCACGGATGAGCACGACATTGTACTACTGATGGGGACTGATGATCCGAAGAAAGATTTGCGTCACACGATTGACTCATCCCCACTATACCGCACGGTAAGTTCTCAGAAGTTCTTCTTGCCGATTTCAATAAACTCGCATAAAATGCAGGGAACATGGTCTTGGATGTCTGCGGAGCTCGTTATGGCAGCTTCAGGACAGCCAGTAACGCACAATCCACTACATGATCTGGAGTCATTCTTCTATGTGCTCGTCGGGATATGTGTTCTTTATTCTGGGCCCTCGAAACAAAAGTCTGAAAAGGAGCTCGAAGAATGTTATGGAAAACTTTTCAACACCTTCAATCCGAACGTCGTCAAAACCAGCACCATTCAGTCGGATGTGACGTGGCTTCCCCTTGTTGTGAAACATATATCCTCGTATTTTCAGCCACTTGTCCCACTCCTGAAGGCACTCCGAGACACAATCATCAGTCCCATGCACACTGATGTGGAGGGGAAGTTTTACCGCAGGACTTTATTCAATCATGATATGATCATCGAACACTTTGTCATGGCGCTCTCGTCTCTTGGACCTGAATCATGGGGTGACCCAGACATCCCCGAGCCCCCTTCTCAGACCGTATCAAAACAGGTGACAGGAGATCCAGACAAGTTGCTGGTGTCCCATGCAGAACATGTTATGGTCCCAAAGTCATTGAAAAGGACTCGGACTGAAAAATGTGAGGGTCAACTGCCATTCCTCCAAGTTCCCCACCCCCCACCCCCAGTGCCTCTCACCCCTGGATGGCATGGAGCTTGGAGTCATTCACGCCAACCTCTGATGCAGCCCCACGATGGTGATTCCGAGTCTGATGAATATGTACCCAGCCATTATGGAAAGCGTCGTCGATTATCAAATCAGGACCATCTCCAGCCTGAGGCCGGTCCCAGTACATCCTCAGCCCTTCCAGACAATCGGGTCCAGGATGACATTCCCTTACGGCGCTCTCCGCGCAAGAAGCCCGACAGAAACTTCCCCCCACATCACAAACCTGGGAGAAAGTAGACATTTCCCAATTTGCCATATCATGGGCACTACGAATGAAAGAAAATGGCCATGTGGTCTCAGTGGGTTAGGCAGGTAAAAACATCCATCACATCGTTTTTCTTTGTTTCTCGAGAGTAGACATGAGTGTATCATGACATATTGCGACTGTTAATTATATCTCTACACGATTATAGGGTCACAGCGGCACTCGAACCCGGACAGGTCAATGCCTACATCAAGGCGGGTATTCGTTACTCCCTGCGATGATCCTGATGGCCCGCCGGATCCGGTTGACTCTGAGCCGGGTGTTAAGTATACGAACCGGCTAAGTGGAGCGGAATCCGTCGTTCCCCTTTCCCGCGGGTCGCAGGAACTCTTGCGTAGATTAAACATGATGCGTGATGCAAGCACGCTGTGCAGAGTGATCTGAGGTCTGCAAGTCATACAACCATCATAAGAACTGCGGCAAAGCAATTGAAAAATAGGTCTACGCACATATCCAAGAGATTGCTGAATTGCGTCTGAAGCAATCGCTTCGATGAGCATTATCTGAATGTGCACCGTGGAAGAAAACGCGTACCGGAAATATACCATCGAGGATGACGTTGGCAAATGTGACGACTGTGCCTGAAGGTTAACTGCAAGCCAATTGGCGTGAAAATCATTCTTACATATGATGCAGGCGATGTAAAACATGCTGTCTCGATAGGTTGCGTACACGATAGGTGAACTCACGTCACGATAGGAATGAAATCGCTTATATGCCGTCAAACACAATATCACTGAAAAAGAAATCAGCACGCGCAGTAAACAGTCGACACGATGGGTTGTTCACCAATTTCAAAGATCAGTAAGAATAGATATACAAAGGTACTATTTCTGCCGGAGACCAGAAGGCAACCCGGAATTGGATTTCCTGTGCACCAGATAGACAAATGAGAGACGAGTACCTCAAGTAATTGAGACTTACCTTCAGGGAGAAGGTGGGTTGGCGTAACGTTAGTTGCTACGGCCGCACCAATCGTAACCTAGAGAGGTCCAGCGTTCGAAGGCACTCAAGAAATACAATGAAAACAAACGGCTCACGCAAGCATATACAGAAAGGCCATATAACACCCGTTTATCACCTTGCCAGAAGGCGTACGTGCGCAGAAGTAAAAGGACTTGATGACAAACGACATTCATTCACTATTAGCGTTCAAGGATGCAAAGGGACAGACATTCTGCAGCGATGATACCCAGTATATGAATGACTGGGGGAAAGCGGTGTTTATCATGGTGTTGTCAATTTGGGTGATACACTTACTGTTCTCTTCCAAACTTGGCGGACAAGGCTATAAAGGGCAAAATGAGATTATCATAGTTAACTAGGTGCGCACGGCATACCTGTGATGCTGTGCGGAAGGCAGCTTCCCGGAAACAATTTTAGCATATATAATTTATATACCTTTGTGGCGCGCTCACCATATCCAGTCAACCCGACACCCACGAATGGTAGATACCTCGACACCGTAAAGACGAACCGCGTTACATCCCATTTACGGCCCCATACCCACCGTGCCTAGTAACAAAAGATCAACACTTTGGGCACGAGCCTATCGCTACCACATACTTCGTCCTCGAGCGTGATGACGTAGTCATATGCCTACAGATTGCATGAGAGAAATGTTTATTTGTTAGGCGGACTTGCTTACCAGAATTGCCATGCCACCAACTAGGGACCATCCATATGTGAGCACAACGACGAATGCAGATCACTTGTGAATGACCGCCATACCATTGAAATACTGTCAGCCCCGTTATCCCGAGTCAGCACACCAGGAAGGAAAGGTGAGACGGGTGTTCAGACACCTCAGAAGACGTACCTTGGATGTCTGTAGTCCAGCTACTTCAGACACGGTGAGCGACATATTTGACTTGAATGACGGGATGTGGAAGTAGCGAATCGCCCGAGGGAAAAGAAATTGAAGCCGCTTCAGTGGTGCGAGGGCACTTATATTATGTATAATAAGCCTTGGATAATTTTGTAAGTGGCGAGTTCTCCGTGTCCAATCTCCGCGGTTCAAAGTCATCTCGAATGATGGAGTGATGGGCCCATTATTAGTAGTATGATGGTCATAAAATTCTTCCCATCAATTCTACGAGGAGGTAGCCGGGTGTCGGTCGCACGATGTGGATATTATCGTACACTCGGAAATTTCGAGCTCGTGTCTTTCTACTCGAGAGGGTTAAGACGAGCTCGCTTGGAATGGGACGGACCGGATAGCAATAGAGTATCTTCGCATCGCAATGCGATAATAAGAAAACTGTGCGCGTTGCAAAGCGTATCTGGTGAGCGCTGTCAACCGCAATAATATTTGGTCACACACTTTACATCATTGAACCAGGCACAATTAAATTACCCCACTGCATCCGTGTTTCCTGTCCTGTCCTGTGATTGTTCCCCACCTCACACCGCCATTGCACCGCGTTAATGTTAGTTCCTTTCCGGGACTCCATTCGTTAGGATCACCCCGCCACCAGACACTCCTCCCTCTCCCACTCGATCTCCTGCCTCAAAGCGCCCCTTAAAACCAACTCGGGCGAATAAATCTTGAAACCCTCTTGCACCAACGGCCGCCAAATTGCCTTGTCTTCTTGACACGATACCACGTATCGGTTCGCTTTGCCTTTGAGAATGCGGACGGTCGGCGTCGTGGACGTTTGGACTTGGCCACCTCCAGCAGAAATGACGTTTTTGAGTAGCTTTGCGTCGACAGAGACTTTGGGCGTCACGTAAAATGTCATTTGCTTAAACAAGTTCGAACCGCCTTCGGATCTCTTTGCGCGCGCTATCGCGTCCGCAAACTTGAACGCCCATTTTTTCTCTGCGGCCGCGTCAGACAAGAGATAATCATCTTCAGCTGGAGAGGGATAGAGGAGTGGGGTGAGCAGCGAGCGAGAGCGTTCAGACTAATTGGCACGCACGGAGCAGTTTGCCACTCTTTGCACTTGCATTCGCCCATTCTTCTATCAATATGTGCGGTGAGACAGACGTGGCACAGAGGAATTTTTCCGTCCGAACGATGCCCTTGGCAATGAGATGCGTGCAGTCCAGAGGTTTTGTCGTCATCTGTACGCCGAGTTTCGCGAGACGCTGTGCCGTCCGCGTTAGCATTTTACCACTTGTGTCGGAGAGTAGAAGACTGACCTTGATAACGTCGTCCGACAGGCTCACGCCTGTCGTGATCAATCGGATGGCGGCCAACTCCTTCCCCCGTCCGCGAGCACCTTTCTTGTCTTGAGATCTGCTTGGTTTGTTCTTCGTCGAAATATCCATTACTTCTTCATCGGAGCTCACGGTCATCGCCTTTGCCTTGCCTTTTCCGTGGATCGGTTTCGGCTTTGCCTTGACCGAGGGTGCCAGCACCACATCTTCCACCTCTGCTTCTTCCTCTTCTTCATCCTCCACCGCCGCCACTTTTCTTCTCTTCCCACCCCTCTCCTCTCGCTCCTCCTCCTCCCCTCTCACAGACGCAACCGACTCTCCACCCATACTTCGCCTCCGCTTCGCTTGCTTCTGTTCCTTTTCAAAGTTGACTACATCTGGCATTATGTCCCTTAGCCGCGTTGTCGCCTTGTTCGCGGCGCTTCGTCTCGGTCCGCCACGACTCGTCGATGTCACAGGTGCATCGACGATCATGGACGTCGCGTTGTCTCCTTCTTCTTCGACCATGTCTTCACCGTCATCTACAGGGGTCTTGTCCGTTTCCTTGGACGCACCAGGCTTGGGTTTGGCCTTGGCCTTGGACTTCCCAGAGGCAGTAAGGAGAACCGTCACTTTTGCGGGAGATGGCTTGCCACGTTTATTCGTCGACGTCGACGCTTCTGCAGCGACTGCATGCATTGATGCCGCAGGCATGGGCTGCTTGCGTGTAGTCCCCGAGGTTGCACCTGCATCCGTTCCCTTTTTTCTAATTTCGCGGTCGCCTGGTGCATCGAGCATGCTCGGTGATGAAAAATAGTCCTTGGGAACGGAAGGGACAACGACAGATAACCGCCGCTTTGGGATACGCAAGTTCTTCGTATCGGGCGAGGTCGGCGACAGTGAACGTGTAGGTGACCTAGGTCTAGGCCGAGCTGTGACCTTTTTACTCCCCTTCCCTGCACTCGGTTTCTCTCTTGCCTTTTCCTTGGTTACAACGCTACCATTGCGTCCCGACTGTGCCAACTTTTCTTGCCGTTTCGCGGTCTTCGTCGCGGTCCCGGACTCTGCGGCTACAGGTACCACCTCATCACCACTCTCCCCGCCCAGCACCGACCTGGGCCTGGACTGTGATTTAGACTTTGGTCTAGGTTTCATCCCCGACTTGACAGGCGTCACTAATCCTGCGCCTGTCGGCCTCCGAGGCGGCGCCGACCCCTCCGACTCCTCGCCCCCGCTACCATCCGAGTGCGAATCTACGTCGGAACGGATGGCCATTGTCTTGGTTGCTCGCCGTCGTGGCCCGCTCATCTCCGTGAGTGCTTGTTTCTCCACCTCATCGTCGGTCTGGACATCTGACCTAGGTTGGACGAGGCGGGATCTGGGTTTTGGAGGATGGGCCGGCTGCGGAATATCCTCATCATCTGCCTCTTCGGTTGGCCGTGTGACTCGCTTCCCCATATTATTGTTCTCCATTCCTTTTTCCTTGTCTTTTTCGTGCCCCTCTTTCGATCTCCCTCCCGAGGTACGCACAGGGTCCTCAACCTCTTCTGCAGTCGAAAAGAGGCCCATTGATGATGTCCCCGGCGCAGTCCGAGGTTTTGCACGTGGATTTACTGCAGTCATGCGTACACGTTGTTTACCATTTTGTGAGGTACGCCGTGTGCCAACCTCGTCGCCGTCATCTGCGGGAAGTTCGATCACATGATCGATAAACGCGCCTGTCGCCGACACCGCCATCGGCGTCGATATTGAATGCTTCACCCTGGTGGACGATGGCGTCTTCTTCACTGAACCCGCCCGAGAACGTGGTTGCACTCGTGATTCTGTCAATACGTCGACGTCTGACATAACCATGGACATGCCATCCGTTGTAACGTTCGCAAATGCCTCTCGTGGGGGTGGTAGGCCGAACGAACCCCTGCGTGAACGAGCGCGATATTCCGCGTCGCGTGTCTCTTCTTGTTCCACGTCAATAATCCCAATACCACGACCGCCTGGTACACCGCCGCCGCTCAGGCCCTGGGTAGGTACCGATTGAGAAGTCGGGGCTGCAGACAAAGCGAGAACGTAAAAGAGAATGAGTGAATAAAGAAATGAAAAGCAAGAGCGAGACGTACGTCCATCTTTGCTTGTCATCAAGATTTTGCCAAAGTCGACACCCGGGGGATACAGGATGTAGCGCTCAAGTCCGACCGTGAGCGCGCTGGTGTGGGTGAACAAGGCAATATAAGGGAAGGGAGGAGGGACACTTGCCGCCATTCCACGAAACAATCTTCCAACCATGTATGATTGACGACTGGGATCGACCACGAGAGCGCACGGGTTGTCTTGGGTGACGGCTGGCTACAAGCGCATTCAGTCGATTTACAAAGAGCGACGGTATAAAGACACTCACAAACCCGCTATGAGGACCTTGTTCGATTGGCTCATGCTTGGCGTAAACTTGGCGCCGACGAGCGTAATGAGACGTTTAAGATAGTCACGCGCTGCACCGGTGTAATTGGTAATCGAAATCTCCTGAAAAATGTGACAGTTAGGACCGAAGGCTGCAATCGACAATTTTTGAAGTGTCACGAACACGATCAATGAGATCGGGGATGCCTCCCCTTGGAGTGGGATACCAGAGCAGCGAGTCGAGGGGCGAGTGGAGCGTGCCACTAGACTCGACGCTAAACAGCCAACTAAGGGTCCCAATGAGAAGGGACGCGCGTGCCGCCTAGGAAAGCCACATATGAGAGTGAGGCGTGATCGTCCAGAAGTGGACACATACCTTGAGATACGATTTGCCACTCCGCCATCGTGTGACGAGCACGTCAGATTCATCAACTGCCTTTTCTTCTAAATACTCGTCTGCATCCTCGGGGATGGGCACAACGACGCCACCGGCGCGCTGGATACGTGCTTCAATCGCGCGTCGTGAGCCGCCTGCCAATTCTAGTGAGGGAGAGAGAAGAACGCGACGACCGGCCCAAACGCGGACATGTTCGCCTTCATTAGAGGCGTTCGTATCGTCTCCCGCCTCTGCGTCTGTATCTGCAGCAGGCTTTCGTCTCCGTTTACCCTCTGTAGCAAGCGGGTCATCGTCAACATCGAGGGTCACGCCAGGGCGCAATACAGGTGGGTCTGGCCAAGTGTAGGGTGTTTCTGGGATGCGACGACCGAGACGGACGGCGTCGTCGAACCAGTGCGGGGTGAGGATGCACATGTTGGTTTGGGGTGCGAAGTGAAGGGCGGTGTTGTACTGGATAGCAGAGTGAGAGGGGTGAGCGCGGCGGTTGAGGGAGGGGTGAGTACCTTGTCGCTGCCTGTACGGAGGGCAAAGAGATGGGTGACATCGCGAGTGAGACCGACACGCCATTGACCGCCGAGTGCTGTGATGCCTGCTGAGAGCACCTCCAAGTCGGCCACAGAAAGCTAGAGTGAACATGATGACGCGCAACGACAATGGGGAGTAAAGAAAACGCACGTCGGTAGCACAAGCGACGACACCCGAGAAGATCATGGCCGGGTCTGGGGAGTAATACTGTTCACTACAATCATCAAACGACGGCACGTGTGAGTTACACAACACGGAGAAGGAGACATACGCACGGCTGGCGTTTTCCCATGACGATACTGCGATCGACCCAGCGGTCTGTGACGAGTTTGACGGTGGGGTCGCTGGTGGCACTGTTGTGGGCGTGAGTGGCCGCAGGGACGACGGCATGGGTGTAGGGTGGATGTGGGGCTGCGCCGTTGAGGTCGAGGACAGCGGCGAGTTCGTTTCTGCGCGTAGGGGAGAGCGAAGGGGAGAGCGAATAGCACACCCCATCAAAGACGGCCATCTCGATGGCAGTGGCGCGACTTGGCTCGATGACGTGTGGTGAAGGTGAAAAATCTTGCCACTCGCAGGGTCGCGTGACCTTTCTCCAATCAATCAACGATCCTAGAATTGATATCCTTCACCATCTCCCCACTGAAACGCCTCCAAACTACCCAGGTATGATGATATTAATAATACTGATGGTACAAGACAAGCTCCATTGTAACCACAACTCAGGTACACGTAGGCAAATGCACGGGTAGACCCCCGGGTGTCTGTGTCTGGCTAGTAAACTCCCCGACGTCGACGTCAAGGTGATTGAATGCCGTGCCGGCGAATTGGGCCAACTCATATGCAAGCTACAGTGAGTTTGTTAGTGTGAACAAAATAAGTAATGAATGAGTTCAGAGTACTTACCACTGCGAGAACGAATGAGACAATTTGAACCGTACCAGGAACATCACATCTAAGTGCACACCATGGCTGCTGCCGGGGGCCATCACAAAGAACCAGCCAGGTGAGTCACGTCGACGCAATGTATGAATAAGTATATCGCGAATGACCGGATCTGCAAACCACATGACCCTAGATATGTTGTAATATAACATGCAAGAAAGAAAACTTACACAAAATCCGGACATATCGTGGAGGAAGCGGTGCCAATGGACGAAGCCCCAGCGGTCCCACTCCAGCAACTTAGACAGCCACAAGGTGCTAGATCCAGGCCGGATAACGGCAAACAGGGTAGGAAACGGAGGAGGGCAGAGAAGCGCTTGTATCGCACGGCGAACGTGGCTCAAAAAGACTGTGGGGACGTTGAGGATTTGATCGCAAAAGAGGGCGCAGAACGTCAAGTCGGAGAGATCAGGATCAGTAGAAAAAGCAGGTTTGAACGGGACTGAATACTGTGATAATCAATTCAATGAGGGCTAAGAGATAGAACGAAAAAAAAGTACTTACTTTTTGGTGGGGCCCAGGTGGGGTCGTTCCAACTTCCTGAGGCCTGAGGCCTGAGGGCCCGATGCCATTCGATCGTACACTCAATGGCTGCAATTGCTTGATCACGGTTGAGGACGAGGGCAGGAGGGACACTGCCTGTCAGGATCATGTAACAAATAGTACTACCTCGTAGGATAGTAATCACCAATCTCGCGATGTTTGCCGGAGAAGTGCGTGAAACTGTTCTGTAAACTATCACGTTCGGTGGATCGGAATCCCCCGTACTACGGAAGGGTGTCGAAGTCGGGTCGAGTAGAAAAAGAGCTGAGCAGCGACACTTGACTTCCACTGACACTGTTGAGTGGAGGTAGCACCAAATAATCTGATGAAGAAACTGTTGTCTCATTAACACTGTAAATAGTAAAGCCACTGTAGATTAGTGTCCAAATCAATAGGAATCATTGTCAACGTCGTTGGAAATCAGCGTCCGTCACTTAAATTTATGCCAAATCTTGACGCTGCATCTGCAAAAAGGAAAAGTAGCAGTTGCACATGCCATAATTACATTGTTGCTGTCGTCACCTGTAGTCAGTAGTGCCTATTTACATACGGACCATTGCCGATATCAGCTACCATAGCCTCCTGCCATTGCGCCAACGTGTACATAGTCTACTCGAAAGTTGAATTGATCAATGTCGACTACCATTAATGAGTGTCCACAACCAATACATTCAAAACACGTGCACTCTGTACTGTTCAAATGTACGCATATTAATATATCTATTCAAAAAGAAGGTATCCGCGACACTCATACTGTTCCCATGACGCCAGCGAGTGTTGAGAATGCCACTTGGAAACCGGGGGACCAGGTGACAGTAGGGAATAACATAGGTGTACCCGTACCGGTACCCGGCGAAAACCCATACCCAGCGAAAACCTCAGGCTGTACCCGCACCTGTCACGGGTTTACTTGTGGGTGCTGGCACAACGTCGTCGTGTGGTGTTGTCGTCATGCACTGGTGATGGTGCAGCCATAGTGCCAGCGTCGAACCCGCCAGAGCGTCAACTTGAGGGGGAGAAAGGAAAAAAAAAAAAAGAGCTGTGACGACGTACCTACCGGCGACCAAACGGGCACAGCGGGACCATCTAGCCACCACAAGGACACTAGGGACGATCCAAACGAGCTGCAGAACGCGTCAGAACGCGAACACGAACGCTGAGAGACAAGGGAGCAGGAGGACATACCTGGAGAAGCTCGAAATGAGCCAGATGAGCCGGAAACTAAAGCGGCCGCACTAGACAATCCCCAGAGCACCCAAGAACGTCCAGAGAGCAGGGAAACGAGCGCTGCGTCGATGCAAACGTGCTACATCGAGGTATAGGCCCAGGAAGCCACATAGGTCCACTGGAGGTGTCGAAAGTCGTCGAGGGCGATTGGAACCGCCAAACCATTGTCGAAGGCGGCGGATACGATGGGATAGGTCCTGAGAGTGACAGGAACGAGCGCAACGTCGAAACGATCGCGCAAACTCGAGGTACAGGGCCAGGAGGCCACATACAGATCCAAGAGGCGAGGAGAGACGTTGAGTGCGATTGGAAGCGCGGGATCGATGGATATGGCGTCCAAATTGATGGGAATGGTGACGGTACAGGCGTCGCAACGAGCGCAGCACGCCGCGACTCAAAACGAGTCGAACGAAAGGGTTGGCAGTGCAGTGATGGTGGCATGTATGTATGTAAGTTGACCTGGGCCGCGTCAGCAGTGTGGTGTGAACTGATTGAGTAAGCAACTGTTGGTGTGCTTGAAATTTTTCAAAGTCCCAACAACACGATACGATACAACAACGCCAACTCACCAAGGCGGGGTGCTGACCTACTACTCGCCTCACTCCAACCATGTCTTTTCGAGCCCGACCGCTCATCCCCCACCCCTCCGAGTCAGCCGTGTCAATTCGAGCGCCGCCCATGTCCCACCCTCCACCAGGTCTTTTCGAGCCTGAACATTCGTCTCTGACCCAACCGCGTCCATTCAGCACATCCTCTTGTCTCCCGCCTCCACCATGCCCAAATTTCGTGCCCGGCTGCTTGTCTCCCACCCAACCGTGTCAATCCGAGCACTGCTCGTGTCTCACCTCCTTTTGAGCCCGAATGCTCGTCTCCGACCCAACCGTGTCCTTTTGAGCCCGAACGCTCATCTCCAACCTAACTGCGTCCATTCAACACATCCGCTTGTCTCCCGCCTCCACCATGCCCTTTCGAGCCTGGCTGCTTGTCTCCCACCCCACTGTGTCAATTCGAGCGCTGCTCGTGTCCCACCTCCACCAAGTCCTTTTGAGCCCGATCGCTCGTCTCCGACCCAACCGCATCTATTTGAGTGCAACCACTCGTCTTCCACCCAACTGACGACTGTGTCAACTCGAGCCCCAATCGCTCGTCCCCTGGTGACCGCATGGTTTCAAGCCCAACAGCTCGTCTCCTGCCCCCACCATGCCATTTTGAGCCCGACTGTGTCCATTTAAGTGTGACTGCTTGTCTCCCACCTTGGACTGTATCTACTCGAGCCCGAACGCTCTCCTTTTCCCTGCTGCAGCTTTTTTTATATTTCTATCCTTTTTCCCCCTGAAATGCAATTTTTTTGTCGCTCCTTGCTACATTTTCTTGTCACCACTTTTCCGCTTACTTACAATACTTGGAATGTAGTATGTATGCTACGGTAAATAAGTAATGTGGTGTGTAGTGTTTTTGCCTATTCATTTGGTTCAACCAATGGTTATCACAACTATAGATTGAATGGAACTAAATGGCAAATCACAACAACAGACTACAGTGAGCTATGTCGATGCTGAGCCTTATGTAACAGCATGCTACTGTAGTACGACATAGAAATTATGTACGTTACATCATACTATGTTACAGGGGGATGTTAATGGGTGCAACAGGTGTTATATATGCAACATAGGTGAGGATAGACTTTGGAATTTTTGCTGATGTCATAGTGCTTGCCGTAGCACGGAACGCTGGGGCTCTCAGCAGCACGTTCTCAGCTTCTCCGGCGTGCCTCCTCTGGCGAGCCACATTGGAGGAAAAGGGGTTCCACGTGAGGCAAAGGGATTTCGCTTTTTGGAACCTCTTGTCGATCATGATTATGATGAGCGTGGGGCTTGTGATAGCGCGGGCGGAGATGATGGTCGGAACAGCATTTAACTTTGTGCCTATTTGGTAATGGCAGTGGTTCGTAGTTAATCCTGGCCCCAGGGTTGGTCAGCCTCGCCAGCCCAATTCATTGCTTCAGGTTGCGAACAATCAGAAGTACAAGAGCTCTCGTTGTTAATATCCATAGGTATCAGAGGTGTTTGGGCACCGCCGTTGAAAGGAAGAGACACCTTACTGTGCTAACAAAAATATCTTATATAATGCTGTGGCCATAAGCAACACTCAGCTTGAAGCTGAGCGCTGAACTCGGCCGGATCCAGGCTCTGGGCGTCCACTTTCCAGTGGAATATTCTGCGAGACATCCAACAAGTTAGCGCTCCCCTCTTGAGCGGTGCGTCTTTGGCCTGAGCTCGGGGCTTGCGGCTGTCGCTGCATGCGTCGTCGAACGACTACAGTTTGGGAAAGCAGCTCATCATCAGCCTAGGTCCACCTGGAGCCGGACAGCGCTGCAAGCTGCCGCCCGCCTACCGGGTCAGCGACCGTAGTAGATTGTTGAACTTGTATCATACATTCTATTCTACAATTCAATAATCTTCCCTCTCTCCACAGTCACGACCAGGGACTAGGAGGCAGACGGAAATAGACGTACCAATTATCTGACCCAGGGGAAGAGTGAGCCTCCTTGAAGCTTAATTTCAGCAAGCCTCAAGAGGGTTTCGTGTAGTGCCGGGATGGTGGACTAGCTCGTTACTGCGCCGTTTCCAGCACGTCAAAGGATCCGGGTGGGGATGCTTTGTTTTGTTTCGAATGCCAGTGTGGAGCGGTGCAGCTGGGAAACACATATCATCATTTGGCAGTTTTCCAGTAGAACCTTCCAAATGGCTTACATAAGGGTCGAATTTGTTCTCGATCCCCACTTCGCACGTTGGCTGCAAATGGCAATGGACAGCGCGCGGGTATAACAAGCTGCCAACCCAGCTGCAGAGTCGATCCCCACTTCCTTAGTAGCCATTTGCATTCAGCACACACGTTCCATTGGAAAACGCCTATCGATCGTGTGGGTCAGTGTGCGCCAGTGTTTATATCCACTCCCCCTCCGTTCTTCCTCTTCAGTTCCCTGCTCCCTTTATGTGCTGACCGTCGTCTCCAAATTTCAGATACCCTCATGACCTCTGGATATGCTATCGCCACCTTGGTGGTGTTCATCATCTCCATATTCTTCGTAATTCGTCCAGTCACCATACCCACTCCCCGCCGTATACCTCGAATACCAATCAACTTGACCACCGCACCAATCCTTGCTATCGCGCTACTATGGGCCGCCCAATGCCTTGATCCGGCAGTCATTCGTAACGGGATTATAGGGACAGAAGGCATCAAACCTTATAACATCCTCATCTTATTTTTCTCGCTGGCTTATATGGCCATAACGCTCGACACCACCGGCGTACTTGTGGCCGCAGCGTTTTGGGTCAGCAACAAGGGTGGTCGCAACGGGTGGAAACTGTATCTTTGTTTCTATGTCATGCTCACCCTCCTCTCGATCCTACTCAGCAACGATCCTGTCATCCTCTCTGGAACTGTGTTTTTGGTCTATTACGCAAAAGCCGCAGAACTCGATTCGTGGACGTGGATCATGGCCTAATTCGCTGCTGCGAATACTGCCACTCTGATGCTGTTTGTAAGAAATCCAACAAATGTATGTATTTCCCACATGAACTAGTCCCTCGGCGCTCGCTGAAGAAGTTCATGCAAGGTTGTCATGCGCGAGGGCTTCGGTGTCGACAACGCTGCCTTCATACCATACATTATCCTTCCCTTCCTTGCTTGCAACGTCTTCTGCTTCATTACACTGGCATTCCAATACAGTAACCAGGTTCCAAAGCGACCAACTTGTACCACTGATCGAGATCCCTGGTCAGCGCTCCTAGATCCCTTTGGTGCCTGGGTCGGCAGTGTTATGTTTGGCGCAACGCTCATCCTCTGCCCCGTCGCAATGTTCCTAGGGGTTGACGTGTGGATGATCACTTTGCCGTTCGCTGTCAGTAAAATCCTATTTGATCTTGCGTGGGATCATTATCGATACACCCATCATATCCCGATGTTGGGTCGTGGATCCCCAGGAGCCGATGAGGGAGCCGACCGTCGGGCCACAGTCGACGAAGACCAACGCGCGGAGGATACTGCACCTTACTGCCCATCCCCGGACGAAGAGCGACCACGGTTTTCTTTACTACACGAAGAAGCTGTCTTTCCGTCATGTCCAGAACCTCCAAAGCTCGAAACGAGGCCGCAGCCGTCCACTCCAGAGGCGAACATCAAAACGCCGCATGTTTCCAGAAGGCCTCGGTCGCAGATGGACTATCTGTACGACCGGCTCGACGCACGCTTCCCAACTTTCACCACTGCGCTGCCGCGGTTGCCCTTTCCCCTCATACCCTTGGTATTATCGCAGTGCATCCTTATTGAAGCGCTCAGTCACCAGGGATTGGTGGAGCCGTTTGCCGATTGGCTCATCCGAACATCTGGCAATCGAATACACCCTACCATCTGGTTGATTAGCGTTCTCGGTTTCATGCCGTGCAATCTCTCGGGGACCAACATTGGCGTCACCATTCTCCTCACTAAAGTCGTTCGTGCGGCCGCCCTTCCATACGATGCCAACCGAGCAGCTGCCGTGACGCTTGCCATAGTGTCGAATGTTGGGGCGGTCACCTTTGCGTTGTCAGCTTCGCCAGGGGGCCTGCTCCGCCGGGTCATTTTGAGGCCAAAAGGGCAAAGAAATTATGCTCTCTGGAACCTCTTACCGATCTTGGTCATGGCGAGCGTGGGGTTTGGTATTGTTTCCGCAGGGGTGGCATTCGAGTGATGGGACCACGTGATGCACATTGTACACAGGCTTTCCGGCGGGCATTTTAGATCGAGGGACCGATCACCATAGATGTTGCGGTAACACATTCTATCCGCTTATGATCCTTCCATAACTAACTTATAGTTTTACATTCGATGAACATGTAGCATACGCACATCTCTATACCAAAATCACCAGATGATCGCATATCTCAGACGTATTGTACTGATAGAATACATTGGAACATCCACTGTCTTGGCTCGACAATTGACACGTCTAGAATGGGGAGCGATTCTTATTGTGATGGGCGCTAGCGAATGCCAGCGGAGAACGAGAGGCGGATCCGGGTGAGCTTCGCTCACGCTGTTCGTTCAAGTCACGGTTACTGTTCACTGTGACCATACACCGTGCTTTGCCCTGCCCACGCACTAACCATTCGACCGCCGAATGTATGCTTGCCGACTTTATGCATTATGAGCGTATCAACTGTAATATCCTGATAAGACGCTAAGCTTGGGGTCTGCTACTCCAATGTGAGATGGACATGGCATGCCCGCACTGTATCGACAGACACTAAATGCGAGGACGTCAGATGAGGATTAGAAGTCGGAAGAAAAGTAGGTGTGAGTACTTGAGCAAGCACGCAAGCGTGACAAAGTATGGGCACCAACTGACCTATTTAGAAGCGAGACATTCGTGTAATGCGGGAACGCTTGAGGTCCACAGCTTCACCACTGATTCCCACCGATCTCCCATTGCTACGTTCCGAGAGGTCCCCACTTTTCGGCAATGACAGGTGCGGGGCGAACTAGACAGGATGCAGCAAGCACTAACAATCGTAGAAGGGGACACCACCCCGGTCGAAATCGATGCCGGTCGGTCGATACGGGTAATAACATTTTCACCGAATGGAGAATACCTCGTCAGCGGCGACGACAAGGCAGTACAAGTCCGGCGAGTAGATAATGGGGAGGAGGTGGGGACAATGGCAGCGGGCAATGTATGGTCAATCGCCATTTCCAAGGACGGCGGACGGATCGCAGCAGGCACGGATCTAGGGATGATTATCGTGTGGGACGCACACACATACGACACGATTTTCACTCACAAGGAGAGTGGCAGCAGCATCATCAGAGCGGTCGATTTCTCGCCCGACTCGACTCGGCTGGTTACAGCGTCGGGGAACTGCACTGTCTCTATCTGGGACTTGACGGCGGGCAAGCGGGATCTAGGTCCGCTCTATCACGAGCAAGGGGTCACCGTCGCTAAGTATTCACCCAAAGGTGATCAAATCGCGACCTGTGCCGGCTCTGGGCCCATTCGAGTCTACGATAGTCGCAGTGGCGACTTGATCAAAGACATTCCGATCAATGTCTCCGCACATTGCAAGAACGGACTCATCTGGTCGAACCACGGCCAGTATCTTCTTGTCGTCTCCGACGGTCAAATCAAACAAATCCAAGTATCCACCGGGTCGGTAGTCGCGGGTTGGCCAGTCCACGATTACGGAGGCACCACTTGCATTGCATTGTCGAAGCGCGGGAATTTTATCGCATATTCTTCCAATCGTACGGTCAATTTCTTAGATCCATCGACCGGTGAACTTGGCCACGTCATCAAACATGATCAGGACGTACACTCAATTACCCTTTCTCTCGACGACCGGCTTCTCGCAACCATCATGAATAGCAAAATCGTGATCAGAACACTCCCGGATACCGTTACTTCATCCTCTTTTAACGTGAGGGATTGTGCGATGTCGGGTTGTAATCAACATGGGATCTGATTCTTTTGCCTCTTCTACACTGGTATTGAATTTAGGGTCCATTTATGCATGTACGCGATACTGTGCTCGATTCGTGGAAGCAGGGACAACTCGTCAAAACAGAAGGATTGCTGACGGAAGACATCGACAAGTCTACGAATTTGGACCATCGTGCACTCGCTTACAGAGCTCTCATACGAACACGGCTGCAACAGTTGGACGCGGCACACGACGATGCCGAAAAGGTGATTGGTGCGTTTCGCTGGTGGGTTACACTAACTCCCATTTACATCAAGTCCATCAAGAGTCAACCGTCGGTCATTGGTTTCATTGCAAGGGCTATAGCATTCGTAAGCGAAGGAAAAAAGAAGGAAGGATACCGGGCATGCGACCTTGCGTTCAAACATTGTCATTCAGATCGCGTGGATATCCTCCTTGCGATCAAGGTGTGTATCCCACATGGTCGAGGTTCAATGTCTGTCCAATTCAGATTGCTTAGGCTGTTATTGTGTGTATGGCTGGGGAGTATGATGATGCGATATCGCGCGTAGACGACCTGATTGCTACGACGCTTGACGACTCCACATACCATACGCTTCAGGCAAGTACAGAGTGCGATGCCATGTTGTGTATCGCAGTTGATGGATTTTCTAGGCATACATGAATTGCCTTCTAGGAAACTTCCACATGGAACGCGGGAACTACGAAGATGCAATAAAATCACTCAAAGATGCTCAAACCCATCCAATGCGACGTCATGAAAGTCGACGTCTTTGGACAATTTCTTTGGTAAACATTCTGTCGCCTTCTCACGACGTATAGACAACGTTCATCAATTCTGACAGATATCCGGATGGCAATTCAATGATCTCGGCATCACCATTCAACGGCATCTCTGTGAAGCTCTGTATGAAACTGGTCGCTCGAAGGAGGCCGAGGACGTCCTTTTGAGGGTGGTTGAAAGTGTGACCATCACTGACATGAGCGAGTCCATGATTGAATGGATTTCAAGTGAGTTTGTGTCATCCACACATCTCCATGCACTCGACGCTCTCCCCCAGATTTCATTGGACGATGTCTTTTGACTCCCGGAAACAACGGTGACGGAACCCTCGAAGCTGAGAGACAAGAACAGGCAACGGTGCCACGCAGATCTATGTCTCCCGTAGGCTCACCAACTCGCATGCGGCTTTTGGCAGAGTGGGTTACAATAAAGCTAGCAAGCAGTTCATGGGAAAATGTCTTAGTTGCTGCGGTTTGTGTGAGTGTTTTGCACCGAGACATCCGATTAGCCTCACAGTGGGTTCGAAGTTCACGGTTCCACGGGTCATGATCTATCAGGCGATATGTGAATGTCTCGAAGCGGAGGATCACCTAGCGGACGTGATCGAATGTTTCCACCAAATACTGAAAGAACCGGTAATCATACATGAAGAGGAAGAATGGCTTCTCAGTGAGTCGATCGTGCATACAGCGTAGATACATGACATTTATGTGGCCCTCGCACGGTAGACTTCCCACGTCGTCATGGGGACGCCGCCATGGAGGCTCAGCAATATGACGAAGCCATCACCTGGTATTCGAATGCCCTGGCCCTCAATCCCACTATCAGGCAAGCATTCCTTATCAAGCGAAGCAAAGCATATCTAGAGAGGGGCCTTTCAAAGGAGGCATTGGACGACGCGGATGAGGTATGCTATTTTTGTCTTACCAAGGTTTTCGTTGTCGATGGGAGAATTATTAGATAATCAAGCTCGATCCCTCTTGTCCGTTTGGTTACGAGAGGAAACATGCGGCCTTGCAGAGAGCAAGACGTTATGGGGATGCAATAGACGCATTCGAGGCGATGCTCTCGAGGATGTCAGCGTCATCTGATCCAGAGATTCGCAGTGGGTGTAGCCACTTCATCCTGACGTTTGTCTGCTAACTCAGCGATGTAGAATGTTCCCGTCAGTACGTGAAACCCCGAGAGACGGAAGTGAAGATCCGCTTGGCCGTCCAGGATGCCGTCCGCGATTTGCCACGGGTGCTCATTAATACCACTTCGGGGCGTCTACTCAACCAATCCGAGCAAGCTGCGCTGTTCGAATCATCGCCAGTATTCACAGAGCTTGTCTCGTCAATGACTACGGCCATCGACGATGAACGCATCAAGCATGAAGTTGCGCAATACTACCGTTATGCCGCGTTCTCGCACACGTGGGAAGATAACGAACCTCTCTTCGAGAACGTCGTACGGTTTGTCGTATATGATCTAGAGAAATCCCCCACCCATGACAAACTCCAAATGTTTTGCAACGTCGCCCGGGATGCCGGATTCAATTGGGCATGGAGCGACAACTGCTGCATCAACAAACAGGATCATGCCGCGCACCAAGAGGCTGTGGTGGCCATGTTCAGGTGGTACGAGGGTTCCTCCCTGGTGATTGTCTTCCTTCGTGGGGTTCGCTCTCCATCGAAGCGCGGCGATCTGATGAGAAGCCTATGGAATACCAGAGCTTGGACATTCCAGGAATACCATGCTGCCAAGGTGGTCGATTCTACACTGAGGATTGGAAGCCGTACCTGAACCTCGATATCCTGAACCATAAGGAGTCCCCTGAAGTTATTTCGGAGATGGAGGAATTGACGGGGATCTCGGCGCGAACCTTGAGGGAACTTCACCCTGGCTTGGACGACATACGACAGAAGCTATCTCTAGCTTCTGGACGGAAATCAACTTTTGTCGAGGATGCAGCATACTCGTTGTTTGGGATATTCTCTGTGTCCCTGCCGGTCGTATATGGTGAGAGGGACAAAGCACTTGGACAACTACTGGCCCACCTGCTCGCGAGCTCGGGAGATATGAGCATCCTTTCATGGACAGGCAAATCTGGCAGCTTTAATAGCTGTCTTCCTGCCGATATCACCGTTTTCAGCCAATTGCAGCCACCACACATTCCGTTAGCGTTGACAATGGATACCTTCGGTTCTTCTCCAAACCTCGATGTGGCCACTCGGCTTTATGACCGGTTGAATGACCTTTCGATGCCGTCGCTGTCAGGGAAACGGATAAAGATTCCGTGCATCATCTTTGAACTCGGACGTCCTAGACGCACGTCAGGACACCCTAATATCTTTCGGGCGAATGCGGATGCTCTTGGGATCGTGGAGATTACGACCACAAGTGAGGACCTTTCTCGACTGGACCATATCTACCTCGTTCACCCTTGGATCGGCTTCCTCCTTGCCCGTCACCCCATTGGAGGTGATGAGAATGTGCTTGCAGAAGGGGGCACAGCTGATGGGTCTTTGTTACGTGGCTCCTCTCCTCTCCCTGGCCATTCCATCACTTCGTTCATGAGCCAGCTGAGGCCGACAGGCAGCTCCCGTCTGCTTGGTGCACGCCCGGTCAAACCCAAACACGACATGCCGTCACCCCCATCTCCTTCAACATTGGTGCCACTGACAGGCAAGCAGACGCAGGTACTGCAGTTCATTGCTCGTCTTAGACAACCATTTGGCGCACTCTTGTTTGCGCCAACTCGCCACAACGCGAAAGTATACAGGAGGATCGCTACGGACAGCATGGTTACTGTACAAATAGAGCAACTTAGCGATGCGCAGTGGGATGACCTCATAGCCAATGTACAGATGCTGGACGTGCTGTAGTGACTTTTTCGGTTACACTGGATCACATAGCCTTTGCATTCATATAAGTGCGAGTCTTCACAGTGTCTGGATATTCGGATTTCTCCCGGACAGCTGATATAAGCGTCACGCGGCGAAGCCCACTGGATCATTACTGACTCCTACCATCATCCCCTTCCTACGTTGCGAGAGGGTTCCCCATTCTTCAGCAATGACAGGTGCGGAGCGAACTATACAAGATTCAGCAAACGCTGACCATTGTAGCAGAGGATACCACACTGGTCGAAATCGACGTCGGTCGTCCAATATGGGTAATAACACTCTCACCGAATGGAAAATACCTCGTCAGCAGTGACGATGAGGCAGTACGAGTCTGGCGAATAGTGGACGGCAAGGAGGAGGTGGGGACGATGGCAGCATGCAATGTACGGTCAATCGCCATTTCCAAGGACGGCGAGCGGATCGCAGCAGGCACGGATCTAGGGAGGGTTATCGTGTGGGACGCACACACATACGACACGATCTTCACTCACAAGGAGAGTGGTAGCAGCACCATCAGAGGGGTGGATTTCTCGCCCGACTCGACTCGGCTGGTTACAGCGTCGGGGAACTGCACTGTCTCTATCTGGGACTTGACGGCGGGAAAACGGGTTCTAGGCCCACTCTATCACAAGCAAGGGGTCACCGTCGCCAAGTATTCACCCGAAGGTGATCAAATCGCGACCTGTACCGGCTCTGGGCCCATTCGAGTCTACGATAGTCGCAGTGGCGACTTGATCAAAGATATCCCGATCAATTGCAACAACGGACTCATCTGGTCGAACCACGGCCAGTATCTTCTTGTCGTCTCCGACGGCCAAATCAAACAAATTCAAGTATCTACTGGGTCGGTAGTCGCGGGTTGGCCAGTCCACGATTACCAAGGCTCCACTTACATTGCCTTGTCGAAGCGCGGGAACTTCATTGCATATTCTTCCAATCGTACGGTCAATTTCTTAGATACATCAACAGGCGAACTTGGCCACGTCATCAAACATGATCAGGACATACACTCGATTACCCTTTCTCCTGATGACCGGCTTCTCGCAACCAACACAAAAGATGGCAAAATCACCATTAGAATCCTTCCGGATACTGTTACTTCATCTTCCTTTAACGTGAGTAATCGTGCATCGTCCGATTATAAGTGGAATGGCATTAATCTGATTTCTTTGTCTCTTTTACACTGGCGACGCGTTTAGGGACCATTCATGGTCGTACGCGACACTGTACTCGACCCGTGGAAGCAGGGACAGCTCGTCAAGACAGAAGGACTACTGACGGAAGACATCGACAAGTCTCAGAATTCGGACCATCGTGCACTCGCTTACAGAGCTCTCATACGAACACGGCTGCAACTATTGGACGCGGCTCACGATGATGCTGACCAGGTGATTGGTGCCTTTGCTTCACCAGTTGGTTCGCTAACTCTCGTTCACGCCAAGTCCATCAAGATTCAACCGTCGGTCATTGGTTTCATTGCGAGGGCTGTAGTATTCGTGAGCGAGGGAAAAAGGAAAGAGGGGTACCGGGCATGCGACCTTGCGTTCAAGCATTGTCATTCAGATCGCGTGGATATTCTCCTTGCGATCAAGGTGTGTGTTCCACCTGATTGAGGTTCAATGTCTGTCCAATCCAGGTTGCTTAGGCAGTCGTTGTTTGTATGGCTGGGCAGTTTGATGATGCGATATCGCGCGTAGGCGACCTGATTGCTACGGTGCATGACGACTCTACGTACCATACGCTTCAGGCGAGTACGGAGCGCGATGCTATGCTACGTGTTGCGATTGATGGATTTTCTAGGCATATATGCAATTTCTTCTCGGGAACTCACACATGGAACGTGGAGACTACGATGATGCAATACAATCATTCAAGGACGCACAAACCCACCCGATACGACGTCATGCAAGTCGACGTCTTTGGACGATTTCTTTGGTAAGCATTCTGTCACTTATCTCGCGACGCCACGTATAGACAACATTCATAGATATCCGGATGGCAATTCAATGATCTCAGCATTACAATTCAACGGCACCTCTGTGAAGCTCTGTATGAAGCTGGTCGCGCGAAGGAGGCCGAGGACGCCCTTTTGATAGTGGTCGACGGTGTTGGCCCCAACACTGATCCTGAGCGAGCCTATACTTGCATGGATTTCTGGTTAGTTATTGTCATCAGCATTTTCTCGTGTACTCGACGTTCCCCTAGGTTTCGTTGAACGATGTTTTTGTACTCCCGGAAGCAGCGGCGATGCAGCCTTGGACGGTCACCGACAAGAAGGAACAACGCCATACGAATCTATATCTTCCTTAGGCTCGTCGACTCGTATGCAGCTTTTGGCAGAGTGGGCTAGAATAAAGTTGACAAGCAGTTCGTGGAAAGATGTCTTAGGTTGCTGCAGTTGGCGTGGGTATTCTTGCACTGAAATGTCTTATCATCCTAACGGTGGGTTCGAAGTTCACGGTTCCACGAATTATGGTTTATCGGGCGACATGTGAATGTCTCGAAGCGTCAGATCGCTTGGCGGACGCGATCAAATGTTTCCGCCAAATACTGAAAGAACCGGTAATCATACGTGAAGAGGAGGAATGGGTTCTTGGTGAGTGAGATCATGCAGGCAACCGTGATAACGTTTATATGGCCCTTCCACGTTAGACTTCACCCAACGTCATGGGGATGTTGCTATGGAGGCTCAACAACATGACGAAGCTATCACTTGGTATTCGGATGCACTAGCCCTCAATCCCACTGCCCCGCAAGCACTGCTTATCAAGCGAAGCAAAGCATGTATATTCAAGGGCTTTTCGCAAGAGGCATTGGACGACGCGGATGAGGTATGCTATTTTTGTCTTACCAAGGTTTTCGTTGTCGATGGGAGAATTATTAGATAATCAAGCTCGATCCCTCTTGTCCCTTTGGTTACGAGAGGAAACATGCGGCCTTGCAGAGTGCAAGACGTTATGGGGATGCAATAGATGCATTCGAGGCGATGCTCTCGAGGATGTCAGCGTCATCTGATCCAGAGATTCGCAGTGGGTGTAGCCACTTCATCCTGACATTTGTCTGCTGACTCGGCGATGTAGAATGTTCCCGTCAGTACGTGAAACCCCGAGAGACGAAAGTGAAGATCCGCCTGGCCGTCCAGGATGCCGTTCGCGATTTGCCACGGGTGCTCATTAATACCACTTCGGGGCGTCTACTCAACCAATCCGAGCAAGCTGCGCTGTTCGAATCATCGCCAGTATTCACAGAGCTTGTCTCGTCAATGACTACGGCCATCGACGATGAACACATCAAGCATGAAGTTACGCAATACTACCGTTATGCCGCGTTCTCGCACACGTGGGAAGATAACGAACCTCTCTTCGAGAACGTCGTACGGTTTGTCGTATATGATCTAGAGAAATCCCCCACCCATGACAAACTCCAAATGTTTTGCAACGTCGCCCGGGATGCCGGATTCAGTTGGGCATGGAGCGACAACTGCTGCATCAACAAACAGGATCATGCCGCGCACCAAGAGGCTGTGGTGGCCATGTTCAGGTGGTACGAGGGTTCCTCCCTGGTGATTGTCTTCCTTCGTGGGGTTCGCTCTCCATCGAAGCGCGGCGATTTGATGAGGAGCCTATGGAATACCAGTGCCTGGACATTCCAGGAATATCGTGCTGCGAGGATGGTTCGATTCTACACTGAGGATTGGAAGCCGTACCTGAACCTCGATATCCTGAACCATAAGGAGTCCCCTGAAGTTATTTCGGAGATGGAGGAATTGACGGGAATCTCGGCGCGAACCTTGAGGGAACTTCACCCTGGCTTGAACGACATACGACAGAAGCTGTCTCTAGCTTCTAGACGGAAAGCAACTTTTGTCGAGGATACAGCATACTCGTTGCTTGGGATATTTTCTGTGTCCCTGCCGGTCGTATATGGTGAGAGGGACAAAGCACTTGGACGACTACTGGCCCACCTGCTCGCGAGCTCGGGAGATATGAGCATCCTTTCATGGACAGGCAAATCTGGCAGCTTTAATAGCTGTCTTCCTGCCGACATCACCGTTTTCAGCCAGTTGCATCCGCCACATATCCCGGCAGGATCGACACTGGATACATTTACCCCCTGGCTGCATGTATTTTCGCCGAACCTTGCCGTGGCCACGAGGCTGTATGACCGGTTGAATGAGCTTCCCATGCCATCGCTGTCAGGAAAAGGGATGAGTATTCCATGCATCACCTTCAAACTCGGATGTCCTACGCCAATGCCAGGACCTAATGTCTTTCAAGCGAATGCGGATGCTCTTGGGATCGTGGAGATTACGACCACGGAAGATCTGTCCGGATTGGATTCTTTGTACCTCGTTCACCCCTGGATCGACTTCCTCCTCGACCGACGCCATGTTCAAGAGGGGGTCACCGCTGACGGGTCTTTGTTACACGACTCCCCTCCTCTCCCTGCCCCTTCCACCCTTACGTTTATCAGTCAGTTAACGCCGGCAGTCGTTTCCCGCCTGCTCGGTGAACGCCTGGCCAAATCCATACATGACACGACGTCACTGTTATCCCCTTTACTTCCGCCGCCGACAGGCAAGCGCACACAGGTATTGCAGGCCATCGCTCGTCTTAGACAACCGTTCGGGGCACTGTTGTTCACAACAACACGACGCGACGCGACAGCATACAAGAGGGTTGCTACGGACAGCATGATCACTGTACAGTTACAGAAGGACGCGCAGTTGGATGACCTGATATCCAACGTACGCATGCTGGACGTGCTTTAGAGACGCTATCAGTTACACTGTAATATTTAGCCTCCTTTCCTACCTTAGTTTTTTCAATCTTGTTACGGCTGATAATTTTCATTGATCAATTGCTTGAGAGCCTGCTTCCACCTAGAGAGGTGATCGATTGCAGGCTATGCTGAGCCGCTCGCTTGGGCGGTGGAAGCCTGCCGTGGCCAACGGTGGACAACACTGAGACGAGGCGGACAGACGGAACTGGACCACGCTCTATACGGGTGACTATGAAGTACGGGTACAAGGATTGACTAGCGGCAGTGTGAGCGCGAGGTAGATATGTAACGTGACTGTATGCCAATGGGGCTTGTTGTAATGGAGTTCACGACGTCGGACTATCCTGTTTTTCTGTATTCTTCTGCGATCCCCTCTCCATCGTTACATGACCATACGGCATCGTCTTTTCCTCCACGTCCCCGCAAGCGTGCTTCGAGCTGGTTAGAACACCAAGCTATCTGGGATAAGCGACTCGGAGAGGTGAACATGCGACCGACTCGGGAACAAACCAAGCAGATCTCAAGACAAGAAAGGTGCTTGCGGACGGGGGAAGGAGTTGGTTGCCATCCGATTGATCACGACAGGCGTGAGCCTGTCGGACGACGTTATCAAGGTCGGTCTTCTACTCTCCGACGCAAGTGGTAAAAATGCTAATGCGGACGGCACAGCGTCTCACGAAACTCGGCGTACGGATGACGACAAAACCGCTGGACTGTACGCATCTCGTTGCCAAAGGCATCGTTTGGACGGAAAAATTCCTCTGTGCCACGTCTGTCTCACCGTACATATTGACCGAAGAACGGGCGAATGCAAGTGCAAAGAGTGGCAAACTGCTTCGTGCGTGCCAATTAGTCTGAACGGTCTCGCTCGCTGCTCACCTCACTCCTCCATCTCTCCAGCCGAAGATGATTATCTCTTGTCTGACGCGGCCGCAGAGAAAAAATGGGCGTTCAAATTTTGCGGACGCGATGGCGCGCGCAAAGAGATCCGAAGGCGGTTCGAACTTGTTTAAGCAAATGTCATTTTACGTGACGCCCAAAGTCTGTCGACGCAAAGCTACTCAAAAACGTCATTTCTGCTGGAGGTGGCCAAGTCCAAACGTCCACGACGCCGACCGTCCGCATTCTCAAAGGCAAAGCGAATCGATACGTGATATCGTGTCAAGAAGACAAGGCAATTTGGCGGCCGTTGGTGCAAGAGGGTTTCAAGATTTATTCGCCTGAGTTGGTTTTAAGGGCGCTTCGAGGCAGAAGATGGAGTGGGAGAGGGAGGAGTGTCTCGTGGCGGGGTGATCCCAACGAACGGCGAGTCTCGGAATGATGTAGGTTAAGAACTAGCACTGTCTGGGTATGGTGAGCGCGCCACGAAGGTATATAAATTATATATGCTAAAATTCTTTCCGGGAAGCTGCCTTCCGCTCAACATCACAGGTATGCCCAAAGTACTGTGCTGGGTCACCGTGCACACCTAGTTAACTATGATAATATCGTTTTGCCCTTATAGCCCTGTCCGCCGAGTTTGGAAGAGAACAGTAGGTGTATCACCACCCAAATTGACAGCACCGTGATAAACACCGCTTTCCCCCCAGTCATTCATATAGTTTGGGTATCATCGCTACAGAAGGTCTGTCGCCTTGCATCCTTGAACACTCATAGTGAATGAATGTCATTTCTGCGCACGTACGCATTCTTTGTATATGCTTGCGTAAGCCGTTTGTTTTCATTGAGTCGAACGTTGGACCTCTCTAGGTCACGCGAACCCGGCTGCTCCCTGTAAGTCTCAGCCACTTGAGGTACTCGTCTATCTGGTGCACAGGAAATCCAATCCCGGGTTGCCGTCTGGTCGCCTCCGGAAATAGTACCTTTGTATATCTATTCTTACTGATCTTTGAAATTGGTGAACAACCCATCGCGTCGATTGTTTACTGCGCGTGCTGATTTCTTTTTCAGTGATATTGTGTTTGACGGCATATAAGCGATTTCATTCCTATCGTAAAGTGAGTGCACCTGTGGTGTACGCAACCTATCGAGACGGCATGTTTTACGTCGTCTGCATCATATGTAAGAATGATTTTCACGCCAATTGGCTTGCAGTTAACCTTCAGGCACAGTCGTCACATTTACCAACATCATCATCGATGGTATATTTCCGGTACGCGTTTTCTTTCACGGTACACATTTAGATAACGCTAATCGAAGCGACTGCTTCAGTCGCAATTCAGCGATCTCTTGGATATGTGCGTAGACCTATTTTTCAATCGTTTTGCTGAATTTCTTATGATGTTTGTGTGACTTACAGACCTCAGATCACTCTGCACAGCGTACTTGCATCGTGCATCACGTTTAATCTACGCAAGAGTTCCTACGACCCGCGGGAAAGGGAATGACGGATTCCACTTCACCTAGCCAGCTCGTATACACGACGCCCTCAGGCTCAGAGTCAACCGGATCCGGCGGGCCATCAGAATCAGGGTGGCAGGGAGCGACGAATATCCACTGATGTAGACATTGACCTGTCAGATCATTGTGTCGAGATATAATTAGTACGCCTATTTTTGTCAGTATAGAGGTGTCCAATAGGCTTCAAAGCAGAACTAACACATGCTTGTCAAAGTACAAGAGTAATCTGATGTTATTAAACTGTAGATAATCATGGGTGCTTTGATCTACAATAACCACATTCTAACTGCCACAGTTTCTTCATTGTCTTGCACATGACCCGGAGATCATCAGCTTTGGTAATCTTCATATTAGTACTGTTTCTTTCATCCATCAAGTCATAGTTCAGTAAACCATTTGGATAAGATACCTCCCCCTCTTTTCCTCCCCAATCAAAGTCAATTACTTTCACCCTATTTCCATCACAGAGAATATTTGGGCCTCTTGAATCCCCATGGACAAAATTCTCTGCATGAAATGATTTGACAAGCTCTTGCAGCTGCTCTGCCAATTGTGTGGCCTCTGGTCCAGTAGCATTCTCAATTAGAAGAGGTGATGTAACAATCTCCATGGCTATGGCAAAATAGCCATTGCGAAATTCCTCAAATCCTAGGAGCTTGGGTGCATATCCACAATCTGCACAAAACATGTGCAGCTCATATGAGTAATGGTGTGTCAACTTGACAGCAATCTTCTTGCCATCAGTTGTCTCTGCAAGGTAAAGCTGGTTGGTGGTTTGAATCTGAGTGGGGAAAGGCTGAAGAATTGTGAATTCAATGCAGGAGCCAGAAGGACAAGATAGACTTGAGATACAAGGGAAAGGATGGCCTTCTGAGATTGAGGAGTAAGGAGTTGCATCCAGCTCTGCAGCAAAGCAGCCAAGACTTACCTCTAAACAGAGGGGAATTCCACTTTACAAACAGTATGGGGGTCACAAGAAATGTATGCAGCAACTCGTTTCCTTGGTCCTAGTGGCCTAGCAATACTCTCTAGGGATACATTTGGAGACAACCAATTTTGTTGGCAGGGTTCATTAAGCTAGATGTGAACTAGTCAGTACAAATGAATAACTATCAATCAAACCTTCCAAAAGTCGAGATTTCGTGTGATTGATGGCTCCAAGCCCCCAGATTGAAGTTTTGCAACAACTAGATATGAGATGTCATAAAAATCAAGATATTCAAGATTCTGTTCATTCTTAAGGGTGATGGATGTGAAACAGATATGCCTATTATTGTCATAATAAAACCAGATTTTGGGAGGTGTCAGAGGAGATGGGCCATGGGTGAAGATAGGGGGTGTGTTCTAGTGAGTTGGTTGACCCCTAAGCCCAACTTCACACACTCGGCTTTTGGACATTAGTAATGAACGCCGTTGGAACTTGCACTTGCCTTTTGTTCCTTGCCTTCATGATCATTTCTGACACCGTTCTTACCTGGTTCTCCAACTTCTTTGCCTCAACTGATTTGGTCACTTAATGCAGGAAAATGCTCCGGCTCACACCTTCTCGCAGGATTGTAGTGTCTATGGTTCCAGGTTCGTCCTCTTTGTGTGTGTCTTTCATTGACATGTGATGATAGCACCGATTGACGTACACTCTCTTCCCGTTATTTGCACCTCGCCAGTCTATCCTGAATCCGCTCAGAGCCTGTTCGCACCCCTAGATCAGTGCATGGGAAAACTTCCTCAAGGGCAGCTGGACCACTGCCACGTTCGCGACGGACCGCTTCCCGATCATGATCCTCCCTGTGCTCTATCTCGTCGCCAAGCTCATCATGGGGTGTACGCACCGTCAGGGCGGACGAAACGGACTTTGTCCTCGTAGCCAAACGCGACGCGATGACGTCTGTTCGCAGAAGCGTAACTGGGCTGAACGTGTCCGTCTTTTAAAGTCCCCGGTTTTTACTCCATTCCATGTTTCCGTGCTACTTCTACAGGGCCCATGGAGCGGAATGGTGGTATCATTTTAGCAGCGAGCTGTCTCACACATGTATTATATGAAGAGTATACGATCCTCTTTTTGACTCGTTTCATCAAGATCGTGGGTTCTGGGACAATTGATTCAAAGGTAATGAATCTATGATATTGAAACAGATCCCGACGCTGGGACTCTACAAAGATACATACTTCTTGATCTCGCTGTCAAGCTTGCACAACATCATATACCCAGTCCCAGAGACCAGGAGACGATTTCCTCACTCTCCCATGTATCCTTTGGCACCGTCCCCTGACGGTGCCATTCGACGCGGATACCAACCGCTGCATCCACCAAAACCTTGGCGACGCGATCCATGTTGGTGACGAAGGAGCACATGGCCACCGTCGCAACCGAAACGACAGTGCCAGGGCGGAATATATAGACAGCCAGATTCCCGTTCGACTGAGATGCCGCCGACAACAGCGCCGCCTCGACGCGTCCCTTTAAAAACATGTCCAAGGGTGTCACTACACGACCGTTGGCGACATGCTATCAGTCCCACATACCTTCATATTTCGCGTCTCCGGATTGACCGAGATGAAGCCACTGCCAGCTGTACCTTGGCGGTTGGCCCCTTTGGCGCTGCAGTAGCAGAACCGGAAGGGCTGGGCTGCACGGTCGGTTTCCGTGTGGGCTTGCGAGATTTGGGAGTGGGCGAGTTTGGTGAGGAAAAGGGCGGCGTTGAGCGTGAACGTGTACGAGACGCGTTCATACTCTTCAGGCGTCGCGAAATTGTCGGCTTCACCGCCTACACACCTGCAGTGGTCGTGAAGCTCTAGATCAGCACACACAAGTCCATCGGGGGGCAAAGTGAAGAAAAAGCAAGAAACGTACCATATACATGCCTTGCAATCTGCGAGTGCTGAGACGAGTTCAGTGTCACCTTCAAAATCCCAGACGGAGAGGTCGTCCCGAGTGATGACCGTGAGCTTTTCGAGGGCCGTTTTCGCCATGTGTTCTTCATCGAGCGAGGGCGGATGTCGTCCGACGACGGTCACTTTGGTGACTCTGTTGTTGACGAGTGCGTGGAGAAGGACTTGGTTGCCTATGAAGCCGGTTGCGCCGGTGATGAGGATGTGCATGGATGGGGAGGGGAGTGGTGTCACAGCCTCATCGTACAGACTGGCTACAGTAATTGAGTCACCGCGACGCATGTACTTAAATAATTATTTTTTCCGTCAACTACCAATGAACGGATCTTCTCACGTCAATTGATCTGATCTAACATGTATTAGGTCTAAATTATGTAATCTACGAGCCCTTTCGGCCCGTTCTTGTCACCCACAGCACGACTCGGCATCGGCCTACCTGCCAATCTACAGTTCCCCGCTTCTCAACATCTCCGGTGCACGGCAGTCGCCAAAGTTTTTATGTACGGTGCTGGGTTGGCGGTGTCGTCATGTCTCCCAAGCATCCCGCACGCTAAGAACAGAGGGAAGATATCACCTAGTCAAAATCTTTGGCGTATTATCTGCTTATCATCATCATCATCAAGTGGGCTACACGTGTCATCATGATCACGTCAAGAGACATTCGTGTGCGTTCGCTTCTTGCCGATTTTACTCGTACATATAGACCGGCGGTATAGATTCGGACGTCACAAGAGTAATGGGACTCTACATGTTGACCAAGCGTGCACACAGAAAAAGCGTGCACGACAGCGCATTTGTATCCGAAGAAGACTTCCATCCTCTAGCTAGGGATATAGTTAGGGCACAAGACCGACTAGAGCCGGCGACACCACTGTTTCATCGTGGTAGGCCGGCAGTCTAATTCCCGTCAATTGGCGCATGTTTGATCGTTGATTCGACCAATTCCAATATTTCATTTCGGGTGAGATGTCTGCACGGCATTCGAGTCATCGCCGGTACCGGTGACGGTCGAGGAAACATGTGTAGTCGGGTGATCAGTGATCTTCAGAGGAGAGTCTACACGCCGCGGACAAATTGCAAAAATGTCTCAATTTTACCTGGCTTCGGAATAAACGGTGGGCTGTCAACTTGGTCACTTGTCAAGCATGTCAAACAACCTGACGCACTTGAAGTTACAATAGCAAAGTTACGAAACCCACTGGCAAGCCTTGAATGTTTCCATCGGATTGAAGTATGCGTACAAAGGGTTTCCGAGGCCAGCACAGAAACAAAGGTCTCGTTTTTCGCTTGATAATAAGCACAACGGTGAGGAAATCCGCTTCTGTGAATGGGTCGGGTCACCAGCATCGGACGACGGATGCGTGTTTCTTTTGCCGAAAAATGATCCAACGTGTGAACGCTCCAAGGCACTTACGTATGTGCATTTTTCTCTCGCTCGGCAAGACGCTTCCTTCGAGGTCACGTCCGTGTCGTTTCGCTGACACTAAGTTGCCGTGTACGTCTTGTCCTTTTGTCTGAACTTGAAAGTTTGTAAAGCTCAGAACAGTGTTGAACGACTACACTGTCCCGGATGTTCTTGATCCAGGGTCACTTACCTGTGGAAAATGGGTTTGCCTGTTTTGGCACTGATGAATGTTACCGCTGCGGCACTGACGGAGTCGGTGACTTCTCATTGGGCGATCGCGGGCAGGGTAATCGACTCGGATAAGCTGTCACGCCGCCGCCACAGCATGCTCCACTCACCCGGCGAATTGGTCAGATCGGTACGTTGGTTTCAAGATCCAACTCGAAGTATATACTTACAAGTGAGCCTGTGCAATATCGTTGGACAAGCTTCGCAGGTCTAGTATCATCATCCTTGACTATAAACGCTATAATCCGCAGCCCAAGGCTTTTGTCAGACCATATTGACGTATTTTGTAAAATTTAGCCTTCCATCGGAGCGCTCGGGTAAGTGGACACTTCTTGACAATCGAACTCGGCTAGAACTTGTGCACCCGTAAGCCCATTACATATCCAGCCTGCATAAGGCCGGGCATAGAGCCCTATAAAAACTGGGATGTTCACACTGAGAACGCCAGCTTTCCTGCATCCCATCCCAGTCTTCTCCACACCAGTCACTCTTTAAAGCTTTACTCCTCGCTCACAATGCGTGTCCTCTCATTTATCCCTGCTCTCCTCCTCGCCGCCGCTGGCTTTGTCGCTGCTGCTCCTTCTGCTTCCAACAACGGAGTCGCCTTGTTTGCTCGGACTCCGGATGTCAGCACTCCCACCGGCAACATTCCTCCGTCTGCCCAGCCTGCCGTCGACGCCGCCAACAAGGCCACCTCGCAGATCAAACCCCTCAACGATAAGCTTGGTAAGCTCATCGTTCCTGTGTTTTGATACCTCGTCTGACGATTATTTAGACTCTTACAAGAGCAACCCCAATGCTGATGAAGTCGCTGGCGTGGTCACTGAGATCACCGCCGTCATCAAGGTCGCCGTTGGGGAACTCGCCGTGGTCAAGATTGATGCAGGTGTGGATCTTACCGGTGTCTTGGCAGTCGTTCTCGCTTTGGTTGCCGTGAGTACCATGGGTGAATTGCACGTCTCCATTTCTCAACGATCTTTCATTCATTAGGAGGTCCTAAGAACTTTGCAATGTATTGGTTGTCATTGTCCTCGCGCTTGCTGGCGGGGTTGTCGCAAATCTACAACAAGTTATTGCTGCCTTGCTGTATGGGTGTTCTATTTATTCTTACCCTCCTTTACTCACGATTTTTTCTTAGGGAGGTCGTCATTGCTCTTGTGGCCAGTCTGCAGTGCCTTGTTGTTGGTGCTGTGGCCAGTTGTGTTGGCTGCTGTCCTCGACGTGGTTCTTGTCATTGTTGCCTTGTTGAAGGTCAAGGTTCTCGTAGGCGTTTATGCTTAGGTAGTACTTGGATCTTAAAAATATCCCAAGCGCATTGCGAGGAATGTGTAGTTGTCGACGGTGTTCTTGATACCATTTATTAGACCTACTTAACGAACTCCGGGCGGAGGGTTAATTGACTTAGATGTGTGTTTGCTGAATCTGCTCTCTTCGACTTTGCACGTTTCGGAATAGGGATGGATTGAAAGTATACATATGATGGCTATATTCCTCGATTTTATCATGTCCTTGACACTATCTGGGTCAAGCACAGATTGTGGATAAGGTAACTCTGTCGTTCTGAGGTGTTCGATACCCCCATCGACGGGAAGTATCTGGCCGGTAATGTACGACTGCTGCGTCACAGAAGAGAAACACTGTCGCATTTGCAATGTCGTTCAAATGACCCACACGTCCAAGGGGGAAATTGTTGCGCCTGCCGCTCAATTGGTTGGAAAGCCGAGACAGGCCTTCTGTATTTCCGATCGGTCCTGGGGCGATGACATTGGAACGCACACCTCGGGGACCCTCTTCCACTGCTAGAACTGCGGAAAGAGCGTCCACGCCTGCTTTGGCAGCCGAAACGTGAACTTGATAAGGTGTCCCTGTATCAATATGAGTAACTAACTACGCTTGGAAGGAAAACGTATGAAGCACCTTTGTAATGCAACGTGGCGCTAACATGGATGTACGAGCCGTGCGATGCACGAACATGTGGCAATGTCGCCTTGACGGTATTGAATGTTCCCATCTATGATACCCAGTCATTAGTAAGCCAACAGTGTAGGTAGATGAGCAACCGACATACGGTATCGATTTCAATCACGGTTTTGAACGCGTTCTCCGACATGCCATCGATAGACGCAAGGAAATTACCCGCTGCACCTGTTCCAACGTTTTATTGACGCACTCGGCGGACCATATCGAGTCTGCATACCACAAATGACGAAATCGATTCGCCCAAATGTCGCCATCGTTGTGGCGACTGCGTCTTTGAGTTGTTGGGGTTGTCTCACGTCGGCTTGTGTTGGAATGCATCTCTGGCCTGTGACGCGTGAGAGCTCATGGGCACTTTGCGTGAGTTTCTCGAGGCTGATGCATGATGGATGCGTCAACCGGCTGTCCCAGCTCAAACACAAGTGCTGGTGCTCACTTTCTTCCTACGATGGCGGCATTGGCTCCGTGCCTCATCTTTACCACGCGTGCGTCTCGGTTTAGTCGTACAACATGGCGTAGACGTTCAATGAGGACGTACCATGGCTTCTGTCATCGACTTGCATATCCCAGACCCGCCTCCTGTGCAGAACACGACTTTACCTTTGAAAACATCTTGTCTGAATACATCAGTCGAGCTCGTGACGGGAGCAACAACGGGCCTAGAAGACATCGTTAGTACAAGACTAGATACTGGCAGTGCCGGCCAGCAACATACCGGCAACCAAACTCGCACCCGCCTTCCTGGTTGATTTTTCATTCACGTGACTAAAACGCGTCGCACTTTCAAGATGACGCTTGGATTATACTGCTCCACCTTGTCGTCGACCGCCAGACTATCTGCATCAATACTGGTTCTCGAGGAGCCTGAAAACGTACCATGACGCTCCTTTCACTGTTCATGACGAGCACGGGCGTCTTTTGTTTCGTTCCCATCTCGCAGAGGCTCACCGAGAGTGGGATCATCCCCGCATCCGACTCGAATCGCTGGCGGTTCCAAAGGGTGCCTTGTATTCTTGCACACACGTTATACGCCCACAAAGAAGAGAAAGTTCAGATCCTGCTCCCCGCCGACAAAATAGGGAACGATTGGTCAGAAGCTGAAGTGAGTGTGCCTCTCTTCGTAGCGGGAACGAGCGTGCGAGTTGAAGCAAGCAGGGGCGTTATCATATGCAACCCCTGGATGGTGCGTTCGTTACCGACCAGGAACTGGTGATGCCGTGTGCAGACAGCGAATGGAACACCGGGTCCGCCTCGCCCATCGAGTGTTGCCCAGGACATTCTCCCTTGCAATCAACACCTGTCGACACATTCTACGGGCATGAATCCACCAGTTTCGTCAGCGTAAGTGTCTTTGTAGACTCGGTTCTTTCGAGACCTCTGACCAGGTCACTCAGGACAGTACTCTTTGCGACAACTGTGACACCTTGCTGCGGGGAGAAATCCCCCCCGACCACATTCCGAGCGTCATACGCGCCCTGGCACTGTTTGAAGCTCAAGATCGATTATCTGACGTCGGTTTCAACGAGTGCGAGGTCGTTGCGCTGACGAATGCCTTTTCAATGTTACGACTATGACGCGCGACTTTGGGTTTCTTTGGCCGGGTGTCTTGCTTCTTGACCATCGATGTATCGCTACAACTCTCGATATGCTGCACACATCTATCCTCCCGTGCCCTTGGATGACGAGCAGGCGTTTTGCTCTATCACATGCTAAGATCCTGATATTCGTTCTGTATCCCTACCTACCGGCGTCCTATTCCTCTGTCAACTCTTGTATTAAGCTCTCGTATGAATGTAGCTGGAGGAAAAACAAAAGTGGACAAGTATAAGGATCGTCGGACCGAGAGTTTCTTCAAATGCAGTACGAGCTTGCTGTCCGTGAACGTGCCGGTTTCCGGTACCTCGGCCCTATTACTATTAGGGCCGGTATATATGAGATGGGGGACCCTGGGAGAGCAATGGTCCGTACCCTCGTGTACGGAGGGAACAGTCGAATCTAACGGTCAGAAGGAAAACTTACGACGTGCGGCCCTAGACGTTGACATCCTGTTTCTTTACAGCGATGGCCGCGATTCATGCATCATGAAAAACAATGTTTACTGGGTCAAATACATTTCGGGCGAACCTCTGCATCGTGCGATCAAAGCCAGTTGTAACCGACAGGGGCTTAAACTTGAATCATCACTGGCCCATCTGTAGATCCGTGGTCAACCAGACGGCTGCTTGAGATGCTCCTATTGGATTAGTTGTGCCGTTGTCAATGCTTTAGCCCCTGCTTAGCAGTATTTACTGCGAGATCATTGTCACCCGATGCATTTGGATACGGAAACACTGGTTGCGGAGGTTCGTCAGCAGATCTGTCACTGCTGATATATCATTAGAAAAACTAATAGCACAGTTTTTGAAATGCGCGACGACACGACTTGACACGTCGCATAGCGGTGTAACTATCTCAAATCAAAGCGGTTCTGCAGCGGATATGTAGAGTACTGCGTGGAGAAAAAGGATGAGATGGTGATCCGTTATCGCCTTGAACGATACCCGCCATTATTTCCCCGAATGAACGCATCCCCATATCTGTTGGTGACGATACCGTTCACATGCTCTTCGGTTTGCTCCAGAGCAATGTTCATGTACCCGTCAAGGCATGAAAGGATGCCTACCAAAAAGTCAAATCTAGAGTGACGGCTGGGATGACAAGCGTACCACGATAATCGACACCCGACGTTAGACGAACGATGACACGCTTTCCGACGACCCCTTTCAAGAAATCCGTAGGAGAGCCTGACATGGGTGCTGGTGGTGGTGGCGGAGGAGAGACATCATGATCTGGTGGTGGTGGTGTGGTATCGTCCATGGTCGTCGTCGAGGTCAGAGGTCTGGCGGTGTTTTGGATGCCATGTAAGGCAACCGCTGTCAATGCGATGATAGCGTCGGACAAGCGTGTGCTCTCTTTTCCATGACGCTCTCTATGCAATTCATCATCACATCGCTCAACAACGCACATGCCAACGGTTAAACTCGTAGTCATTGGCGCCTCAGGCGTTGGAAAAACCAGTTTTCGTACTCAGGTGTGTGCCCCAACGACCACTGAAATCGCACAACTCACGAGAGTGCCTCTCCGCAGTACATTTCAGGTCGCTTTTCGACAGGCTACAGAGCCACCATCGGCGCTGATTTCATCGCGAAAACGATACCGCATCCAACTCAGCCAGATGATGTGGTTACTCTCCAGATTTGGGTCAATAACCTTTCGTCCTCGGTTGGTTTACCAAGCTGATTCAGGAATATGACATGCAGGACACCGCAGGACAAGAGCGATTCTCCAGCCTATCTACTGCGTTCTTTCGCGGTGCAGACGCCGCCTTGCTCATGTTCGATGTGAACCAGCCCGAGACCCTCACCGCGCTCAAAAAATGGTGGCAAGAGTTTCGTGAACGCGCACCCCTCTATGACGAGGACCTGGAGGACTATT
The DNA here is from genome assembly GCA_018397855.1 of Boletus reticuloceps. NCBI lineage: Eukaryota > Fungi > Basidiomycota > Agaricomycetes > Boletales > Boletaceae > Boletus > Boletus reticuloceps. The sequence goes on from JAGFBS010000034.1 coordinate 446,112, forward strand.
GCTGCGTTGTCGTGGGAAACAAGACAGACCTTGTTGATTCAACAAGTTCGATGTCCATCGTTTCCGAAGCCCAAGCGCTCCGTTTCCTCGACGAACTCGTACCCCCTTTATCCCTTGGCCCGTCCTCGCCAACTGAGATTCCCATCACCATCGAAGAGGCTGTCTCAGAAGAACCAACCTCTCCACGTGATGACTCTGCAATAGATCTATCCTCGTCGTATTCACAATCGCGGTCACAATCCATTGATATCAGTCAATACGTCCGCAAGCACTCGAAGCATTCTTCGTGGAGTAACACTAACATCAACAATGGGACACTCACGTCCACTCACACTGGCGTTACCTCGTATCACACACCTTCTTCATCTTTATTCGATGTCTATACATCCGCTCGCTCGTCCCCCCTCCCTCCTTCCATATCATCGCGGCTATCGTCCCCTATCAGGAACCAAAGACGGACATCGTCATTTTCGAGCTCATCGTCTTCCACGCCAACGATCACGCCAAGTCTGTTTACGCGCGATTATGACCAGACAGCTGCGATCACACCAACGACTGCAACCATCTCCCCACACATCCCGGATGCGACGCCTCATCCTCCACTACCTCCCGAGAGGGGACCCAAACTCTTCCTCACCTCTGCAAAGACGGGGGAAGGTGTTCGCGAGGTATTCGAATATATCGCTCAACGCATCGTCACGCGATGGGAATACGAAGAAGCTATCGACGCGAGGACATTGCACGTGCAAGACCCCTCGGAAACGATCAGACTCGGTTTAACGAGGGGTGAATCACCGTCAAACAGGCGGTTTCAGGGGACTTGCTGTTAACTAAGAACTGCTGTGCTGTGTTTATTGATAATGTATCCGCGTTTGTCAGTTTATTTTTTAATAGATGGGTCATGTGTTCATCCGAGATGGTCTGGGAATGCTTGACGGGCAGGGACGGGTATCGTGACCAAGTGTATTACCCAGACACCGAGGAATATCGGATCCATCAAATCCAGATGAGTAAAGCGCAATCGATGAATGGTGTCATTCATGCCCATCAGAGTTTGATTCTGATCCGATGTGCGCATACAGCATGTCATCAAACCAACATCTAGTTGTGAACCTCGACCCTGAGGACACAGGGATATCATTCGATCCTATAACGTCGGGGGGCGCCGCCATTACATACGCCGCAATCAAGGCAGCATCACGACGAACAAAGTACCCATTACAACCAACATCCATGCCCTGTACTGGCGGCAGTTTGAACAAAAAATAGCACAATTCAAAACCCGAGCTACGGCTACTCATACACTAGCCCGACATACTCACGCCCTTGCTACCCTTGCTCCAAGTTATCGTTAGTTGATCTTGACCATCAGCTTCTCTCGTGCGCCCACGACGTCTGTCACGTCACGGAACCCACAGAGACCCATCGTAAGATGCAAATCGGCAATCGTTTGCATCAAAATCTGCTCGACGCCTGCTTCGCCGGCGATGGCGAGGCCGTACATGAACGGCCGTCCCACTGATTCGGCGTCATGATATGATAGGGTCAGAGAGAGCCCGGATTAAAAATAAAACACGGATTGAACACAAGTATGTGGCGAGACGTACGGAGCACTGCTTGAGCACCCAATGCAAGTGCCTTGAGGATATCACTCCCGGTCCTGATGCCCGAGTCAAAGAGGACGGTGAGCTTGCCCGCTCGTTGTGCCTCTCGCACCTTTGGTGATTGCATCACCATGTCGAGTGCGTCGAGCGCGCCGATGGACCCGTCGACTTGACGACCGCCTGACCAAGGCGTTTCAGTCCTCGAGCGCACACGGCAGGTGGAATAATCCATCCGGAACGACACGCACCGTGGTTGGAGACGACGATACCGTCAATACCCAAATCAATGGCTTTCTCGGCATCCTGCAGGAAAAAGTGTCTCACATCAACCTTGACATCGTCCCCCGTCATGCCCTTACCTCACGCGCGAGTATACCCTTCAAGACGATCGGCCCATCCCAATTATCCTTGATGAACTGGAGCTCGTCCCAACTCCGAAAGATGCCCGAAGCAATCTCCCCAATCCACTTGCCTCCCAAAAACATAGCTTGCTGTGCATCCGGATCACCTGCCGCGGCGCGTCTCTGGATGTCCTCTTGGATGAACGGGAACGGCGGTCGCTCGTGACGCGCTTCGAGACCAAAGCGTGCCATGAGGGTCGGATCCGAGGTCCCTTGTTGCACGCCGAACCCGTGGCCGGCTGGGCTATACGGAAGACCGTGGTCGTGTGGACGCCATCCGACCATCATGCAGTCGACGGTCACCACGAGCGCGGTGTACCCGTTTTCCTTGGCGCGTCTTAGCAATGATCGTGTCAGTTCGACAGAGTGCGTCCTAGAGCCCGTTCAGGGTGAGCTTGTGACGATGGAAAGTTGGAGGGAACACTTGCCAGTAGAGCTGGTACCAGCGATGCCCGTTCGATCCTTGGGCTTGCGCAATCTCTTCCATCGACCGAGATGCGGCAGAACTGACGATCAAGGGTATGCCTACTTTGGCTGCTGCACGGGCTGTCCCGAGCTCGCCGTCGTTGTGCATCAGACCCTGTGCACCGATCGGAGCGATGAAAACCGGGGCGGGGTGGGTGACGCCAAAGATCGTCGTCTGTGGACAAGGTGTGTGTTTAATGAGCTTCGTCTGACCGCACTTTGGGTGAGAGTATACCTCGAGATGACGTTCCCCCACATCGTTGAGCATGCGTGGAACGAGCTTCCACCTATCGAGCGCCCGCCGATTCTCGTCACACGTATTAGACGTCCCTGCACCTTTCAACACATACGAGAAGGCGGCTGAATTCGAAAATAATAAACGACGCCAACCCGCAATGTCATTTTTGAGCAATCACGGTCGCAAAACGAACGCAGAGAGAGAGAGAGGACAACTGACATGGACTGCCTTGAAGCACCTCCCGCGCCTTGTCCTCAATCTCTTGGATATCGAGCGTACCCAACACAGGTGGCGTCCCAGAAGCATAAATGTCAAAAACCCATGCAAGCCATCGACTGTGTGGCGGCGCGACCGTGTTCACGGACATGTCTCCCTTGTCAAGTTGGTTGCAAACGGTCTACCAAGGTCTCTTGCGGGGTGTGGAAAAACCGTGACGTCCCGCTTCTTTCGACTGCCATGTGAGATCGGTTATTATTATGCATCGCTCTCCCTCGCACACCCGTGACGAAAAACGTCGACGACGTGGCGTGCGAGGCGGCTTTATCATACAGCCGAAAAGGCCTACAAGATGACGGACGTCTGACTTGAGCGCTGAGCTGTGTGTGGCGAGTGTTTCGACGACGATGACAGAGTCGCGAATGACGTTCCATGCCGTGCGCGTCGGACCACGGTAAAACAATTGTTGGAGAAGAAAAAAGAACACAACGCATATCGGAACCACTGATCTTGAATATGACTGCAAATCGACACGTATCCGAATTCGCGTTCGAGTACTCGTCCAGCTGAGTATGTAGGACACATCGAACTGGACAACTTCTTGCAGGTACTAAGTCCCTCATTGCCATGAGACTCGCAGCACCGTTGGCCGGGGAACGTGCCCGCTGGCATGGCCCGAGAAGAACATGGAAATCACGGCTGGATAGTAGTAGTAGGGTAAGACAGAATTATTTAAAGCTCCAATGAGAAGGGGATTACTGTACCCATACGACTTATTCCGCGATGTTGTAGCATCATGTGGTCTCTGCATCAGTGAGAACGTCCAACGTATTAGTACTAGATTTGTATGACATCTACCTTACCACGTGGGCGAAACTTTCTTGATCAATCATAGAACTTGGAGTGAACATAGTTGGCACCCCTCTAAATGGCACCCAAAGAGTCTGGCAGAGGAAATGGTACTCCTACTATGTGTATTGAAACGATTCGATAGTACTCGATGTCAATCAAGATACTTAAATTACGTCGGGGAATAAAACATACACAAAAGAAATCGCATACAGCAACTCTTCAACTCATCCCACAAGCACTAGGTAGTTGTATCAAGAAAAAAACAACGCATCAAGCATGCAAGAGCACAAAGAGTCCAATGGTGGTACGGACATGTAATAGCAAGCAAACACATAGATCACCCACATCACGACGTCTTGCGCTTCAAACTAAACCGCTTGTTCCACATCTGAAGCCACATCTTCCAGGCAAAAAACATTGGCCATAATGAGCGCCTCCACATTGAGCTTCCACGTTCGAAAAAGGTACTCTCGACTTGCATAGCGACGGTGACCCACATACCAAACACTGTCAGGCTAACCGCGCCTGCAATATAGTGAGGGAGGGTCTCTCCACCGCTAGGATTGATCTCTTTGATGTTCATGCTGAACACGTTCTGTGTGGATCATTGTGAGAAAACAAACAAGGCAAGCTGACAAAGCTACTCACAGACATAAAGTTGGCGGGCAGGAAAACCGTCGTGAGGTAAGCAATCTTTGCACATTCAGCATTAATGTGCAGCTAACGATAAAGCAGGCACATACTTGTTTCATCGCGGAAGAGTCTCGGACGGTCGCGATCGTCAGTTCTTGCATGTGCTTGCTGTCATCGATGTTGACGCTCGCGAATGCCTGGATGGCATAGTTTGGTATAAAGGAAAACGATGTCATCAAATGAGTCGTACCAAGTCTATAACGTTCTTCAATCGCATCACTTGCATCATTCTCTGACTTTCGAGCCTCTCAATTTCCGAGAGAAGATAATCGGTTTCTTTGACCATGATACGTTTTGCCCGAGCTCGCTCCCCATCGGTTATAGAAGGATCATCCATTGCAGGGTTTTTGGTTTCCTGCACAAAGATAACGGATTTCTTGAAATCCTCGAGGAGGTTCCGGTAGTAAAGAAGATGCGCTTGCAGGATGTGCAAGTGTCGCGTCTCCCTGATATTGTCGCTGTTGAGAACCTTTTGTTCCTGTGAAAAACAACGGATGCAGCGTATTATCATTGTCACGAATGCTATACTTACCAGCTCGTTGATGTGCGAATAAAGGGTTTCAAACAGTTCGTCCCATTCGTACATGGCATACCACAAAAAGCACAGAAAGAGACAGGTAGGGTCCTTTGAATTGACAAAGTTTTTTGACCAGTAGACACTGCGACCAGTTCGGTTGATGAGAGAGTGGAGTTGTTCTGCCGTCTTCTTGCGCGACTTTGGATGGATGGATATAATGGTACTTGACTGCACATTTCGAACCATATGAACACTGAGCAGGTCTTGAAGAATGTACTTGTCACCTGAGAATGGATAGAAACGTTATCTAAAATCGACCCAGACGAACGAATACTTACATGAATCCAAATAGAGTGGTGATTGTGTATCTATGATCTGCTCGTCTGAACACATATCAGGACATGTAGAGCATTTTTCAAGGGGCACACATGCCTTCTTGTTGTGATGATAGTAAAGAAGCTTGTAGGAGGCGCAGTGGGACTGGGCCCGCAGCCTCCCGAGGAACCACACGAATGAATGGAAGAACGACGGTGATGTCTGTGGCAACTCTGAATTTCGGAGTAGAAAGATGATGGAGGTAGAGGATAACCCACGATCGCTTTGTTTTGCCACAATATTCTCTTGGTATCTTGAAGGTATCCAGTTCGTCGAAGACGAAAAGAAGAAAGGTTCTATCTCGTATCTGTGCAACGTCTGGCGGTGCTCGACTTTGAAGGAAGATACACATACCTCTTCCCCAGTATCTGGAGAACTTCTTTGGTCATATTCTGAACGAAAATGGCACGTATGCGTATGTTTTGCTCTCTCTGCAAACATGACTATTTTATCGATGGCGTAGAGAGAAGGACTCACTGGAACGTTTACCAATTTCCAAAACTCATTCTGACTAGGCCCATCCCTGATCGTCGCCATCTGGAGCTCTTCTTCTTTAAATTTGCCGGAGTGCAACACGTCCACTTTATAGGTGTTGCTTTCTCCAGTCGGGCAGTCGGTCAACATTTTACAGCGATTCACTTGTGTCTCCGTCCAGTTGGGGAACGTACACTGCGGGTATCCAATCCAGGGCTGCGAGCCTGGAACCGTAAGCGGATTGGGAGGCGGTACGACAGGCATATCTTCATCGAAATCCATCCATGGCCATGGACCTGATGGCGCCGCGTGTCGGTAGCTGCCATTCAGAAAACGGACATGATTCGTGAGAGACGTTCGTGGATATCGTCGTTGGCGCGCAGAGTAGGGGAGGAAACTTACATTGGAGCGGGCGTCTTGTCTAGTATACTATCTTGGGTTGCGGTATCCACCTTGGTCTGGGTATCATGCCCTCTGGATTTTTCTGTCGAACCTCTGGTTACAAGGATATCCATGGGTATCGAGAGGTGGTCGGGGCCGGACATGGCTAGGCTAGAGTTGTCGTCGAGAGGGAGAGACATGTGTTAGACGCACTGCACCGTTGACGCCACTCAAGAGAGCGCCCATCTACAAAAATGCCACGCCCCAGCTAGTTTCAAGCTTGGCAGAAGGAACTTGCAAACCCAGGCGATTGGCACTTAGTAGTCTCGTAGTAGGAATGGCAGAATAATTCAACACACATGTGTTCTGTCTATTCTGCGGTCGGTGACAGTGCGTGCGCCGAAGGCAGGTCATGCGACTTGAAAGAAGAATCAAGTGAACGGAAATGTTATGATTCTTTTTCACTGAAGTTACGCAACTACTACACTCTGATACTACACACAGGAAAGAAGCCTGCAAGTACAGCAGACTGCGCCGATGTGAGACTAGCCAAGGCATGCTGCAGCAGACACCACCCAATAAGAACGGGAATCTAAAAGAAAATGCCAAATTCAATTCTGCCTCCTCCTTTGTGTCTAGGGGATAGGGGAGACAAGATCAAGATGTCTGTCGCTCCCTGGCTTCTCGTCTCAGGAAAACACTGACTACCTTCGCTGGGTTCAGAGTACCTCGGCAAACGCCAAGACAGCAAGACTCTTCCTGTTCAGTGCGTGACGAGAAGAGCCTGTCATTTTATCTCGTCTTCACTGTGCGCACAGTGCTTCGATCGCAAGCGCCGTAACAACCGCAACAGTGCTGATTTCTGTGCAGGACCCTTATTTGACAACTAGTATCAGTACTAGTATCAGAGCGCTTCTTGATCCGGCAACACAGTATACGGCTGAGCATGCTCACAGGAAATATTTTGCGCCCGAGCGAGCGCATAGTCATCGAGTGGGCTAAAGCGGTAGGAATTACTGCACCGTTCGCGCCTCGACGATATACTTGGCATCACGTTTGACTCGTTCTCGGTCGCTCATTGGGGTACATTGGCGCGCTGGCGAGTGAAGTGCAACCAACGTTTGGAGTTCCGAGAGGGATTGCATCGATACGTTATCTTTGGTGTTGATGCAAACCTGTGCGTGGGACAGAATTGCGGACTTCCAGGAGTCCCCGGGGTCGTACCTGCGCTCTGTATTATCCGCTACGTAGTTATGTGGGGCTTGACACAGCCGAATTCGGGCCAAAACGGTCAGCTGGTGACGGTGATTGGTGGTACATACTTTGACGATACACAGTAAGCAATGTGGAGTCAGCTCCCGGAGTTCTCCGAGTACTGTCCAGACACGTTCACCACGTTCCAGAACGGATGCATCGTTCACAGCGAGCGGACTACAGTTCGTTGCTGCGCCGTTTCCAACACACGTCAAAGGAGGGCGGGGATCGCTAAGGAGGCTTTGTTTCGAATGCCAGTGTGGAGCGGTGCAGCTGGGAAAACATATCATAATCATGCGCGTGACCAACGGTAAAGTTACGACCGTCGCTAATAAGGCGAATTGGCAGTTTTCCAGGAGAACCTTCTGATGGCGAGCTTAAGGGTGGGCGCGGGCGGGTTATAACAACCTGCCAAATTGTTGCCAATGTGGAACCCAGCTCATCTCGATCCCCACTTCCACGTTGGCTGGCTGGTTCAGTAGCCGTCTGCATTCAGCACACACGTTCCATTGGAAAACGCCTATCGATCGTGTGCCAGTGGGTCAGTCACTTTCCTTGTGTGCCTGTGTGCCAGTATTTATATTCAGTCTTCTTCTCAGTTCCCTGCTCGCTTTATGTGCTGAACGTCGTCTCCAAAGCTCAGATACCCTCATGACCTCTGGATATGCTATCGCCACCTTGGTGGTGTTCATCATCTCCATATTCTTCGTAATTCGCCCAGTCACCATACCCACGCCCCGTCATTTTCCTCGAATACCAATCAACCTGACCACCGCACCAATCCTTGCTATCGCGCTGCTATGGGCCGCTCAGTGCCTCGATCCGGCAGTCATCCGCAACGGGATCGTAGGGACAGAAGGCATCAAACCTTACAACATCCTCATCTTATTTTTCTCGCTGGCTTACATGGCTATAACGCTCGATATCACTGGAGTTCTCGAGGCCGCGGCGTTCTGGGTCAGTAACATGGGTGGCCACAATGGGTGGAAATTATATCTCTACTTTTACGTCATGCTCACTCTGCTCTCCATCCTACTTGGCAACGATCCCGTCATCCTCTCTGGAACTGCCTTTTTGGTCTATTACACAAAAGCCGCAGAACTCGATTCGTGGGCGTGGGTCATGGCTGAGTTTGCTGCTGCGAACACTGCTAGTATGGTGCTATTTGTGGGGAACCCAACAAATGTATGTATCTCCAACCGGACCCGGGACCCGTGCTGAGCGAGTTTACGCAAGGTTGTCATCTGCGAGGGCTTTGGCGTCAACGATGCTGCTTTCACAGCTTACACTATCCTTCCCTTCCTTGCTTGTAACGTCTTCTGCTTCGCTGTGCTGGCGTTCCAATACAGGAACAAAGTACCACGTACATTAGCTCGTACCGCCCGTCGGGACCCCCGGGAAGCTCTTCTAGATCCCGTTGGTGCCTGGGTTGGCAGTATCATGCTCGGCGCAACGCTCATACTCTGTCTCGTCGTAGGTTTCTTCGGAATCGACGTGTGGATGATCAGCTTGCCGTTCGCCGTTGGCAAATTCCTATTCGATCTTACGTGGGATCACTATCGGCGGACCCATGATATCCCGATCGGGTTGGGTCGCGGGTCGCCCAAGGCGGATGGGCTTCATGAAGGTTCTGCGGCTGAGAGAGAGCAACACACGGAAAATGGCGCCTCGCAACCTACCGTCATGGAACAATCACTGTCTTCCTTACCTGATGAAGAGATGGTGGTCGGATCGCAACCCCAAAACCCACAGATCGAGCCCAAAATGGAGCCGCAGATGTCCCCCAAGGCAGACGGGAAAGGGCTTGATGAAGCTTCTATGGCTGAGAAACACCAGCACACGAAGGACAGCCTCTCGCATTATCCCTCACTCCCAAATACACAACGATCAACATCTTTTCCGCATGACGAAGAAACCGCCGTCGAGTCGCACCCCGAAATCCCCAAACCGGACGCCAAAGTGGGGCCACAATCCACTTCCACTCCAGAAGTGCCCATCAAAATGGCGTGGTTTCGTTTATACCTGGAAAAACACTTCCCGACTTTCAACACTGCGCTGCCGCGATTGCCCTTTGCGCTCATACCCTTTGCGTTCTCTCAGTTTATCCTTATCGAAGCGCTCAATCACCAGGGATGGGTGCAGGTGTTTGCCAATTGGCTCGTCCGAGCATCAGGTAATCAAATACAACCTACCATCTGGTTGATTGGCGTCCTTGGTGTCATCCTGTGTAACCTCGCCGGCACCAACATTGGCGCCACCATCCTGCTCACCAAAGTTGTCCGCGCAGCCGCCCTTCCATACGATGCCAACCGAGCAGCTGCCATCGCGCTTGCCGTCGCGTCCAACATTGGCGCTGTCAGTTTCACCTTTTCAGCTTCGTTGGCAGGCCTCCTCTGGCGAACCATTTTGGCGCAAAAGGACACCCACGTGAAGCAAAAGGATTTCGCACTATGGAATCTACTACCAATCTTGGCCATGACGGGCGTGGGGCTCGGAGTCGTTTCGGCGGAAATGGCAGTTCTGTTTCAGTCGTGACCTCGTGATGCGTGTCGAAACCGGAGGGTGGTGATAAAAAGGTGTGAGCCCACCCCATTTAGTATAGGTCAGGTGGTGGTGGTGGGGTGTGGCGGGACAGCGAGGGAAGGAGGTACCATGCCCATAGACGTTCGGCTAGTCCACTTCTATCCCCTGGCTAAGGATTGTCCGGACATATTTTCTTTCACAACTAAATTATCGCAGGGATTTCTTATGAGGGTTATCGTTCATGCGGCATTCGGGTTTCTGGATTCGAGACTTCCGACTAGACATGTAGCATACACACGTCCTTTTTTTGCTTCACAAAATACCCTAAGTCTGTATATACTTTCATCCAATATAGTAGTACGTCGGACACCCGAATATTCACTGCCATGTCAATTGGTTCGACACCTAACGTATCCGGGATAGGGAGGTTGAAAGGGGCCAGCATGATCGATTGATCTGCCAACCAAGGTCTGTGGCGAATTCCCTCATATTGGCGACATTGATCAAACGGGATCCAACGGCATTCCAGTTCCAGCCCGATGGTCGACCCTCGCTGTCGTCGCTCACACGGGATGCCTAGCAAGTATTTCAGCATACGCGAACCCGCCGCGGATCGATATCGATCCTCCATTCCCATTCCCAGCACCTAGCGCATATAAGTATGCAGCGTAGCACATACCTACCGCTCTCACGGTGAGTGGAACCTGCATTGGCATTTCACATCTTTGCGGCCCACGAAGAGGGAGGTCATGCGTTCTTTTCCACCACTGGACGGCGTCCTTGGGTCTTGGGTGTCCTATTTCTCACCTTCTGGGTCCTTCGAGAAGGTCATATCATGAGGTGAAAACGTGCATCAGGACTTGCGCGTCTTGGCTATGCATAGGCGTGTGAGGGAGTGAGGAGTGCAAAAAGGTGTTAGGGTCGCCACTAAGACCTAACGCCGAGGAAGTGCCAGTGATCGCCAGCCAACCAACCACTTGTGTGATGAGACACAGGATGGGCGAACCCTATTACTTGCTCCATGCCAGTAGCCATGCTCTAAGCTTCGCGAATGGAGGCCTCGGACTGATTGATCGTAATCGATGGCCAGATTAGATGCATGATGCAGATGGAGGTATGAGGAATTCGAATGCTGTGAGGTGTATTGGTTGAAGGGTTGTTCTAAATGCCCCCATCGAGCTGTTGAATGACGTGTTAGAGGGCTATAGGCCACTGAGGTAAAAAAATCCGTCGTGTGTGCAATACTGGTATGTTTGATGTGGGGCAAGTGATACCTAGTACTGACGTCACAGAATCGACTTTCGATACGACGTACAAACTCGACCAGCTACGGGATGTCAGCAGCCCCAAGCAAGTAGGTTCGTTTTGACCCTAGGACACCATCGATCATAGTAGCTCCCTGCCAGCTCCAAGAATTGGACAGCCTCATCGGATATTCCCCATCATGGCGTGACAGATAAGCGTTGACACCACTTCTAAAATTGGGAAACTGGCGTGTCATCATCATCATCCCACTAGACTCGTGACCTATGTTGCCTCATAGACGTCCCTGTCGGCTCCCCAGTCGATCCGCAGCGCTTATTTGTCAGAACAGAACTGCATGTACCTAAAATTTCTGCAGCACTGCGCACGCATCACCGGCACCGGTGCGTTTTTTTTCGTTAATCCGGTGTAGTCAATGCATACATTTTACGGGGCCGAGAGAGTGCCGAAGAGTGCAGTCATGAGTAGAGCATTTTGAGAGAGCTAGACCTGAAAGGTACAGTAACTTTTGTGTGCCTGTTTTTGGTACGTACCTAACGGCGGCAGTGCCAGCTAGAGAATCGCAACCCGCCCACAAAATTACTGCGGGGTGTCCCGGGTCTTCCTCACTCGATGCTAACTTAGCAACCGACTGATTATTCTGAAACCAAACGCGGCTGTTTTATGAGGCAGTCGGCGACAAGTGGGAGCAGGACATACAGTAATATTATTATATTGTGCAACATGTGGGATTCTGCGTCACAGTTACGGCAAACCAACTGTGTTGAACATCGAAGAAAATTTGTCCAGCCTATTTGACGCAGGATGTCCCTTCAATACTTGCTAGTGGGAGTACCCTTTTCAAGCGCGTCAACTACTACGGTGCATGGCAAGTCCGGTGGCTCGCATTGAAGCGGTTACTTGCATGTACGGCGCGATGTAGCTTTTGCTCTCACTCGTCACCTACAGCCCTGCCATCCTGACTCATCGACGCACACACACACCATTGCCCATGGGTAAATTCTTGGTTTAATCTGCAGTTCACTTACGGGAGATATATGTTAAACTCTCACTGAGCAGCGCCCCCAGTGGGCGTACTGCGCCGCGGGCAAGCGAGACATGACTCACATTTATCTGTGCCTACACATACGGGGTATGGCAGCTTCGCCACAGTGGTATACCTGCGTTTCCAACCCTGGACGAGGTGTACCCGTGCGAGGCTTAAATCCGTATGCATTTGGTCTGTCGAGTCAGCCCTTGTCTCATGCTGTATGCATCCTGAACATTCTGATCCCGAAGGAGATCCTCTCATACTGTATGCCCAAGGTTAGACCAGCGGGTTACATTCTTTCTCGTAATCCAGTGAAATCAGGGAGAAAACAATAAGAGACGGAGCTTATCCTTATCACAGCAGTTAGCGAGGGTCGCTCCATTTCGATGGCTGTTCTGCATGTTTTTCTTTGTCACCATTGTTATACCAGAATATCCGAAGCGATATATGGCACTGTCCTTTTCACAGACACAATGGAACACGCATACAATGCCATATGCATTAAGGTCTGTCGGCCAGGCGAGAGCAACTGATGGCAGTATCTTTGACAGCTTCACGGCGTGGCCGCAGCTCTTTAGCGGTGAAGTGAACAGTCTAATTTAAATATACTATTGTCACTGAGCTGCAGAGAAACAAAGGTTCGTTTTGGAGGACTTACACCCAATCCTTGCAGTATGCATCGAATAAACCTACACCGCCTGGAACTTCCATCAGAGTTTCCAAGAATTAGCTGATCACTGATCCGCTGTCTTCTCTCCAGCACCGTTTCCCGAACAAACACGCGTAGATTCTTTGTTGTCTCAAGTGGCGCATGGAGACTCAAAGTCCAACATGCGACCCATAATCAAGGCCGAATCCAATGTATCATACGTGTTCAAGCTGAATCTACACGTTTGGTGCCTGTATGTTCTTCCTACTATTCTTTGAAACTTGGTGGGCGTTGCTCCGACCTTGACCCGAATTCTAATCTTATCCGCTGGGTATGTTGAATCCTTTCCGACTGTCGGCGCGCAGACTTGATCTCCACTCTCCGATGTAAGGTGGCTCCCAAGTCCTTTGTTCTAGAACAATATATGCGGCTCTGATGTACCGCCCTTCCCTACACCGTCTTTAGTCCGCGCCTCGGAAATGGCGTAGGAAACTCACGTGTGTCCCTGTTTCCGTTGCTACGCATTTTCCACCTTACAGACTCCGCTGTGTCGCCGTCAAAAACTAGATACATCCTTTGTCGGCGGTATTCTAGTTTGGCACCCCCTAGAATGTCAAAGACATTTTCAGTATTGGGACGGTCTGGGGGGCAACTTATGGACGGTGACATCCGGGCGAGAAGGTTGACCGCCGTCACGAGTGATCACGAAAAGTTCCGATGGATCACGGGACGCCGATGCTTGTAACCTCAAGGTCCAAGAATGGGAGATATGATATGGTTTTGGGGTTCTGGAAGGGATGTAGAAAGGAGGGATTTCTAGAAGGACAGATTCCGCGGTGTTATCACTCATTAATGGATTCGGGAACAGTCGGGCCTCGTGGTCTGGCCCATTGCGCCACTCTGCATCATAATGCTATGCTTCCTGCCGACTCATCGGTCTTTCGGTCAGGCGCTCGCAGCATCTAGTTCTCGTCTTTACTTTCCGATTCCCCTGCTCTTCGCTGGCGAACGATCTAGAATGACATTCCCAATGTTTCCCTTCCATGCATTGAGCCATTGATGCCATGAGCGCAATGGGGTCACCATTGCCTCACGCTCCCCACCGTGTCGACTCAAACGAGGGTACTATCACGCCCTACTTTCCGCACAGGGTCATTTTGTTAGTGCCACCAACCTGGTTACTATCTGCCACCGTGCGTGGACGTAATTCATGTAACTGGGATTTGAATTTATGGCATTCATCTACCTCGAGGCCAACGTGATGCGTGAAGCATCATTTCAAGTCAACACCGAGAGCCCCCTCACACGAGCTCGGCGTCTCAGTCTGCTCTAGTCTCTAGATCCTTGTGCACTGCCACCGTGCTAGTCGCTGCCAAGGGGAGTTCCTGGGCGCTTCTAGTGTGATAGGATTTGCACGCTTCTTGACCGAGAATATAAACTTGAGCGCTCGAGCGCTTTTCCCGTGCTTCCTTTACTCTTTTCCTTCTCCCACTCGTCTGCCCTCCATCCCAAACCATATTTGACCATTGGGCAGTGCTGGTCAACCGCACAGTACGCCAGCCCACATTCAAGTGGATCACTGCAAGGACACCGCGTGTTCCATTCGCCGAAATGGCTCACTGGCAAGTATGTATGCGCAACGCTTTCCAGTGTTCGAATATTCAGCACTTGAGGGTGACACATCACATAGCCCCCGCTCAGATTCCGCAACATCAACCATGGCTTGAATTTGCACGGGCATACGACCGGTATTCGAATGTTCAATTATTATTATTTGGTGATGCATACTATGGGAGCCACGCGAGGACCACGTTCAGACTGACAGGTTCTCCACGGATCTGCTGCTATAAGTACTGCTGTACTGTGCAAATTAATTTGCTTCCACAGAATGGACACATGGAGCCCCTGACAGGCAACGCGTCATCACAAGCCGTCTGGAAGAGGACCCAAAAATAGGGTCGAGCCTGTGTCTCGGACGCCGTCAATATTTTGGTGCAATGCTCACCAATTAAGATCCGTCCCGGACAGGTATGCACAGTATATGCACTGTATGTTGGAAGATGCTAAAATGCGTTCATACATATGGAAAGCCGGCCGGACCAGCTCACGTGAATCAGATGTGCTGATCAATCATCAGTGGGCCCTCGCACACCCTGTTCGTACCACATAATAAGCAGGGAAATAGAATCAACTTGTGAGTGTACAAGGAGAAGCGTATGAAATCAGACATTGATATGAAGGGAATGCTACTACCCAATATCAACGTTGTCATCTGGCTTAGGTCATCTGAGAAAGCCGTGATAAGTACCATCGGCCCAGGAAGAACATGGTAGATGAGTCGGCTCCAACCGATCGGAGCGATACTATAATCACGCGACACCAACTCACGCAATGACCATCGAAAAAAAGAATCAAACAACATCAAAACGTTCGTGATAATGATACAGGGGCTTCGATAATCACTCGATCTAGGCTTCATTCGTCAACACGGGTGAGCGTATCTCCAGCGCGTTCCCTCGGCGATAATACAATGGTAGACCAATCCCATCGATGTGGAAGTGTTCACCGACCAACTCCTTGACCGCGACCATCAACTTGTCCAGACGCGTTACAAGACCGTACGCGGTCGACACGCCGACGCAGAATATCCTGCGAATGTAATTGTATGCTTGGTGATATATTTCGCGACGCAAGTGAGAACGTACATGTACTGCAAACTCTCAAGCGTTTCTTCCGTTAACAATCTCGGCAGACCAAAGTCTTCTTCGGATTCTTCGTGTACGACGTTCAGGCCATGGGAGCGCTCCACGAAACGATTGACGAGCGGACACGGCGTTACCTGGGGGAGAGGATTTCCATTCCGAAGAGAAGATGATATCAAACCTAACCAAGACGTCCGAGGAGCTCTCGTCAAGGAAATGGGAAGCACGCACTCATGACGGCCAACACATCACCCTGAAAGTCCGCATCTGACAACCTCGTTCGCTTCAAGAACGCGTGTGCCCATGCGGGCTCCATTTGCTCCAGGACCGATATCAAATGGGACAGTAGATTCGATATTTCGCTGTGTAACACCATAAGCGACGGAACAAGTCAAGCCAAAGGGAGGGACCGTACACCTGGAGCTCCAGGATTCGTTGGTACCTCTCAGCGGGCCATTTACCCCGGAGGGAAAACTGTAGGACATGAGCACAACAACCCAAACCATGGCGAGTGTTGCGGACAAACCTCATACACGACATTCTCTTTCACCACGATGGACCTCTTCAATTTGTTTAGGATGGCAAGAAGGTGTTGAACGATGACGGCTGTCTCGCCCTCCCTCTTTGTGTTGCAAAGGAGATTATGGAAACAGTACGCAGACCCGATCTCCGTGGTGACGGTGGCCATGGTCTTTCGTTCATAAGGCGAATTGTCGTCGACGGAGGGAAGAACGAGAAGATTCTGCGCAAGTACCTCGACACGGAGGCGTTGGCACGAGGCAAAAAAAACCCACCCAGCAGCTACCACCCCGATTGTCACGAGGACAAATCGTTTCTGTTCAATGGTATAAGAAAAGAGTGGTAAGCAAATTGATAGTCGGGATTTACCCAAGCAACGTCGATCCCATATCCTGGCGAGGACGCTACAGTGAGATGAGTATCTTCGTACGAGTATCCAAAAATCTGTCGAATTCCAGTCAGATGATAAAACACGAGATGAACAGAATAACTAGACAAACCAAAGCAGCCGTAACCCATATGATCAAGTTGGTCATCGGAGCGACAGGCCAATAAAGGCGGAAGAAGAAAATGATTGGGAAACAGACAAAACACACGGCTGCCAAGCCAAAAGCATTTCCTCTCCCGGACCCCGTTGATATATACCTAATGGGTGATCTGAAGTCACGTCGTACGCACGAACTCAAGGGGACACAAACCACATCACGGTACCAATGATTCCTCCAACGAAGGTACTGATTATCGTGTTATGAGCCCAAAGGTAGTGTCCCCACGGAATCGAGAGAGAGTAAGCTGGCCCATTATGCTGTTTGGTTTTAGATACCCAGATCATGCAATGCAAGCATGCAAACTCACACAGCCATACAGCTTTGTTTCCTTGTGATCGCGATGAGCCAGCGTAAAGTAAAAATAGCGAACAAACGTACTATATGCGAATTCTGCCGATGACTGAAGAACGACGGCAACGACAGAAGAACTATAGTCACGTCAGTATCCGAATCCTCCAATGAACAGAATGACTGACTCGTCAATACGCCGGCTTTCAGGGCGTAAAGAGTATTCCCTCCTCCTATCCCTTTCGCGCATAGTAGACCCAGTTTACAGTTTTCTCCAGCACGTTCCGGGGAGGTAAAGCATCAGGGTCTCGACGGACCGCTTGTCCGAGGTCTGTCAGCGACGTCTGATCCAAACCAAGAATTGTGTCTAAAAACCTTTGTTAGGACTCTAGTGCACAGAGAGGAAGAGAAACGCACCGGGGTTCTCGTCGTCTCCTCTCCATGTCAGCTCTGAGGGTTCCCACGTTGTCCGCTGTGCCAACCCTGACAAATCCATCCTTGGAAACCATACTTTGGGCACTTCCCTCGCGATTTCCAATCGGATTATCTCCTGAGCTAAGAGCGTAGATTGACTTTCTTGTAGGAGAGTATGGTAATACTTCCACATACCATGTCTCGGATGCTTGTAGCAAACCGTATCAAATGGTACTGATAGACGTAGCAGTGAAAAAGATGTCTATGAGGTGTGATTTCATGCTCCATCAACGTGCCGTCAGCAGATGCGAACATGGTTCGGTAAGGATCGAGACGGTGAACCTTGGGAATCATAACCATGAGCGTGCGCGGATGTTGGATTTCGAACGCGTCAAAACACACCTTTTCTGTTCGTTAAAATCGTCCGATTCGACGACAGCTCGCGATGGAGGTCTTCGTATTCCTTGATCCTATTCACTCGGATTCGTTTCTTGTCCTCTCCGCTCAGCCAGAAATCGAAGCGGTTGTTCTGGACAGAACCAAGCCAGTACATGCGCCTTGAAGTCCGCGTCGCAAACCTTGAGCAAGTCCTGGCAGCTGTTTGCTCAGCAGCTTGTTGGCCTTGCAATGTGCGCCTCCGAATCCGGGTGGTAAAGTGCGTTGCTTCAAGGTTGAGATAGTTAAGGGATTCAAAAACCCCTACGGCCTGCTCCGTTCGTGGAGCACGAGACAATGCGAAATGGGCGAAGTGAACTGAGAGTGTGAGCAGGGTGATGGGAACGCAGTGTGCCGGTACGGCGAGTGTCGTCGTTTGCGATGGTGGATCGCCGTGTGGTGATGCACTTGTGGGGGGGAGGGTGGCGATGGTGTGCGTGCTTATTTGTTCCACATCTGGTGATTCGTAGTCATTCACCTTTTCTGTATCAGGTACTTGGTTTGTCCGTGGCCTGGGGATGGAGGCCGAGAATGTGTTGGGGAATGAAGTGTAGGTGTCGCAGGGACTGACGGAGCAGGGGGTGATGGGAAAATTTTTCTCTTGTAGGGTCGATGAGCGTATAGTATACACTCATGCCACTTGCCTTGACAATGAGTTCTCTCGCCAAAGAGTGAATTGAGTGTAATCCGTGGCGCAAAACGGGAATAGAGAACATCGAACTTTTGCAGCCTGGCTGCCGAAAGGAGCACGGCAAGTGCACCTTCTGCTTCGTTAACAGCTGCAACAATCGAGGATGCGAAAGTTAGGAGCAGTGACGCCTTGCTGTAGACACTGGTGGGTGTTCCTTGGTCGCAGAGAGAAGGGACGGACAGTACATCTGTAGACGCATAGCGAATGTAGCTGATTCAGATGTCGGAAATAAGCAAAAGAGATAGAATCAGAGCAATGGCTGAATGAAGTGTCAGGGGCAGAACTACAGTTTTCCCAATCTACAAGCATAGTCAATCATGTATCTATACGTAATGGGTTTACGGACATGATGTAGGGGAATGAAACAAAGCAGCTGTGGTCAAGCAATATCTGGACCACCATCAGTTAGCTGAATTAGACGAACGGGTGATGATTGCCTCACCGACACATATACATCCGAAGATAGATGCAAGGTGAGTGGCCCAGGGGCCCAAGCGTGATTTAATATACAAGAAAAGCTGCTTCCAATGAAGAGAAATACAGCCAGGATGACTGTAGGCTAGATTTTCCACGTGTGAATCGCAACGCTGACGACGGTTCTACATGGCTGCTCACGGCTGGTTCAATGTACCGGCCAGCAATGATATTTGCGAGAGGCGCAGTCGGGTCTTTATTAGAACGTGCAAGGTCTGCCAACTTGATGCCCAGACAGGACCAGCTGTGGAAAATTTAGTTGTCAAGTTACATACTGTTTGTGTAGAGTTACTGACGCCCAACCAAAAGTTGCAAATACCAGGATTCCAAGCTCCCGTTGAAGCACGGCAATAAATGGGTCGCTTGGAGGGGAGAGAAATGATGCTATGTTCCTATCAGCTCATTTGATACCTCGTGATGGATGCTCTAAAAAGTTACCGATGATGATCAGGAAAGCCGCCTGCAAGTTGCTCAGATGGAACGAAATAGAAACAAGAACGAGAAATACTCACCTGTCCCATCACATTCAATGTCGTCGGAATCAGAAACAACAAGAGACTGATCCAAGCAGCCACGGCGCTTCGTAAAACTGGTTTCCATTTCGACCAACTCCAATTCGCAGGTATCCACTGTAACGGGGTGGAAGGTTTTCTGAACGCAAAAATGACTTGCCAGAAACCGAGGGTGCTGCTGTTGTCTTGTCTGCATCGTCGAGGGCATCTGGCTGGATAGTCTTTTCGATATCTCCGACCTTAGCCGAAGTGTTGTTTGAAGAACTTGGGGTGACGGGATGAATAGGAATCGACTTTGTTTGGTCTA